>KK114399.1:59982-125671 GCA_000611955.2 Stegodyphus mimosarum
CAGTTTGTTAGTAAAATGTTTGAGGAAATGTGTGCAAAACTGGGCATATGTCATCTAAAGATGGTCCCGTATCGTCCGCAGTCAAACATAGCGGAACGGGTTAATAGAAATGTAGTGACAATAATTCGAAGTTATGTGAAAAACTATCACTCTACCTGGGATAGCCATATAAATGAATTTGCATTTGCCCTTAGGACCGCCAAACACGATACTACACAAAAAACACCCGCTGACTTGTTTCTTGGAAGAAAAATTTTAACACCCTTAGATAAGCTTTTCTTTGTCCAGGAAAGGGCAGAAGAATTTAAAATAAGTGATATACAAAAGTTGATACGGGAAGCGACGGGAAATATAGAAATGGCCCAGAGAAAACAAAAATTATATTATGACGAAAAAAGAAGAGGAGTCAAGTACAATGTGGGAGATGAAGTTCTGAAAATAAAAAATAACTTGTCAAATGCCCCAGAAGAAAAGGTGGGGAAATTATTTCCGCGTTTTGAAGGCCCTTTCATAATCGAGAAAGTTACAAAGGCAGTGGTTATACATTCAGTACATAATGAATTATGTATTATTAGTATTAAAAAGAAATGATGGACACACAATGACAGCGAATGTGGACCAAATTAAACCGTTCTATAATCGCAGCAAAATGGTTGTATTTAAAGATTTTTTTCAGGATCCGAGACAATCGATTAGCCAGGAAGATGTACTTCAGCGAAAACAGCAGGAACCAGCCACAACGGCATCGAAATGTCAGAAAAAGAAAGCTCCCCCTCAACAAAGTAGAAATAAGAACCAAAAATGTGGATTCAAAAGAGTCTCACAATGCAGGTGAGCAGATCTACGAACGGACCTACGAGCAAACCAAGAGACGAAAGCAGAATGGGCAAGGAAAGCCCAATGTATCCAAAAGAACTGCGGAATCATCGGACAGGTGCCTGAGAAGCAAGCAGCGTCGATTGCAGCCTGAGAATCAACGTCCCGAATACAGCAGGAACCAGGAGCAGCAACGAACAAGGGCCCAAGAGCGAAGGGCCCAGTCCACCAAACGCCCAGCAGAACAACCTCCTCCTAGGAGCAAATACGCGAGGATACAACGACGGAATTGTAAAAGGAAAAGAGATGAGCAAGCTCCCAAGGACCGACAGCCAAAGTCAAGGAGACTGGCCCAAGGTCAACGTACCAAACCTTCAAAGATTGGGCCAAGGAAAGGATGGATGACCATAACAAGATAAGTAGAATTTCGTATTCAAAAGTTTAGTTATTTTTCGAGTGTACTGCAAGTTGCAGGGTCGATTTTACCTCAAGCGAGGTTGAGTTTTACGCCAAGTGGGCGATAAGTTCTCATCGTGAAAGAAAAATGTTTTTGTTAAAAAAAAATTGTAATTCTTAAAGACTTAAAATTACTTAATGTTTGTAAAGTAGATTCTTAAGCATTATAAATAGATTAATTTTGTAAAAGCAATGAATTGCTGAAAAGAAAAATGCTAATGATTTTGTATGACGCTTTGTCGAAAGACTTGTAAAATGTCTAGAATGAAAAATCGGAAAATTGAAGAACACGATTTAGTCTGTGGACTATTATTTCAATGTAATGTGATATTTCAAGAAAGTACCTTGAGAAAGGAATAGGAAGCACTTGCTGTAAGCTTAGAAATTTAACCTACATTTGTATTTCATGATTGCTATAAAATTGTTAAAGTGTTATAAAATGTAACAAATAATATTATGCTAGCAATGCACGTTAAGTGCAATATTCAATGTGAATTATATATGCAAACGGCTAATTGTATGCATGAAAAGTTAAAGTTTGAGTAATTTTAGAATGGAAGTGTTAAATAGGCTCTCCACCAAATACACTTAAAGTGTTAGACATAAAGCTAGTGAGAACCTCAGGTTTAGCTGGTTATAGGGCGTCTTTTCAGGTCTCGTATGTCAAGTTCTAACTAATGTTAGTCGATCGTAGGTGGAAGAGTTGAACACCCCCGAACGCAGAAAACCCGCAATGGCGGTTTGCTTTGCATCCAACACCGGTGAGAGAGCATTGGGGGAAGAATTTAATTGTGCTTGAATGATAATGTGTGTGTGCGAATTTACACGGGTAAGAATAAAGAATTGTACCCAGAAATTACTGCTATTATGTTGTACTAAAATTCCTTTCCTTCCAGATTTTGCTGGAAGGAGTAAGACTTTTGAAAGAAAAAATTTTGAAGACTGTTGTTCAAGAAAATTTCTTCTGTAAAAAAAAGTTTTCACAAACAAATATTGCCTTGTAAGAGTTGGCCTAAGTTTAGAATAGTTAAATTTTGACTATTTGTTTAGAATTGCGAGTTTCAACATGGTCCGTTTGGACCACAGTAGTTTAACGACCGCAATTCTGGTGGGAAGTATGTAAGGATTTAGTTAAACTAACCAAGTTTTATTTTAATTTAAATCTTTCTATCTCTTCTCTGTTTCAACTTCCCGTCAGAAGAAGCGCGCGTTTTCAGCTTATGCTAATTTGGAGTACAGCCAAGTACTATTTAAACCAGAGGTAGAAACCTCTTAGTGTGAGAGAGCTTTAGTCTCAGATCACGGTCATTCTGCTCGACGTTCGTCTGACCAGCTAGCAGCTAAAATTATAAGCCATAGTGCTTACTACGTGATTGCATATTGAAATAAATTGAAGTGCGCTAGTATTAGTATTTCTTGCTACGCACCAGTTAGTTAGAGGCCAAACTCCGCGATTTGCTCTGTGAGCGAAGTTTAATTAGATGTCTATTTTAGTGTTAGTATTAAATTTATTTGATTGTTAAGTTATGCCCAAGTGTGGTCTTTTACTTTCTGTATCCCTCCCGAGTTGGGAAGTGTGTAAATAATAGTGATTTAATAAAAGAGGATTTTAAATCCCTTTCAAGTGCAGTTATTCTCCAGCACAGTATCTGCACCAGAACAAAGCTAATTTTTTAGCTCACTGTTCCAGAGCAGGACTGTAGTTTAGAAAGAGTTACTTCAAAATGTTTGCAAAGAACATGCACAGAACACTCAGTCCTGACAAATTTGATTGTAAAAATCTCAAGTATACTGTATTTTTTAAAAGATTAATATATAATTTAAAAATTATTTATTTAGTTAATAACATTTAGAATTCTCTCCAAGTTTCAACACATAAGAAATGTACATAATATGTTAGAAAAGCTGTCCAATTTTTATATTTGAAGCTTAGTGTAATTAAAGTAATGAATTTATATTTGACTTCCTTAATAATAATTTGTCAGAAAAGACTATGTGCAATACTTTTACAAACATCACAAGTGTGTGAAGGATTAATGCATGTAAGAAATAGAATTTTAGAAAAAAATATCAGTAGCATATCATGAGGAATGTAAAATGTGAAAATCTTCTTTATAATGTATTAGGTATTATATATACATGCAGTTCATAATCATTTAAAAAAGAGGCCTATGAATGGTCAGACTATTGAATACTGGCAGTTAGGTTTAAATCCGAGCAAATGTGCTTTTTGACACATTTTGCTGAGTTTATCTAATCTGATGATCCTGTTGATCCTCATAGAATATTAAATGAAGAACAAAGTATTTGTGTCATAACTACAATACTCTACCTGATCTGTAAAACAAAATTACTGTGGCTGTAGAGACCAACATAAAAGTGAAACTGATATGTGTCTTGTAGGTATTACAAAAGCAGTTCAACTAGAGTACTTTTATCAAGTAGTATAGAGGTGAAGCTAAATATACTTTCAGCTTGATGAACAGTATTTCCACAATAAGATTTGGTTTTACTAACAATAAATTTGAGATTGAAAGGCAATCTTATAATGGAGAAACCTTTAGAAGAATATAAAAACGTTTTAAAAATCTCTGCTTGGTTCTTAAAACTTTATATTTTTTCATGTACAGTTATTTGTATTTCCTGTTTTTGTAAAAATTAAAACATTTCATTATAATTTGGTATTTTATTTTTATAAACTGAAGTGTGAGCTCTTTATTAATATTTTCATAGTTCACCTCTGGATATTTTAATCAAAATTTTATATAGATTAATAAATTACAATTTAATTTAGATTGGCAAATACATCAAATTATGTAGCAGAATATGAATATCTTTAAATTCTTGACATACGTCAATTTTAAGTTTTTTAATACTATATTTTAAAATATTTTTTCCCATGGCATCATATACATAATCACAAAATATAACCTGAAGATAGAATATTTCAGTTATTTGTTTTTATTCATTTAACTTTCATCAGTAATGTATTACACATTAAATATTGCATTGGCCGTTGGGAAACAAGCTTAAACTAAGTAAAATAGACTTGTCATTCAACATGTTGGATATTGTGAAAACATAACATTAGTGTAAGCCAATGTAAAACAATAAGTGAATTTTAATTATGTAACATATAGTCAGATACCCACTCATTTGTCATAAAACCAACTTTGACTCTTATTCATACATACTCCTATAAACAATGGTATAATAAACTGAATGATGTGTATTAATTGAATGAATGATGTTAATTTATTAATTAAAAATGAATGATGTTAATTTATTAATTGGAGAACAACAATTATAAACAGAGTCCTTCTTATACAGTTATTATGCCACTATGAATAATTTTTCCAAATGAAAACAAAGTAGTTGCCAAATCAGTTTTGATATGAAGAAATAATGATGATACATCATATAATGGTAACTTTATTCAAAGATTCAGCAACAGAGTAAAGTTAGAAACCTTCGATAAAATTGGCAAAAAGCTTTCAGACAGAGAAAAATTAATATGATCTTTCTGTTATATATCTTAGTATTCATTAGCAGCCGAGTAGATAAGACTATGGAGCACTGGTAGTTTGAACTCTAGTGAACAGACTAACTTTATGGGAATTTTCTCATACGTTACATGAACAGGAATCATTTTGTTTTAAATATACTTCCTGAAAGTGTTCTTTCCCTCAATTAGATACTCTTTCTATTCTTTGCAATAATCAGTTAAGGAAATAAGAAGACATTCTCATTTACTACTATCAGTATAGAACTCGAGCAAAAAAATTCGTCCAAATTTAGTTTTTCATGTTTACATCTTTATCGAAAAAAATACCAAATTATGAAAACTCACCGCAGTTCCACAAATGATAGCAAATTATAAGAGCATAGGCAGTAGGTGTGTAGATTACAGAATAAACTCTGTTGCTTCTTAGAAAATAAAAATTACAGGAATCCAATTGTAAGAGTTGTTTTTATTGTAATGTTTTAGTGATACAAAAAAAAAGTATGCGATCTCAAGAAAACTTTTCTTTTCTGCTACGGATTACATCATGCCATCTGAAATCACAAACATTTACAGCAATCGTAAGCAAACTAAATTTAAATTGCAGATTAAAGACGTGTGATCTCCTATAATTATAAACTGTGAACACTAGTAAAGCTGATAAATTAGGCCACATCATTCAGAAAAGTCTTGACAGTAAAAAAATGATGTACATAACAACACATACAGTGTAAAATGCTCCAGGGATTTGCAGTGAATAAAAACTACTTCATCATGCTAAAGCTGCATTTTTGCAAGACTTAAAAAATTATATCTTTATTTTTATGAAACACAACGAAATAAGATAGAACTGTTTAGATAGAAAATAATGCATAAAACAATTTTATGTTAATTTCTCAATTATTTTTTCTTTTGAGAGTTAATGGATTAAGGGGTGTCAGAACCCCCTATACCGACAATGTTAAATTGGCCATTTTCGATGTACCCTTTCTCAAAATCTGCTGTAGATATATTCTTGAAATTTTTTGTGTAATTAACGTGCACCTATCTGATTATACTGAAATAAGCTTTTGAAACATTTTGAATTTTAGACTCATTTATAGACTATTTTATTAGGCATAGTAAAATTTAGCACTTTTCTCACGCAAAAAAGTAAAAAAGCATTTCAGTAAATATTAGAAAATATAATAAATAAGCCATAAAAATTTTAGGTACCTGGGAGCAGTAGTTCCTGAAAAAAGGTACATCGAGTATAAAAAAATCACGTTTGCAGAAAAACGCGTTCTTATGTAAAATTCCTCATTTATCAAAGCATTCGATGATAAAATAAAACTAGATTTTTTAAAGTTCTAATTTTCATAGAGATTAAAGTATAGTATTTTTAGAAAGCTAAACGTGTAGAGAATTTGAAAATGCAAAAATCCCAAATCAATATTTTTTGAAGATTTTTGGCTTCCAACACCCCTTTTAAGTAAAATTTTATGAGCTATCCCATGTTTGCATTTTAATATACAGATTCTCCAAATAATCATTCCAATTTCTGTATTTCAGTAGGAGTTTTTTTAGTAAAATTGTGCGTTACAGAAAAACACTTCATATAAAAAAGAGATTTCTAATATTTGCTAGTTTTTTTTAAAGCGGGCACATTCTTAAATACTTTTCTTTACTGAATATTACGATGTTGGCAGTACATGACATAATAATGATCTAGATGTAACCAAAATAAAGGGTATGATGAAATCGAAAGGTAATTCAGTAACGACAGAACAAATTGAGTGGAATAGAAAGCTTTTTTTTAAATATTATACGTTCTTGACTTATCACCCTTGACTTTACTTTACAGTAAATTAAATTATGTGAGTACCGCAAAATAACCAAAACAAAATGAACTGCTGCTACCGAAGAAGCGCTCATGATTTCCATAAAGTAACCAAAAAGTTACCATTACATTAAGTATGGCGTACAATCACGTATACCAGTTTTGCACAAAAATTGTGTTTGGCGAACAGAAAATAATACCAAAAGTCCCCCAGCGCAACGACTCTTTCTGATTGGTTGTTTCCTCAGTTCCCGTCGGATTTTAGCCACCCGTTTTAAAGGATCCTTCAAGCTGCATGAGAAAATTAAGAGGATTCAGCTAGATGAGTTTGGCCGCTATGCAGGAAGCATCGATGATGGTGTTCGAGGGCTTCACCGTTTCTTTGATGAGGAATGCTACTCCATTTTGATGATGAACTGAAACTTTCACCTAATTTTTCATCTTACTTGCGTTCATTCTGTTCACTGTACATATCATCCCCATGTTTATTATTTCATTATTAAAAAAGCTACGAAATACCACTACCTTTCCTCGTTATTAAACCTAACCTCATCCTACATAAATATGGTGAAAGTGCTCATCCTTGGGGCACTCCAGTGAAAATGTTTCTCGTGGCAGAAACAGAATTGCCAATTTTCACTGCAAAGCTTCTGTCTTGAAGATAGGAAGCAATATGTCTAATACAATGATCGGAAAAGTTCAACTTGATAAGTTTGTAAATAAGTCCTCGGTGCCAGACCCTATCAAAAGCTTTCGCAATATCAAGGAAAATGGCTCAGGTTGGAACTTACAATTGAAACCATCAGTAATATAGTTGCTGACACGAAGCAGCTGATAATTAACACTATGAAGATGACGGAAACCAAACAGTTCTTCTGAAATGTAGGAGGAGCTCTATGGAATAATTTGATTAAGATGATGTAGAAGAATTTTTTCACCTATTTTAGAAAGTTGACTGAGGAGGCTAATTGGGCGGTAGTTCTGTGGAAACGTTGAATTTTGATGCGGTTTCGAGAAGACGACAATGATGGCATGTTTCCATATATTAGGAAAGTAAGAGAATTTGATGATAGATTTGATAATCTTAGTAGGACAAATAATAGCATTGATAGGAAGATGTTTCAGTGCTTTGGTAGAAATACCATCAACACCTGTAGCATTTTTGGATTTTAAGGGGCTAATATAATCGGTAACCACCTTAAGCACTGTAAAGAATGACCTGGATTTTTAAGAAGGTGCTAACAATTTCATTAACTTCGGGGATACGATTGTTGTCGTAAGGGTTAGTATATTTGCAGAGGTGTTAGCTTTATTTTCGTCTGAATAAACCATTCCGTTGGTGCCATGAAGTGGCGGAATTTGCTTGAAGGGTTTCTTAAATTTCTTAGCAAAGTCAAAAAGAGAATTATCTTCAGTTGCGAGAGAGTTGAGGAAGTTGCAACCAGGGTTGTGTCTTGAAGTTACTAATGTCCTTTTCTATGCCACGTTGAAGAGCGTTCAGTTGCGTTTTAAGCCTTGGGTCTCGTGTAGTTTGTCAGTTTTTCCTAATACGATTTTTGCATTTGATTTTTTGTCTTATGCTGGCTGCAAGAGGAAGAAAAGGATTGGAACTGATGAATTTAATGGTAGACAAATTGATAGCATGTTGAATATACGTGTTAAACTTCTTTATTTCAGACTTAATATCGTCTTCATTGATGATTTTTGGGATTTCCAGGAATGGTATTCGAAATAATTTTTGTGCATTTGTTTGATGCTGTGACACTAATACTCCTGCCCAGTGAAGGTAAGTAACTATTTATGCTGATATCATGTAGGTTGTATTACGGTCAGAGAGAGAGCTGGAAAAACAGAAATTTGGCAATTATAGTCGAGATTGTTGGATAGATAATAGAAGAGCAAGATAATAGAAGTCAATAATAGAAGAGCTATTATAGTTGTAATGCGTAAGTTCATCAATGGTATGAATGGCATAATTTTTATTTTGAATCATGCTAAAAATTTCTCGTCCTTTTCTATAGCTAGTTCCTTGATTCCAGCATTGAAATCTCCTCCAATTAAAGCAGGTGAGTTAAAATCCAGTAGCTGTTCAATTTCAGAAAAGATGGGACTATTATTAGGAGGTATATAGATATTAGAAATAATGAATTTTTTGTGGTAGTTCTGGTAGTTAGGTCCGAGGTTCAACTTCCGCGAACAGGCTGGCTGCATGGGTGCTTTTGTGGTTTTTCACCGTGTGTAATGTGTATACGAGCTAGTTTCCCTCAGAAAGTCCTCCACGAAATTAACCCTCACCTTAGACAGATAGCCCTCGAGGTTTTGCGTAATCTGATAAAACCAAAACAAAACATTTTTTAAATCTGAATAAAAAATACACAGAACTGATGTAATATCTAAAAGCAAACCACATAAAAAAATCTGATAACTTGTTATAAATCATGCATTCAAATGTTTACAAGAATTTAATTTAACTAAAAATTATACAGGAATTTAACTTGAATTATGCAGGAGATCCTAAAAATTGCTGGAAATTGTCATTCATATCTGTACAATTAAAACTACTTAAATAATTTTTTTAATTCAAAGCAATTTAATATGAATGTTGAATTTAGGATGAGCATAATTTGAAAATAAACTGCATGTCTTTTAATGCAATTTTTAATGTAGTACGTTTTATACACTACAAATTAAAATAAAATTTGTGGGAAATACATTATAATTTAAAGCATAAAATTTCAAAATTCAAAGAATCAAGAGATTACCAAAAGATGAAGGAAATGCTTCTAAAGAGATATAAGCTAACCACTGATAAATTCCGACAACTATTCGCTGTACATCAGAAGAAACCAGAAAGTACTTTACGTGATTTCTACTTTGAACTGACCAGTTATTTTGAAAATTGGCTTAGAGAATTAAATATTACAAAATTTGATGATTTGAAGCATCTCATTATTGGCACTTGTAATGACCAATAGATGGCGTTTCAAATTCGTCTGCAGCTGCTAATAGACCTGAAGTCTGAGCTATTTATACCAAGTTAGCTGCTGTTAAAGGGCTGGTGTTATAATGGATAAAAAACTGCAGATATCAACAGTTTTGGAATTTATACAAGGTACCAGTGCTAATAATTGTATAAAAGAAGGGGAAGCAATTTTGGCTTCCAAACGATTGATAATGTGAGGTATTAAGGTCAGGAAAGATGGAGAAAGCGTCATAGAAGCATTATGTCTTCAATCAAGTTCGACTGCTTCACCGCCACAAGTGGTTAATGGAATATTAATTGAAAATGAAGGCAGGTGGAAAATTAAATATCAGTCTATTAACCATAAAGTCATAATATGGCAAATTCATATTAAAAAATAATTACTTTTATTAATCAAAAATAAACTTTAAGTTATATTATACATGACAAAAAACACCCATACAGCCAGCCCAGCTACCAATGATAATCACTTGGTTGTTGGCGGGCCTGAATATTAGCATAATATTCAAATATCAATTACTATAAGAACAACCCATATTGGGATATTTAAATATTTGCTCAATTTATCTCAAAATAAAGGTTAAGTATCAGTATGAAATTAACCAAAAGTGATATTGCTGCTATGAAGCAGCTTTTGCATTTTATACTTCACAATTCACAACATATAAAAACTAGAATTTAGTTCTTCAGAAATATGCCCTTTAATATTTTTAAACCTAAAACAATGCCGTACTTTAATTCAATTGATGACATCAAATTCTAGCATATACTCAACTTTAGATGGTAAACCTTTTGAGTTCAACATGTCAAAATAATAAAAAAAAACATAGCTCATATCTGGTACTGCATCACACAAAGAATCATCCTTCTACCAAGAATATACCTGGGGTTAGTGCAGCACATGTTGGCAATGACAGAACTGTTGCAAGAGATAAACATTTTTCTGTAATGCAATTTATTGTCTCCATCAATGATTGCGGAATTGCATGATGTGTGCCTCCTAGAATGGATTCTCGCGTCGTAGATTTGAACTAGGTTATACTCGTTAGAATGAATAAAGTCGTAGTATTAATATGTTCAAATGCTAAAAGAGTTGAATATTAAAAGAAATTATAATCATAAATTTATTTTACATGTATGATCATTCAAGATTACAACAATCAAAAACTGAAAGTTATAAAAATATTTTATACATATATACATGTGAATAGCAGGACGGCAACAACTCAACACGAGTAACGGTATCGAGAGGGAGTTTCGTGATGGAAGATAAGACGAGCTGTTGTTTTTTCGACTAAGATGTAATGATTAGACAACAAAGATGTAACTTCTTGATTATCATTCTTTTTTTTCATTTGTAAATAGTCACCAATGTAAATAGTCACTCAGTATCTAAATAAACTACTTTAGTCACCTTGATATGTATCGTCAGCCTATAAAATCCCCTAGACGCCGAGTCCTCATTACACATACCTTTTAATTTCCTCATAGTGAGTTTCTCTTCTCACAGCCTTTTCTTGTTTCAATAATTTTTTTTCAATCGTTTCCGTAGATAAAACTGGCAAAAAGAGACTTCGTACAGCTGACGGTCTTAATCGTGGTCTTTGTGACATATTAGCTGAAAGAAAAATAAATGTTTCACATTTAAGTTTGCAATTAAAACAAACTGAGAAAATACTGCATATAATACTACATAACTGTGTTTCCCGCTTACTTCAAACATTGATTTTTTACACAGATTTTGTATATAATATTTCAGACAATATAACATCATTTTTACAATATTAAAAATCTCAGTATTATGTTTTAATGATGCAGATTACATGGCTGTATATTATTTTAATTTAGAATGCGACTGTACTCCTCAGTCAGCTTCATAAAATGTTCTACTTGTCAACAGAATGCCTACGATATGCTTTTCATGTATCTTTTATGAAACTCGAATAAAGTCATTAAAAAGAGAAAAAAACAGTATGACCTTTAAAACTGACACTAATATTTCACATACTTTCCCTAAAAAAAAAGTAACCTTCATTTTGAAAACATTTACAAACTCCTAAAACGCAAATTGGGATGTTAAAGTAATAAACAGATAATATGCAATACACTTACGTAGCAAATTATAATTACTAGACGTGAAGTGCTTGGAAGATACACACATTCGTGATGAAACAGATTTTCCGATACGAAGCACCCTTATCCATTCGTCTCTTCGGCTAACAAGAACGTTAGATCCAAAGCAAGGCTTTCTTAGCCTACTCTTTGTGTTCGGAAATTTATGGAAACTTAATTCCGGTTTTTTAGAACCTTTTGAAGCACACTGAGGCACACAACAGTTTGCATTGTCTTTTTTCGCACACGCCATTTCCAAAAATCCCACTTTCACAGCACACGATAATACTTACTCTAACAAACCAACTGTTTTCTGCAGTAGCTCTACTGATTCATCTCAGCTCTACTTTTGTTTCAGCGACTTCGCTACTAGAGGGCGAGCATTTTCCTACAATCGCGAATAGCTGACTAGATGAGAGTTTCGCAAAAAAGGAAAGATCACATTTTCGACATTTGGCCGAACTTAAACTCACCTGCAGAATTAGCAGAAAAGTTGGACACTTACGACTGTTTACATAATAATCAAAGCAAAGCTGCAATATCACAAACTCGAAAGGAAACTTCCCATTTTGAAGGTGGTATCCCCAAATCGACGCCAGTGAAGAAGGCATATACTCTCTTGCTATGGTTCTGGTAAAGTTGTAAGGTATTTCTCCCGCCTTCTTTGCATGTTTTCGTGGTGTAGTGGTCAGTATACTCGACGCGTAACCGAGAGGTCCGTGGTTGATTCTCGGCGAGGGCGATGTTCATTTTTCATGTCTTTTGCTTCGAAATAACCTAATGTCCCTACAAAGTTGGATTTATTAAATAAAAATGCCCAGATTGTCAGCACTCCACGAGTTCAATCTCAGCTCGTTTTGACAATATTTTTATACAAAACTTAGGCAACACTAAGACAACTGCAGTGATGAATATCTTCATCAATGGAATATAAGGCACAGCTTAGTGGATAGTAACAAGTCATTCAATCGTTGGCGACAAACTGTACCAAATCTTGAAAGAAGATGGGTTAAGTTCGAGAAATCCTCTTGCACTGTTTCTCTCGCTGATGGCAGCCTAATAACAAAAGGCATTTACACAACTTGGGTGTAACTTGGCCTTCCCTTTGGACCCTTTTTTTGGGGAAGGACGAACCTTCCCTTTGACACTGAGAGCTCTTCCTGATGCTACAGGTAACTGAACACTGCTTGGAGAAAACTTCCTAAAGGATGCTGGAGTAATTCTAAATATTCAAGAGCAAAAGTCGTTTTTTGGTCACAATCCAAATAAATGTTTTCCATTTGTTGAAAGAGTTTAAGTCCAATCCCGTGATAAACAAATCCCTGCCTACTACGTCCCTGCCTACTACGTCCAGGCGAAGGTGAAAATCTAACCGAAGAGCAGCAAAAACGATTGACTGTCTTATTAGAAAAATATGAAACTATGTTCTCTCCAAGAGGAGGGTACCAACTCCTTATATCGAGCACCGAATCGATGCAGGTGACTCACTCCTAATGGCTACAACCCCTTACAGACTATCTACAGCAAAAAAGGAGATTTTGAACAAAGAAATCGATGCACTTCTTGCAACAGGTATAATCGAAGAGTGCGATTCACCATATAGCACCCGGTTGTTTTAGTTCCCAAGCCGAACGGTAACTTTCGATTATGTATTGACTACAGGAAACTAGATACATGTCTACAATAGACTTAATATCAGGGTATCCCCAAGTTAAGATATACCCTCCAGACAAAGACAAAACTACCTTTGTATGTCGGTTTGGAGTCTATAGATCCACCAGGATGCCTTTTGGATTGAAGACGGCACCAGCCACTTTCCAAAGATTAATGGATATTTTCCGGAATGGGCTAAGGTCAACACTTTTACTTGTCTCGACGATATTGTCGTAATTCTTCTACTTTTGAGGAGCATCTCGAAGACTTTTTGGATATTCTTTGATCAACTCTTGAAATTCAAACTTCATGCCAATCGAAACAAATGTCATTTTGCTTGTTCTAAAGTGAAATATCTGGGACATTATATCATAGGTTCTGGAATTGAAGTAGACCCTGCCAAAGTAAAAGTCGTTCAACAAATTCCCTCACCAAAGAATGTGAAGCAAGTGCAGCTTCCTCGAGACTTGCAGCTGGTATCGATGTTACATTCCTAATTTTGCAGAAATCTCAAGACCATTGAGCAATCTCACGAAGAAGCACTCCACTTGGAAATGGAGACCAAGAAAGAACATTTCTAAGAATGCTGCGCAAAAGAACCGAGAACACAATTCTTCCTCTGGCTACTCACCGAGACGTCTTCGCAGCCAGAGGAAAACTGTTATTGTCGGCAACGCCCTCTACCGATGATATAGAGAAAATATTCAGCTCAACGCCCACGAACTACAGAAGTGAGATGGTACTGTTTGAACTCAAGCCCAAAACTTTAAAAAACACTTTTATGTAATTCAATTTTCTGTTTATTGTTTACTGTATGTTAATGTGAAGTGTTAATAAAATGTTATTTAAAATCAACTCCTGATTGATTTTTTAAGGATTAATACAAGTTTAAATTAATTAAAATTAGGCAGAAAGACAGATTTTTTGTTAACAAAACTTTTGGCCCCACTCGGTAAAAAGATACTGAAGTTGAGACAGAAACTTACTTAATTCACTATGCTATTAAAATTCAAATGTAAACAAAGTGCTGCGTCGTTAGGCTTAGTGGAACTTAAACAACTTTTAAATTGTTGATAATTCTACAACTATTGTATGCAGATTAACTAAAGAGATAAAAACTTTAACAGAAACATAAGAACAATACAATTTAATTACGTTTAAAGCAAAAGCGCACAATTTACTAACATATAAGAATAAAAAAGCTTACAGATTTGGATAACAGAGTGGATATACATATATTTTCATGCTTTTGGTGCGGCCGACTGCAACCAAAAAGGGAGGTGCACATCTACATGTTATAGCAATCTCACATATAAAAGTTCTGAGGCTACTCGTTTGCGAGATATATGTGTACGTACAGACGTCATGAGAGAAAAAGTCTTTTCTGTATCCATTTTAAATCCAATTCACAATCCGTTTTTGGAAAAAGTCATTTATTCTATTCGTACGTACAGATGTAACTCAATTCGAATTTCTTTAAGGTACTGTGAATGCCTAGGCATACGAACATAGACTGCTGAGGAAACTTTTGCACACCAATAGGACCAATATGGATCTGTCTTTGAATGCCTTTTCCGGGATGATCCGGAACTATAACACAAAGCCGAAAGGGTAAGCATCACATGCATGGACAATGCCCATTGGTTACATTACATATTTTGTTTACTGTTCTTATCCTGAAGTCCATCTTCAATCCCACAGGTTAAGAAAAGGCTGCAGGGCCATAACATCGCTACGTTTACTTTGGCCGGTAACAGTTCAGATTTTATCCGGTTGAAAACCTATGGAATCAGATGGGCTAGGAAGTGCTGACAAAAAACTGGATCACTGAGGCATTTAAGGAAAGCACTTTTCCAAGTCTTATACCATGAAATATCCCTTGAACGTAACCAAAATTAATTTTGTTAATGGCCAGATGTTGTGCAACTATCATCAAGACTAGGCCACTAAATTTTAGTGGCAGCTGAAATAACTGCAGTTTTTATTTTCACTCATAGTAGGTGAATTGCACTATTCATTTTGTTAATAATATACACTGAAATGTGTATGTGTTATGTTAAACGCTGTGTTTTTTAGGGGGGGACGGGAGATTCTCTTCATAAGCTACGAAAAACGTGTTTTGTTTGTAGTTCTAAGAGTGTAGACATTTCCATTTTCTGTGATTTGCAGCAGCTAATGATGACAGAATGCAGCAGAGTTAGTGCTCCTCCATGCCAAACACTGACTGCAGCATGTGATGAATTTTTTTTGTACATCACTATACATACATCCCAAACTGAAATCTGTTTTTATGCACTATACATCAAATTCATACATTTCACTAATGAATACTTCAGAAAGACATTACAGTCATTCTCCTCCTCATGCTAAAAAAAGCTGATGTCTATAAGATTGCATTATGAGAATATAAGATTCCAAGTTTTATCAGAACAAGTTCTGCCTTTATGTGGAACTGATTTTAGCTATCAACTACTGCAATCAAGTCTGAAACAAGACATTTTTAATATCTGGCTTCTATGTTTTGAAGCACACCTTAAACAAAACAGACTAAAAAATACTTGCTCTGGCAGAAGTACAAGTTCAACTGATTTTAAAATTTGGTACACCACAATGGATTGTTCAGATACTTGGAATAAGTAAAATGCTTGAAACTTGATTTGTTTTTAAAAATTTCAACTATGAAAACGTTCTGTCAGATAGTCAGTAATTTTGATAAAGTAATAAGCCTGATTTTCCAGTCTCTAATGGACGCCTATTGCTAATCCAATTATTAGTCCAAAGGAGCCTTAGCTCAGAAAAGCTGTTTCAAAACTTCAGGGAGTCATAGAAATCAAAGGATGAATAATTTTAAAAACGTAAAGTTTAATATGTACATTATTTACAAGTAATCACTTACAGATTTGCACTGATTATAAAAGATCGAAACACTTATGCCAATCGAAAAATCTAATATTTTAATAGGAACTTCATTGTTCCTATTCGACAAGTATGCGAAACTACGCACGAATCTATCTTATCTACCTAGACATAGAGCTCCCGGTGGAGAGTCTGCCGAAATTCAAAAAAGGCATGCCACGTTTCCCACGAAACGCTAGCGCCATCTATCAATTAATCAAAACAATTTCCACACACTCCCCACCTGAACTCTGTGAAGAGTTCACATTAATCTAACAACAATCAAATTTATATCAATAAGTATTTTGACATATAATTATAAAACAATTAATAAGTATATTAAGTGAATAGAAAATATACTCAAACTATAGTAATTATACCAAATTCTATAAAAATGAATGTTAATGTGAAATATAATTTTGACACTACTTCAATAAATCTAAACTATTCGTAATCATATGAAACTAAAATAGCAAACATAAACAGTAGCACGAAAACATATTGAATCAACTCATATTACTAAATAATAAAATTGTTTTTAAAGTTCTAAAGGATATAATAGTTGAACTGGTCGTCTTATTATTGTTCCATCAGCAGTTTTTAGTTCACAAGAACGGACTTTGTTGTCCCGACCACGAAAACTCTGCCACACTTCCACAAAAGTTTGCACTTATTGTTCCCTTCTATTAAGACGAGAACGTCAACTTTGAGATCATCATAAAAGTTAGGATTCTCTAATTGACGAGCTGTCCGAAGATCCATTAAATGTTGTGTTTTCCATTTTGTCCACAATTGCCTAACCAATAAATCTTGATAAATCTTTCTTTTGGTCAGAGAGAACTTGGTAGAGCCATCTTTAACAATGGAGTTAAAGTTGATAGGTAGCGTAGAATCTTTTTTTCCGAAAATCAAGAAATTGACTGGTTTCAGTGGCAGTGGTTCCTTGTGGTTACTGTACACATAGGCCAATGGACGAGAATTCAAAACAGCTTCCACTTGTGCTAAAACCGTTGACAATTCTTCAGACGTTAGCAAGGCTTTACCGAGAATTTTCCTTCAGCATTCTTTCACTGATTTCACTAATGAATCGCTTCATCCAACTAGTTATTCTCAACAATTTTCTTAAATTACTATATTTTGAGATGTCTATTAGCCTTTCTTCAACTGCCGTGCACACAAATTCATAAATATGATTAATGTTCTTGCGGTATTCTAATTCTTCTTCAACGATAGGTTTTTCTTCGTTCTGTCGAGGCCACAATTCAGACAACATTCTAAGCCATTCTGGCCCTTTAAACCAGATAGGATTGTTTTTCAGCTCATGAAGTTTACCTCCCCTCGAAGCCAAGTCAGCTGGGTTACTTTTTCCGGGGCAGTAATGCCAGTTTTCTGGGGATGTTAAATTTTGTATTTCTTGAATACGATTTTTAACGAAAAGCTTAAATTTCTTTGCACAGTTATTTATCCAGAAAAGTGTGACTTTCGAATCAATCCAGAAAAAACAAGAAAGTTGTAACTTCAAAACTTTAACGATGCTAGTGCCTAACTTAGCCGATAAAAGAGCTCCCATGAGTTCCAACCTAGGTAAGGTGAGCGGTTTTACCTAGGTAACTTGAGGATGCAAGGACATGGTTAAAGTTTTCTGTAAATTAAAAGAACCGAAAAAAAATGAATCAAATAGAATAGCTGAAAAATAATCTAACCAAGAATATGGTGTATGATTTTTCTACACAGCACACGCGGAGTAAAAAAAAGAACCAGCTCCCAACGATACCCCAGATTCGGCACTGTAAAAGCGACAGTGCTCTCTCCCTCTCAGCCTCGTACGCTCCTTCCTAAGAGCGCATGCGCAGAACAGCCAAATACCACCCGCGCGGAGTAAGAAATAATCACGTTTCCAGAATTTCGGCATTGAAAGAGCGACAGAGCTGTTTCTGTGCGCCTTGTTAAGCGCAGTTCCATACAAAAACTTGCGTACCTTTTTCATAAACTGGAGGATGGCTACTGACATTAAGTTTAAGGATTATATATTGTAGAAGTATAAAGAAAGAATTAAAGAAAAAAAGGGCTCATTATATTAAATATTAAAAATAATAATAAGTGGAAACAGGGGGTGCTGCAGTTCCACAGAGCTTATTACGAGCCGCCACTCCCAGTTAGTAGTTTTGTTTTCACTAACTGGCGCCAAGAGCTGGTAAGCAGAGGACGTTATACTCTCCTTCCACCCCCTTCTTCTCTCTATAAGCACAGGAAGTGTTTTCTGATTTATGAGTAGAGAGCAAAAGATGGTTTTTTTCTCGACATTCTAATTCCAATCGAAAAAATTGCATTAACTTGTCAACATTAAAAAAGGATGATGAATCCGTTTTACGATTAAACTCTAAAGTTATCTCAGAAGGCAGTGTTTTCATTATCGCCGGGATCAGCATTATAACTATATTTATCTGCTGTGACTTCTAACGATTTCAAGCTGAGTATTTCGGTTTCTATAGTGTCACAAAGTTTGCGAAGTTTTAAAATGTCACTGGTTTTAGTTACTGGGGTAAGATTCAGGAGTTTTCTCATGTGTGAGTTTATAATGATATCTTTCCTGCCAAACCTGTTTCTAAGTATTTCAACAGCTTCATCGTAGTTTGGTTCCGAAATACAGAAACCTTCTATCGTGTGTGCAGCGTTACCGCATAAGTACGATTTTAAGTAATTAAATTTTTCGATTTTTGTTAAAGATTCATTGTCGTGGATTGCTACTTTGAAAGAGTTCCAAAAACTTGTCCACTGGGTATAATCTCCGTAGAATTTAGAGATAGTTAATTTTGGCAGCCGGGTAAATTTATTCCTATCGTTTTGAGAATCTTTGGCGGTTTCGTTAAAAATGCTATTTTCATTATCCGAATTTGTCACTTTAGTTAATTCTTTCAAGGATTTTTTCGTATTCGATACAAGATGTTATTTCAGTTTCGAATTCGTCGGTTTCCACTTTCAAATCGCGCTGTATTTGAGCATCTAAATCAGTCAGAGATTTCGATTTCATAATTAATTGATCTAAATTTTCTTCTATTATACTTGTTCTAATGTCTTCTTTATTTAATTCCGTTTCGAGTTTCTTTAGAATCTTGGACACGGTGGTCCTTAGAACTTTTCGTTTCGATTTCAGTTTAAGAACAGAATCTTCTGCCATGGCTCTACTTTACTAAATAGAAAATTTAGCCTTACCTTTTGCTGTTTTCGCACACTTGCTATGTGCTAAATCCAAATTGATGGCCGCATGCACCAGCTTTGTTTCAAAACTTCAAGGAGTCATAGAAATCAAAGGTTGAATAATTTTAAAAACGTAAAGTTTAATATGTACATTATTTACTAGTAATCACTTACAGATTTGCACTGATCATAAAAGATCGAAATACTTATGCCAATCGAAAAATCTAATATTTTAATAGGAACTTCATTGTTCCTATTCGACAAGTGTGCGAAACTACGCACGAATCTATCTCATCTACCTAGACATAGAGCTCCCGGTGGAGAGTCTGCCGAAATTCAAAAATGGCATGCCACGTTTCACACGAAACGCTAGCGCCATCTATCAATTAATCAAAATAATTTCCACAAAAGCTATTTTCGCTGGTTCTCTATAACAATCTGAATAATTTTTCATGTTGTTACCATCAAATATTAGAGCCCTGCATTATATTTAAACAAATTAAATGATGAAGAATTTGCATGAATGTACTTTTCTCACATTGTCAAGAAACAACAGTATCTGGAGACATAAAATTTTAAATAACGTAGTCCTCCACTCGAATATGGCCATCTGGAAGACCAAATTTGTAATTTGTTTTATTTTCTATTTCATATTTTGTAAAACTTTGTGAAATTTTGATTATCAAACTAAACGATTTCAAAGCATCCTATTAAAATTAACATTGTTTGCGTCTTCAAGCACGGAATTTTTATGAACGAGTTTTTTTGTGATATCGCTGTTGAATTTAGTTTTATGATTTAAGTGAGCAGAACATATTTAACAAATAAAAGTAACACAAAAAACGTTAAAAAAGCCCCTTTGGGCATAATATAAATCTTAATGCTTTCAGATTTTCTTTTCTTGTAGGACATTAAAAATAGATCACATTTATCAGTATTAAAGGTGTTGCATGATCCACGTCCCTTACACGCACTTTGCTAAACAGGTTCTTTTCATGTTGATACTCGCATTTTCTCCATGTTCTTTTAAATGATAAGGTTTGTAAGTGATAAAAATCTTTGAATACAGCCACTGCTAGACAACAAAATCCTCTTTATCTAATTTCTTAGCAACATACCTTTCTCTCACAGAAAGATAAGGGTATTTTCTCCACATAAAGAAAACTTCCACATTTTTAAGTAACATAGATGGATTTTTATACTGAGGGACATCCCATGATTGTGACATCTATGAATCCACAATTTTATTTCATTGATTGAAGCTGTGAAGATAGGATAATTTAAACTTTTTCACATAAAGACTTCAACTAAACCAGTTCCGAACAGCTGAAGTGTTCATGTTTACAATCTTTTGTTTAAATGAAGTTAGTTTCCTGTTGTAAGAAGTAAATGCAGGAATTAAGATCGCAGCAGTTTCATCCTACTGGCAGTATACAAAAAGCAGATCTTAAAATCATGGCTTGAAAATGATTTCTAATTTATTTCAGAATAAAGATATTCTGATGAAGAACAAAAAAGAGAAAGTGCATTTGTGAGACACAGTCAAACAAAACAAAAGATTCAGTCTTATCGCTCTTTTCACCTTTCTCCTCAAAGTTCCCATTCTGTGAGTGAAGATATAGACAATGTTTACTTGTTTTATACCTTAAAAAATTTAGTGTATCCAGACTGCAACAGATGGCATTACCGCCGTGTGATGTCATATGGTCGTCATGGTATCGAGAATTCTTTTTGATTCTTTTATATATAGTGTGTATTCGATACTTGATGTGCTTATGGTGGTTAATAGTGTAAGAAAACTGCTATTATGTTTCTTTAGTGGACAATATTCAACTGTTCAGTCGTCATGTGGACGGCTTACTTCACATTAAAAGTGATACTATATTAGAGTGGTTATTTATTAATGTATACAGTCCATTTTCTCGTCTTCAAGTGAAAACAAAACAAACTAGACAATACACAAAACAGAGTTCAAAAAAGCTTTCACAAGCGGAAAATGTTTTCGCAATACGCTAAAACTTTAAACTGACATGCAAACTGGATTGATCCAATAAGCAGTGATAAACTATATAAATTTGTCTTCTGTCACTAACTTCTTTTTGTTTGCTTTTTGTACCTTACAAAACCTTCCTACTATTCTAAAATATTTTCTTGTTTATGCACGGCTATATGGATTTTCAGTTTCTGTTACGGAAAGTCAATGGATAGGACGTTTAATTTCGCCCAATAAAATTTTAAGTTTTACGACACGAACTTTTCCATGGGCACCCGGATATAGTTCAGTTATTCGTCCAAGCCGCCATCTTAAGGGAAGCAAATTGTCGTCTTTTATTAAGACTAAGTCATTGATGGTTAAATTTGGTTTATCCCTCAACCATTTGGTACGTCCTTGCAACTGAGATAGATAATCGTTCGACCAACGCTTTGGAAAATTTGCTGAGTCAATCTCCATCTAGTTGAGTCAATTTCCATCTTTTAGCAGGAGTTAGTCTATTATTAGTAAGATCAGGCTCAGGAATTGCTGTTAACGTAGTTCCAGTGTTAAGGGACTAAAGTCTTCACGATCAGAGGAGATGGAAACTACTGGCTTGGAATTTAAACATGCCTCGATTTGAGTAATTAGGGTATAGAATTCTTCGTGAGTTAAAATCTGTATTCCAACAGTCCTCTTTAAATGAATTTACATTTGCTTGACACCAGCCTCCCAGAGGCTGCCAAAGTGAGACGCTGCAGGAGGGTTAAAGGTTCAGTGAATATCTTCATTAGTCAGGTAGTTCTGAAATGCTTCCTCAGAAGAAAGTTCAGTCAGGTATCTTTTCAACTCACATTCAGCTCCCACAAAGTTGGTTCCTCTATCTGAAAAGATGTTCTTGGGTTTTCCTCTGCGTGACACAAATCTTTTGAGAGATGCTATAAATGCCTCTGTTGTTAGATTGCTGACTACTTCTAGATGAATGGCTCTTGTGGTGAAGCATATGTAAAGGCAAACGCAGCATTTATATGTCTTTCCACCTCTTCTCTTTCTATTCTTAATCAGGAATGGTCTCGCAAAATCGAGACCAGTGTTCGAGAATTCTCTATCCGCCACTATACGAGAAGCCAGGAGATCGGCCATTATCTGACTGGCAGTAGTTGTTCGATTTTCAAAACACTTTAAACATTCTGAAATTATTTTTCTTACAATTTCTCGGCCGTTGACGATCCAATATTTTTGTCGCAGAGCTGATAATGAGCAGAGCTCCTCCATGTTGGTTCACTTCGTGAAAGTGTCTGACGATCTCTTCAATAACCCGATGCTTGTTAGAAAGTACGATTGGATGCTTTATGTTTTCCGAAAGATTCGAATTGCTGAGTCTACCACTGACCCTGAGGATTTCTTCTGTACCAAGGAAAGGATTTAGCTTAAGGATTTTACTGCTGAGATTTAATTTCTTCCCTGCTTTCAAAAGTTAATTTCTTCTCTAAATTCGGAATTTTGTATGATTTTAAAAATTAAATTGTTTGCCTTATTCAGTTCTTGAACTGTTAAAAAACCCTTGAGTTTTAAAGATGTAGGTGTACTGTTGTTACAAAACTTTAAACACCATGCAATTACACGCTTAAGTTTATTCCAGGATGAAAACTTAGTAAGTTCATTTTGATTATTGGATTCATTTTGAACCAAGTTTATTTTGATTATTGGATGCAACGCACATCACAGTTTTTCTCTGCTCTTCAAGAGAAAGTTCCTTAAGTTCAGGATCTAAAATAGGTTCAGCTCTTTGATTACTAAAGTTACCTTGCCTTAGCCAAGGTGGACGGTGAAACCACAACTCATTTTCTATAAGATCTGTCAACTTTGCACCTCGTGATACATCTACAGGATTTTCAGTTCCTCTGTAAAACCGCCATTGAGCAGGAGCGATTAAACTCTGTATCTCTCTAACAAGATTTGCTACGAAGGGCTTCCAATTATTGACACAACCCTTTATCCAGTGAAGCACTATTTGAGAGTCACTAAAGCAATAAGTACTGCATTCCTTGATATTAAAGAACGTTTTCAGATAGTCAGCTATTCTTGCAGCCATCAGTTCCAAGCGAAGAAGTGTAAGCTTCTTTAGCGAAGCTAATATGCTTTTAGATAGTGCAAAGGTTGTCTCCAAAGTAGAATTTTGAAGATACGCTATAGCACCCTATTCCTTAGTACTAGCATCGGCGAAAACAATCAGGGTCATATCTTCTGCATTAATTGCTGAGCGACACAAAAAATTTCTTCTAGGAATATTAATGTTAACAAGATCCTCGATTTCAGAATACCATGTCAAAAACTTCTTTCTTAGCTCATCAGCTACCCCGGAATCCCAATCACAACCAGATTCCCACAATTCCTGAATCATAAACTTAGCTCTAATCACATATGCAGAAATTAGTCCAATTGGATCATAGATTTTGGCTACAGCTTGCAAGATAAGTCTTTTAGTTGCTGTTTGTTCATTAACTGGTTCCTTGAATTATGCTACATCTAAACTTAAATTGTCTTGATCTGTATCTCACGTCAAGCCTAGAACTTTTGACAAGTTTTTATTTAAATTATTTTCCTCAATATCAATTCCGTTTTTGACCCATAGTTCTCTTAAAACTCCAGAATTGCTTTTCGTTTTACGAAGATGCATGCTTGTATCTCTCAGAATATTCACTGCAGTAGTCGACAGATAAAAATGCTTTGTTATCATTTTCGGCCTCATGCAAAATGTCGTCTACATACAAGAATTTATCTAACATTACTACAATATCATTATGGTCTCTTTATATTTCTTTATGTGATATTTAATAGTTGCCGCAAGCGTGAAAGGTGACTGACAAGTTCCAAAAGGCAATCGCGACATTTTGTATATTTGAAACGGCGAATTTTCATCATTACCAAACCAAATAAATTTTAAATAATTTTTCGAATCTTCGTCATGTGAAATTGAATGAAACGCACCTTTTATATCTGCTCCAAAAGCTATCTTGTGTGACCTGAATTTTAAAACGATATCTAATAAATTGCTATACAAGTTGGGTCCTTGGATTAGACACTCGTTTAGAGATTTTGCACCTTTGTCTTTAGACGAACAGTCATAGACGATACGCAAAGCAGTAGTTGTCTTGTCAGGGCGAATTACAGGATTATGACGTGAAAAATAGCTATCCCTCTCAGTTCACAATTAACAGCATTAGAACATTTTTCAATTATTCATGCCTCTAATTGTTCATTAGTTAATTTCTTGTATTCACTAAATAACCACGCATAGCCTTGCCAGATTTCTGAAATGTTCAACCGGGACACCTGAATGCCCCGTCCCAGCCTGGCGGGTATTCAAGCGTACACACACTTTTCGGGTTTTTAGAGTACTTTAGAGGGTATTTTATTCTCAATAAATAAATGGTTATTGATTAGGAACCTAAACGAGGGTTAGTAATAAATGACATGTAAATTAAAACATTATATTTCTTACATGTTAATATTTATAAATTGCTTGTAAGAAGAAACACTTTGAGTGAGGAACAAAAATTTGAACAATATTTACATCTTTTCATTGTCTAGGACTTTTTATAGAAAGTCTTTTTTGTTTTTAATCTTCTTCTAAGAATCGCCACAAGCTGAACCAAAATTAATTTTACATGTCATTCATCAAACCCCTGTCGTCAGTTCATGCGTTGTTCATCAAAACGAATACTCTCTCAACTGGTGCTGATGTCCCATGTAAGCAGAAGGCATACTCAATAATCTTTATCAGACTGGGGTCTGCTATGTGATTCTCGTGAAAGGGACAAACAGCCTGAGCCATTTTTATTCTTGAAACAATCACATCTCCGGTAGTCTCATCTTCCTTCCACTGTTCCCAATTTGACTGCAAATACTTCATAGCAAACACAACACCGTCAAACAGCCGATCACTGTTTATTTTCATATCGTGTACCTCAAAAAGACAGCTATTAATAATTTCAGCAGAAGTGTCGCCGTTTTCCCAATCAACAGCATTTGTTTTTGTTATATACCCATGAAAACGGTTCAGCGTTTCCAAAACTATTCCCCTCGAAATCCACGTACGTAATGCATCTTTTATAAAAGCCATGACATTTTTCTTTCACACTGGTACGGACTTACTTATCTAGATTTTTGCAGATGTTCTTTGCGTCCTAGGCTATACTTGAGTCGATGGGAAACATTGTTTTTCCCTGCTCTTTTCACACCACCGAAGTTCATGTTGCAGTTATCTCCACGAAAGCCAACTACTTTGTTTTTCAAACCGTTTAGCAACAAGACAGAGTATAAGTGATTTGCAGGAATTTTATA
Source organism: Stegodyphus mimosarum (assembly GCA_000611955.2). Lineage (NCBI taxonomy): Eukaryota > Metazoa > Arthropoda > Arachnida > Araneae > Eresidae > Stegodyphus > Stegodyphus mimosarum. Next base: position 85,736 of record KK114399.1, read on the forward strand.
TGTTTCACTCGCGACAGATTTGAAATCTAACAGCAATACTTGCACACCTGAATTAAGATTAAAGTAGCGCAAACAATTGACACAAAGTTTTACATCCTTTCTGTTTGATGCATCCTTACTTAGAATTACGTAGTTTGACTTGGCCAAGTCTTCTTAAACATTTCTTGAGACTAAAGGAGCTATTACATTTAAAACTACTGCCTCACACTTAGTTATTCCGAGTGAGAATCTATGGTAAAAAAAACTTAGAAATTAGTTTTGATAAGCAAGAATTTGAATTGAAACTTAGGCTATGGTTTGCTGTGTGGTAAGGTATAGGTCGCCACTTTCGCTGCTGAGTTTTTGTCATTAGAGCTCGCAGTCTTAGTAAAATTCGTCAGTTTTGATGAGCTAGCAGTACATCCTAAACTCTTTTTGTGTTTACTCGGCTGCAAATGATCTTTTATATATGATGGACCACCGTGAACAACCGAAAACTCAGAATTACAATGTGAACATTTAACTCTATCGTCTTGATCTTGATTACCAGTACCAGTACATACTTTCTTCAACAAAAGGAATTTATTCTGTAAATCCTAGGTGAATTTACAAGATCGTTTTGGCATTTTAACAGAGAGTGCATAAACTTAAAACATAAATAAAACAGTGCACCTCACTAACATAACAGGCACCACCACCACCGGCAGAGGCTGACTGATCTTATGCCTATCGCAAGCGCTAAAGCTACATCCCTTAGTACCCAATATTGGACTCGCCCAGAGAGCCTCTGGCATTGCGCATAGGTAGGACAAGACGATACGATGACAATATTATTTATTAGCAGATCGTCACTCTTCTATTTTTCACTTTTCATACAGTACAGAAGTAAATGACAAAGTAATTATCCTAAGTAATCGTTCACAGTTAATTATTTTTAGACTTTTTTTGGTCATAATTATTCATAATCACATCTATAGGATCGAATTTAATTTTTACCGGGACGTGAAGTAAACCGGTCGGGACACCGGGATTTTGTTTGAAAACCGGGACGTTTTGTAAGCCTAACCAAGCATCATGTTTCCATTTGTTTTCCAATTATTTTTAAGCTCCAATTTTCTTTCGTTAAATAATAACTTAACGGTGTATTTCCCATTTTCCAGTTCGACTGAATATCGAACAGTATTGATGAACTGGCGTCTACTCCTCTAACTGAAGCATTACAAGTATTAATATCTGAACCGTTTTTGTCCACAAATCTTTTCCCCAAATAATGTCGGAATTAAAAATAATTCGTCCGATATTTTTCTTTTTAGGCCTATTTGTACAGACCAGAAGTAATTCATTCGAATTAAAACGCTTATTTTTGTTTCGGAGGGATCACCAGCCAACTGCTTGTTTTGCTGTCCCATAAATTCTGTAACGAAAGGAGACAGTTGACCTTGAATTGAGCTCGAATCATGCGATATTTTATCCGTTATGTAAACCTCAATAAATATTCTTTTTGACGAATCGATTCTACATTTTAGTTATTAAACTAACCAGAAATTCCTTTTCTTCCCAGCTATTTCCAAACGAATAACTGTCAACTTCTCTATTCTTTTTATAGGCAAATTTAATTTTTTTGCTAAATCTTTAGAGCAATAGCTTAATTCGGAACCTGAATCAGTTAACACTTGACAAACCGTTTTCTGTCGTTTATATTGCACGATGACCGAACAAGTTTAATAATACGGATTTTTTATTCAATTGCGTAGTAGACACTATAATTTTGCTTTCATTCGGACTCGTTTCAATTTTAGAAATCTCAACTTCCGGTTTGTTTTTAGATAAACAAAATAGTTTATTATGGGTTGATTTCGTACAAATTTCACAAGTTTCTATACGGGTTTTACAGTAAATTGCCCTATGTTTCTTAAAGCAGCGGTAACACAAATTGTTTAAGTACTTTCGTTTCTGTTCATCAGTGTATTTCATACATTCATGTCCATTATACATATTACAAAAAACACAAAATCTCTTAACAGAATTATTAAATGTAGAAGTTGATGATTTATAATTTTTGAACCCTTGTTTTGGATTAACCCCTACATATTTATTACCTTTTGAGTTATTGATCAACATACAAGTTTCTCTGCATTCAGTTTCAAGTTTAATGAACTCTTATTAATTCAATCACTTCAATATTTTTATTAGATGATCTTTTCCTATGAAATTGAAGAGCTAAATCTTCAGGTAACAACTTAAGAATTATTGGGTCCAGCAACTGCCCATATGAACCGCTAGTAACATCCAAATCACTTAAATTTCTAAAAAAAATTTGTAACTGATCATACAGCTTTCTTAACTCAAAAACGTTTGAAGAACTTTTAACTGTTTCTAACTGTAAGAGCATTTTCATGAATTTTGGTATAATAACATCTTTACGACCAAATCTCTCTTCTAAACTTTTAATACATAATTTTCTTCAGATAAAGTATAACCAGATGCACAATTATACGCAGAACCAAACTTTTGAAATGCGTCAACTTGTCAATTTTGGATTGGAGTGAATGGCATTATCATATGAATTAAAAAATTCGAGCCATTTACTGGAATCACCGGAAAATTTTTCTATATTCAATTTAGGTAACTTTACTGAAGCACTACTTGTAACAACATTGTTACCGTTCAGAGTGCTACTAATATCATTACTAGTTCTAAGTATACTTCTTTCAATTATTTTACCAACAATCTTACCTTTAAACGTTTATTATTTTATCATCATACTCTTCACATACAAGTAGCTCGTTTACGTACTCTTTTTCATCAGTTATTAGAGTATCGATCTTTGAGTCAAGACTTTTAAGTTTCTCATGTTATTCGATTAAGAACTCGTATGATGAATTTAAATCTTCTACATGTTCTTTGCTTAATTCTTCCGATAATAGTTTCTCAAGTTTATTTGGAAGTGTAGTAATTTTACTATGTGTAATAGCACGTTTCTTTTTGGATTTTCCTAGATCATCCGTCATGTTGTTTTGTTTCAATGACCGATACCAAGATATAAATAATTAAAAATCTTACCGACGAAATTCTAGCTGGCAAACCTCATTGGTGGTTCCAAGAAATGAGCTGTCATGATCTACTTCAAACTTTTCCAGAGGTGTGGTTACAGGGTGTAGATTATATGTGGTCGGTATGTTATTTCCAAGGATTAAGCAAGGTTCACACACAACATTTATTACGAAAACAACACAAAATTTTTTTGGCACGATGATAGCGACATCTATACTAACTACTAAGGGCAGAACATATTTTTTTGTTTATGCACAGCTATATGCATTTTCAGTTTCTGTAAAGCATTTAATATTTCATTTTCATAAATAAAACAAAAGCCATGTGTTAAAATTTTGAAAGCTCATCATTGAGTGGTATTAATACTACACATGGAATTTATGCGACAAATTTAAAGCAATGAAATTGCATATGTTTGGATAAAGTTTAAAAAGTAGTAACATTTGAAGCAGGGTGACTTTGATACTTCAACGGGTGTAAAAAAGAAATCACTGAAGTAAAATAAATGTTTATTGAAACTAAACTTACATGGATTATTCAAAAACAAAACAATGTCAAAGGAGACCTCCACAATCCCAATCATGAAAACACAATTTTATAGAAATACATTCAGCCCCCCCCATTTTGAATTCTCAGCACAGCACAACAGCATTATAAAACATGTGCAAAGTTTCTAATGTAAAATACATCTTGATCATTAGAAATATAATGGAAATTAACAAAATAAGGTACTAATATATGTATCTGCAGTAGCTGTGATTTAAAGTATTTCAAACAATTATATATATAATGTTATCCTCTTAATTATTAATCTAGGTTGCATACAGAATGTGAAGCCTACTCAGATGTTTTCTGAACTAATTTACAAGAGACAAGTTAGCTGAATAAATTACACATTAACAGGCGAAATAGTAAAATAAAGATTTTTAAATGATGGCTCTATAACACAATGTACCAACACAGCTTTACATAATATTTCAATACATACAAATCATACAACTCTTATAAACAAGAAATCTTTTGAACATACTGTTTCTCATAACAAAGAAACAATTTTCCTCCGTTATAAGTCTTTCATAAATTTACATTTTTCTCGTTGCAAATGCCCTCTTAATTCAGCAAGTGTTTTAATCTTATCAAGATATGGAAATAACACAAGCATTTTTATTTATTACTAAAAATAAGCATGCATGTTCAAATGCTAAAAGGATAAAAAGTAAAAATTAGTACGCACACCATTTATGAATTTCTCAACAGCAATTAGCAATGTCAATAGTAAACTACTCATCCCCCAAAAAACATTCATCCAGTAGAAATGTAAAAGCCCACATAGAAAGCTCATGAGAAATAAATATCAGCCATAAGTTATGAGAGTCACATAAACAATAGATAACATTTTATCAGAGAATTTTAATAATGCTTTAAATATTTAGCTATTTATATTTCAACTAAAAATAAAAATTACTCTCCAAAAGGCATCAACTGATATTTTACATAATTATTTTTTACAATAAAACTTTCAAAAAATTCATAAATTGATAAGGAAAAGAAAATGAAAGATATTCTTCAGAGCAAAGTTACTTTCATTTTAAAAAAACTTTCTCTAAATATTTATCTCTTTACCTAAGAGGCTGTTACATGCTTTTACATATTCTGTTCCACTGTGCAATGTTTTTTGTCCACATTAAATATTGTACAATCTGTGGATCATCACAATTCAATAAAATAATTTTTACATAAGCTGAATTATTTAAACATAATGATTCCACAATTTTTAGACACATATCTTCCTAATAAAAATTTATTTTTCACTTAAAACAATTTTTGGAGTATTTTCAAACTACAAAACAGAAAGATAAAACATGTAATGCCCAGACTTTCTTTAAACAAGATTATTTACAGCTAAATATTATTTTTACATGCATTTTGTTTATTTTATTTTAAAATATCTGTTTCAACATACAAGACAGGTTTCAGAAACAGAAACTTAAAACAGATATAAAGTCTTGATCAACGGCAAAAATATTAGTTACCGCATATTCACAGCTAAATTCATACTTGCTTTAGAACACAGAACCTACATGTTTATAAAAATTCTTAAAAAATAACAAATTGTGGTACATAATTATGCTTTTAAGAAATTACACTACCAGCTAGTTTAATAGATATTAACATTAAATTTATAAAAATCAAACACATGCAATAGGTTTCCTTTTTTATATTAATGTTCATTTACTAAGTAGTTTTAGCATTTTAGAAAGAAGCCACAAAGGTATGTAGCTAATACTGGCATAGTAAAAATAAAATATTAAAGTATCACAATATGATTGACCATAAAAAAGAAATAATAAGCAGAAAAAAGGAAAGAAAATTCAACACATGAAGTAGAGCAATTATATTTATTTGTACATGTACAGAATACTCAGCACCTCCAATGATTATTAATTAAAATATGAACTACAGACACTACTAATATTAAGCCACAGACATGCAGACAGTTCTTGAAAACTAAAAAAAGAAAACAAATCCAGGTACAAAATACTTCTAAGATGCAAGCTATACTATTTGTACTTTTATTTATGGTATGAAAATCTTATTATCAACAGTTGCTACATAAAATTTAAATATTCATCTGAGAAGGAAGGTGATAATGGACATGTAAAAGAGAGGCAAGTAAACCAACGTGGAGGAAAAACAATATATATATGTATATTATATACATATACACACACACAATTAAAATCATTTCTATAACTGTTTCAAAACCTGAATACATTGAATAATAATAAAGCTCACATGTTTGCAGAGCCATTTAATAAATTTCATTTTAAAATCTTTTCATTATTTAAATGTGCATTCATAAGCTTAGAACAGCTCAAAATTTTTCATTTCATGCACATATTTTATATACTACACACAAAAGTTAGTTTCTACAATTTGAAATATGAAGTTACTGTGTGAGAGAAGCATTGCACATGGCAAAATGATTTCCCTTCAATTCTCCAATTCTTTCCTATTGAGAATTGATGGCAATTCACTTCTTCCATTTATGATTTATACTGACAGTTTATACAAGCTCCAAGTTTGTTTAAGTCATCAATAAGTTTTATAAAATAAAAACCAGAATATTTCAAAAATGTATGAATGAATTGTTTCAACTTCTTATATACATTGTAAAATAAAAGTCTGAATTTCTGACAAATCGTGGTTTAAAGAATAATAATAAATATAAAGACTGCTAAAGACACCGAAGTAATACAAAATCTATCAACTGAAATTAATATTAAACCAGACTTAAAAATTTGAAAAATGTACCATTATTATTAAAAAAAACTTGAAGAGAAAACAGATATGCAATGCCGTCTTTTACATCAACTAAGAAATCAATATGATTTTTTAAGTAACGCATTTCCATCAAGAGCGAATTATAATTTCAATTAAAACCCATGAATTATAAATACTATTTCTGAATTTATGTTTTCACAATAATTGCAGCTTAACAGATACATTTTAAATGCACTTTTTTGATTATATAAGCAATACTCTGTTTGCACAAATAAAAACATTGTAACTTTTTCTTACACAAAATATAAACAAAAAGAAAAAATACAGAAAAGTAGATACCAGAGCACATGAGCATATCCAACATTTTTGCTGTATTCCTCAAGAAATAGTGCAAATTTATAATGGATTAACAATAATATGAAGAGATGAAAGTGTGAGTTTAGAACATGAATAAGTCAGAAGTACAGGTATCCCCAACTCGTATGTGAGTTTTTATACACAGTTTTTAAAATTCCTCTCATAAATGGCATACACTGATAAAATTCAATTACTACACACCGTAAATACAATGCTAACACATGATTCACACATTTCAGTAAGATAACAAAAAAACCGCATTTTAGAAAAATGACAAGAAGTCATTCAAAATTGTAAATGTCAGATTTAATACTAAATGAACGATAATTTATTTATGAGTTTATGCTAAATAATTACAAAAAATTTTTAGCAGATAAAAAGATAAAGTACTTGAAGCTATTTCTTTCATATGTTTTAATTACTTGTAAATTCAAGTGCTTTTTTAGTATGGCATGCATTTCTCAGTCATAAATGATTAATCAGAATAAAGTTAAATAATCAAAATACATTTTTATAGCTTAGAACTTTTAAATATAACAAATTTACATGCATGGGCACTTTAACATTACAATTTACTTTTCTGCAAAACTACAGACCTTTACCCATTTTAATATTCTTACATATAAAATTGAAATAAAAATGCTCTGTTTAGTTTCAGATTACAACTCTATATGATGTATATCATGCAAGTAAAACAAATATACATCTTTGGTTCCCTGAAGACTGTAATTAAAGGTATTTACGATGCACTTAATATAACTGATCAAATAAGTTTTCCATTCCCCTCCCAAGCAGACTTACAGAATTTATGGTCATTAAATATACATAACAGAAAAGCATGGAAATGAAATGCTTTTAATTTCAAAATTCAGAATAGGAAATATTTTTACCTACATACTGTATAGCATTTCTATACATTTCTGGGGCAAATGAATATACAAAAGTTGAACAAAGATACCTGTATCTGAAAAGCAATTCTGTACAAGCATTTCAGCAGAATATGTAACTAAAATACTTCTGATAAAATCAATTTATCTTCCAGTAATGGAAGTGCTGGTGAAGGTCAATGGTTAAAATGGTGAATGTCACATCTATATTAACAGGAAATCAGATCTACACTTGCCATAAAAAATAGTTTTAACTTTTTTTTTTTTTTTCCTGTGTGCCATTAAATTAAATCTCTTACAGCGCAAAGAGAAAGATTTCAATTTTCAGTTCTACTCACACTAGATCTAAAAGGATTACTCCTGCTCCTAAACATCTAATAAAAGACATTTCACAAATGCACATAATACAAGATATGAAATATATATCATATGATTAATGTTAAAATGCTTGAGAAAGGGAAATGATTCATTAAACAAATACAGTGAAATACTTTTGTATTTTCGATTTTAATGACAAATGGCACAATTATACCAATCATTTCAGAAGATATTTCTTTAAGACTGACAATATGTCTGTGTGTACTAATAACATAACAGTAGAATCCCAATTATCTGATAATCATTATCTATTTACCTGCTATTTTGTACATCAACATAATATATACATATATAAACCTCACAGAAGGTGTAAAATTCGATTTCTTAACCGAAAAGAATTAAAAAAAAAAGACAAAGAAAAGCTGTAATAAACAAAACATGGAAGCAATCTACCATCAATTACATTTATTTCCTACATTATTTAAAAGATGTAGCAAAATAAACCAAAATTTGTATACATTTTTCTTCTCATCGAAAGACTAATAATAATATAAAAATCAAACATTTCAAAAGTTAGATTGTATAATATCCCTCTCAAAAGGTCTGTATTAAAGAAATGTAACTTAAAATCTAATTTTTCAGTAAAAACAAATATATGACATTTCATATTTTTTAAATATGTACTGAGAATACTGACAGCATAACAAGCATATTTTAAAAAAATTCAACAATGTTTACACAGATAATTCAGATCATTGGCATTCTACACCACAAACTGTAACACAATACAAATTGTTATAACAATATGAAACTACCAATACGCTTAACACAAACTCTAAGAAAGAAATTTTAACTCAATTTACAATTTGTGTATATAAAAGGTTTCCAGAAAACTACAAATTTATTTCACCTTCATTGAAAAGGAACAGTATGCTTTATGTCCTTTTTGATAACAGAAAACGAAAAGATGCAATTCCTCAGACAGAAAAAGCTACATCAGCTTTTAAGGATAAATGGCGCTCACCAGGTTTCTCAGAAATGATATCAAGAACACCAAAAGTGTACAAACTATCAGAGCTGTACCACAAAAGATCTGGTGATGTGATTTTCAATTCCGGAATGGATAACTCATGATCCTAAAAAGCAGATTAATTAATATAATTATATATGTCAATTATAACACTTTTTTTAACAATACTGACGGAAAGAAAAGGTCAAAGGAAGCATGCACTATTTTAAAATAGTCACAACAATAAAAAACCTATTAGTGTTGCATGTTTATTTTTTAAAATTAATATCAACATTTATACGCTGGTCATCAAAATTAAAGAATAACGATAGGAATAAAATACAATCGAAACATTATAAATAGAAATTTGTACAAAAGCATTAGTTAACATAAATAACAATGTTTAGTTAAGGCATCTCCCCCACACAATTGGGTTTAAGTTGGACGAGTAAAGTAGCCAATCCATTCAAGTGTCTGTTTCCAAGTATTCTGACACCACATATGCTTAAAGAGGATCAGCATTAAAATTAATTAAAAAAACTTCTGGGCCAATAGCATCCCTAAATAGTGTAATTTGGGTTTCCAATACCTCGTCCATATGTCTACGAGCAGTTACAGAACCTCCATAAAAGATATGCTGCTTGGGGAACCATTTCATATGATTGCTTCCCAAACCATTAAACTATGGTCATGGAAGTGGGGCATTTCAAGGACAAGGGAAGGCAAATTGCATGTTCCTTCCCCTCTCCAGATCAACACAAAACTAGAATCACTGTTCAGACCATATTTGGACTTGTCAGTAAAAATACTCGGACCCAGTTGTCATTGAACATGACGATGCCATCAGTTTAAATACCCTCTGGAAACTGGAGTGAGTGGGACACAAACCATTGATTTTCTCGTATACAATTAAATCTTATTAAGCCTCTGTGAAGCAGCAGAATGGCTAATTCGAGTTACGGTGGCGGTCTGAAAGCATACTTTTTGTGATACACAAAAAGGTCTTCTGACATAGTTGTTGCTTTTGATTGCCCTTTACAAGGTTGTCTAGCAACTGATCCAGGGCTTAAAAAGTAACTCCAAACTCATGATATGACACTTTGAGGGATATTCAAATTTTGGGCGACCTCCATTTGTGTTTGATCTTCCTAGATTCTACCAAATATTCACCACTTTTCACCTTCACTTAAATGATGCCTTTGAGCCATAAGTACTGAACACTGATCACACTCAGAAAGCACACTGACTTTAAACAACACTACAGACTGGAATTTCAACATGTGTCTACTGCGCACAACATTGTCAATCATCAAATTTGCAGATTTCTGGCTCTAATGCATGAGCAGAAGAGCAATCTTGTGTTCAATTGCATATAATTAACATAAATAATTACAGCAATGGGAACATTAACTTAGTGAATATATTTTTTCTCATTATCCTTTAATTTTGATGACCAGTGTATAAACACTTAATGATAAAGCCAAAGTTTCACATTAAATAAATTTATAAGCAGGGAATATCGCAGCTACAACAAAAATGTTGAACTTCACTTTAACTGAAAATATTAAGTCATAAAATCATGACTAAAGCTTTGCTTAATCCTCTAAATGGCATGTGTTTTGGATCTGCTTATGAAGTTACCACATTCACAGCCACCTACAAGAATACTTGTAATTGGCAAACAAGGTTTATTTGTCAGCTACGTGATAACTAATTATTGATAGCACTACCTAAATGATCACAGTTATTATACACTGTTGCATTTAGATTTCAAAAATAAATTTAAAACATAAAACTTCAGCTACAAGTGCAAACAGATACAATCAGCTTTTGGCAGCGAATGCGTTACACAACATTTATTTGTTAATTAAATATGTTTTTAATACGAGATTTAATAGAGAATATTTCTTACTCTCTGTATTCATGAACATCCATTTATTAAGATAATATTTATATTATCAAAGAAAATAAGAAAAATACCTGAAATAAGGAAATAAAGTAATAGACACCAAATAACAAAAAATCTTACACAGAGATAAAGGTGTTCATGGCAATTGGGTTTAAAATGAAAAGCTCCCTTTTGCCTGAACATTTTCAGCTTATTTTACTAAAAGTCAAAATTTATTTAAATTTTTATCCAAATTTATTCTTTAAAAAGAATACATAAATGCCTTTATGTTTAAATTCTCACTTAAGAAATGAATAAGAATAGGCTATAATTACAACTTCACTAGCATTAGAATTTACTATTATAAAACAACTAAGAGCTAACTGGTTTAGATCTCTTCATGACAGCATATTGGGGGTTCAGTTAGGCTGTTTACAGCGATAAAGCATACAATTATCTGCTACAGAAAAGAAATCATCATAGACCACTTTCTGCATAAAACTGGGTCATTATATGAAAAGAAAACCACTAAGCTCATACAGCCAGCCTCTTCAAATGTAGAAATAGAGCAATTCACTAGTCTTTATTTTACATAATGGCAACTAATATATATTTAACTCATACTGGCTGCTCTGTCATTAACAATCAACTGTACATAACCAGAGCTTTTCACATGGCCTTAGCAATGAAAATGATAGATGAATCTGCTGGTATGCATTTAAATGAAATTATTATGCTAAATGGAAAAGACAAAACTTTGGAAAAATTTTAGTAGATTACTATTACCCATCCGTGCTAGTACAAAATATACATTACTCCACGTTACACAAAGTTTGAGACCGAAATCATCAGTACCTAAAAAATTTCAGATTATTTAAATCTAGTAATATGACATACACACATATGGCAACATCGAAGCTCCACTTATTGTTTAGATTAGAGAGAAAAATTTTAACCCCCCCAACTACTAAAGGACAATATCAAACAATATATTGCCATTGGCCACTATGCAATTCCCTAGACAGCAGGTGTTTGAGAAAGTGACATGATTAGTCCAAAGAAAAATCTTACAGCACACCTGCTTCTTTTTGTTTAGTATCAAAGTCTCCATTCTTAAACTTATTTATTTATTAACTTTTAGCTGCTAGTTTGAAGAAGTAGACATTACATCATTCTGGATACTGGACACATGGGTTCCAGACTTTGTATTATAAACTTGGGTAATGCACTCTGTGAATGGCCATTTTATACTAGTGCCAATACTCTTACACAAACATTCCTTTTATCTTACAGTGGTTTAATGATTGCTGGGATCACCAAGAATTCCAGGTAAATTCTTAAATAGCTAACACCTGACCATTAAAAATTCCATTTCACACATTTTTATGAATTCAATTTTTTAGATTTTTGTCAATTTTGCAAAAAAAATGTAATTTAAAACTGAAGCCAATGTTAGTTTATCGAGAAAAAAATCTCAAAGCATTGAAATGAAAAGATAAAGAATTTCCTAGTCTTTCATCTGAAATCAAATTAAAAGACTGAGTTACTGCTTTTATATTTAAAGACTAGTTTACTTTTCATGCTGACATTGAAGCAACACTGGCAATAATAAAATTTTACAATTTTAAAGCATTATTAATCTTAGGCAATGCTTCAGAACACACATAATCTCCACTGAATTTATAACCGGAAATCAATGTTGTGTTTCTTCCTTCTAATACTACCTGCCTTATACAGCCCATGACAATGTGACAGCTACGTTTAAGCAATATCATATGAGGCCAATAATGAATTAAGCCATTGGTAAGGTAGGTGGGCCTATATTTAAGAGATTTTTAGGAAGACCTATAATGCATAGAACACAAGACAATACTGGGAGACTCATAGGCTGAAATAAGAGACTCAACAATAAAAATTCCCGGGAAACAATTATGCTCACAAATGATAAGCGATTTTATAAATTCAGAAGAAACTCCGGAAACTTATCACAGATAAAATAGTTAGCTTAATGAACTAACTAAAACGTCAACAACGAAGATGTTAATGAGCAGACTGAATCTCACTCAATACATCTATCAAATGAATATTAATTCAACAACAAGAGTTAAATGAAATATAAAACAAAAATGAGTAAGGAAGAAGCTGATAAAATTGGCAATCAAAAATATTAATGCAGCCTTTATGCATCTAGACAAATTTTTGATTATTATGGAAAAAGTCTATGTCAAGTATGTACAGTAACAGAGAAAGACACAGGTATGTCGCAGATCTCTTTATCAAGAAAAGAAAAAATATTCAACTCTTGAAGAAAACACTTGAAAACATTTAAACATACTTGGTTAACTTAATTATGCATATTGAAAACACAGTAATTTAAAATACATTTTTTATATCCCTCTGCTTTTGAACATTCAACATTTGCACAAATTTTCAGGAAACCAATTATGTGTGACAGTCAAGGGCCACATGTATACATATATACTATATTCTACATTCTTTTACTATGAAATACTGGAAAGATTTTCCCCCCAACATTTACGTATGCAGAACTTGTAAATAACAAAACTGATGTTTTTCCAGCATAATAAACAGTCTAGTGTATTTCAAACTGCACATGACTTCTAAGGGTCAGGGCCAAAAACTGATTTTTTTTTAAATGTTCATGGAAAAGTTAACACTCAATTAAAAAGACCTATATTGTTTTCACTTACCAACACTGATTTATAACAGCTGCACAAATTAGAGGACGGGTGCTGGAAAGACTTCCACAAAAGATTCAGCAATGATGCGTTCTATACGGGACACAATAAATAACATTTTAGTATTACAAATGAGAAGAAATAACTCAGAAATTAATGCTGTCAGAATAAAATAAATAATACAATAAAGTTATATTTCATTTCACTTTGACACCGAAATGGCATATTCTAAGAACACTTATCATTTCACAGTTAATTATGACTGAAATGAGTTTCTTATTACTTTTTAAAAATGAAAATAAAATTAAAATCTGCTATAAGTTAAGGTACATTTTCTCAAAATCAGTTAAAAAAAAGTTAAACCACTTTTCTCAAAGAAAAACTCAAATTAGTCTTCCTCTAAAAAAAAAAAAAAAAAAGTAATAGACATAGCAAGATCTAAAAGTACTCCCCCCTCTCATATAAAAAATTATTCAGAAATTGTATAATGTTTTCTTTAGACTGTTTACCAGGTGAGGTGGTGTGCTAATTTGTTTTCAAATATTTTAAACTTGAGTTAATGTCCTGTGATTAAATTTTTAACCATTTGAATTCCAAGTAGTGCGATTTTGCTGTTGAGATTTTATGTCGAGAAAACCCAGTACATTTCGAACATAGTGAACAAGTGATGGTGCGTTACTGATTGTTGAAGTCGCACGCTCAGATTTACTGAAGTAAGTACAAAACACAGTACGTTCTGAACATTGTGGATAACTGACGGTGTGTTACTGATTGTTGAAGTTGCGCATGCATATGTAATAATACATTATTACCATTATTAACAATGAGAAACACTTACACAAAAATATGTCTGATCGCTTTGCAAACTGCAATAAATGTGACAGAGCAATGAGAAAAAGGACGAGAATCGCATTACCTAACAAATACAAGAAGCGATATTGCTCCGACTGGAATTCACCGATGTAACATAAACAAAGCGCTACCGCACCGCTTGGTATTTCTCGACATAAAATGAAGCAAGTGCTGTCGTGCTGCTTGGGTCTTTTCGTACTCATTTAGAGAAAGCGTGGTTGCCTTGTTTGAGATTCTTCGACATCATTTTTTTCAATACTCCCTGGGATTCAAACGGTTAAGTAAAGGTGGACGTGATCCCAAAGAAATAAAACAACACTTGGATCATCATGGTGTACTAATTTGTCGCTTTCTATTCTACACGGAAAGAATGGGTACAAAAGTTTTGTATTGCCTAAAATCTGTACATGATGTTTCTGTGAAGGCTGAGATCATTACAGGCATTCACATATGAAAAGGCTGCTCATGTCCAGGGCGAAATGCTGAATGAATGGAGATTAAAAGTCAAGGAGACAATAAGCAGCAACATTGGTTCTATCAAAAATCACTGTTCAGTGCATTCTGCATGAACATCTTCCCATGAAATGTCTACAAAATAGGAACTCTATTCTCTTTCAGCAATTCAAAAATAGCAATATGAAGCTTAACCATATACCTCACAGTCCAGATACAGTTCCACGTAATTACTATCTGTTCTCCAAACTGAACTCTGAGGAAAGAGATTTAATAATGATGATGATGTGAATTGGTGTTAGGGAACATTTTGAGGACAAACATTAAAATTACTTTTTTAATGGCACAGAGAAATGGGTGGGGGGGAACTCACATTAAAAAATAAACTATCGAATTTTTCCATATTTCTATTAGACTTAAGAAATATTCTCATGAAATTGGAATTAAAATAAAAAATGTTTTGGTGACCATTTCAGTTATTAAAAACAGTTATGCATTAAACTAATGTGACACAGTCTAACCTACTTTGGATCATACAACATATTTTCTTCATTAATAATGTTTAAAGAAAATGATAAAAAGTAAATTATAATTTATTAATAGTAATCATACATCAATAAGGAAATTCTACTCGAGTTGCTACAATACAAGATTAATGTTACACAATAGCCTGGTCTCAGAAGAACTTGAAAAATATTGATATGGAAATTAAGAAAGGTATTTTTTCTGCCAATCACTTTCTTTATGACTTAATCTATATTTACAAATGGCTCTAAAACATGGAACTTAATTAAAGTGCAAGATATTCATCTAGCTGTTTCTAAAATGAAAGTTCTAAGAAAAACTTGGGTGTTGTAAATATTGATAGCCTGCAATGACATAGATATAACAATGAAAATATATATTATATTAAAAAAATGATCAAATGTATTATATTAACTGTACAAGATATATTCCTCATATTTGCCAAATAAATTCAACATTTAAAATTTTAACTACAAATCAATGGGAAAAAGAGTCAGAGGAAGGCAAACGCTTTCGTGGTTAGACTGTACTGCTAGTGACTTCTGATTTTAATTGAAAAACTTTGGATAAACAGGAAGACTGCTTTAAGGAAGGCCATGAACCCCTTAAAACACTTTACCTTCGACATAATTTCACTTACTGGACAACCACAGGACAATAAAATTTTTCTTGACATTGGAAATACGTTTCTGGATAATAATTACCAACAGATAAAGATCCTAAGCAGAATGTAATACTTCAGGATCGGGTTTTCAAGTTTTAATAATTAACTGTATAACAAGTGTTCCAAGTTCTAATAATTAACTATATGATAGCCTGTCTCCTTCTAAAGTGAAGACAAAAAGTAAACTACGCTCAAACTCTAAAAAGTTTTTATTAAAAGTAGAAACAACAACTGGATACTTGCATCGGTGCTGTTGCTTTAATCTGTACAGAAGCAGAACTGAGCTGTTTTACTACAATCAAAAACTGAAGATTTATTTTTTACACAGATTTCTCTAATAACTGCAACCGGTTTTGTACTTGAGTATTTCTTAACGAGTTCACTAACAGAAAACATTTTCCTAAATAAAGCTGTAGCAGCATCCAATGTATTCAGTGGCAGATTGTGCTCCAGTAAAAAGGCAGAGAACAGGCATTCTGCATTAACAACTTTTTGGTCTTTTGTTTCCACAGAAGAATTTAATTTTTCATTCTCCCCCCTCAATACAACTGCCACTGTTGTTGTGTTTTTTGTGTATGCACATGTTTAAGAACACCAGGCCTTCCACTGCACGAAATCAAAAAATCACGATGACAAACGGTGAAAGTTGCAAATGTACTAAGTTTCCTTTATGAAATTATAGAAGGAAAGTCATTTATGTATGATTTTTGTGAAGTACATGAATATTTTATCTTTTTCAGAGACATAACAAAGAGATCAAAATTTCTTAAAATATTTCTTGAAAGCATGTGAAACTCGCAGCTCTCAGCAGTGAGACGAAACAAAACAACTTCGATCGTGCTTTGTGTCATTGGCTACTAATATGTGCCAGATGGCCCACAGCAGTGTTTGATGCTTACTGGAGAATTGAACACAACATTTTCAGACACACATTACTCTCACACACAAAGCATGCCATAATGCCTCACTGATGAAAGAATTTTGGTTTTCTTTTATATATAATCAACAGGAAAAACTTGCACATTCAGATGCCCAAAATCTTTTTTGGAAGCAAATAACAGAATATTAAGCCAAACTACATAAAAATCGTGAAAAATTCTAAAAATAAGAGAAAGTCAGGAGGAACATATTGCAAATCGGTTCGGCAGGCCTGCAGTCGTAAATCAGTAGTTTCCCGCCTTTAAATCAGGAGTTGGCAACTCGGCTGACAATACTAAAGTTTGAAAACAAGAACAACAAATTTAATTTAAAGATGGCCAATAGATAACAATGCCAGCTAAAATCTGTTCAAATGGGTTTTTGCATTTACTTCACAATTTCCAGATGAATACACACACGTAAGAGACGCTTTCGGTTGAAAGCATCAATTTACTGTGTACAGCTTTCTATTTGGTGTTCAGTAAATACTGTCTGTTAACAAGCCGCTCCCACTTACCTATCAATGCAGATGAAATTTGATCAACTGATTTAAAGCAGTTGTCTTAAATTGCATATAGGTTGCACGAACCATCTGAAAGTAGCTGAAGGGCCAGATTTTTTATCAAACTTCAAAATTAAAGTTCAAATTCAAATTTCATTTATTAAATATTTAACAAAACATACATAAACAACAATAACAACACAAAAGAAATTTTTTTATTACATTTAATTATTGTAATGTATTACCAGCTAAATACTCAATTTTTCGACTTTTCAAATAATTGCAATATGCTGAATCAGCCATTAAAAAAATTAACATACACAAATTATGAAAACTTACAAATTTTCAATGAAAATTTCCTTAGTGGAACAAAAGAATAAACGAAGACATCCTATTCTTTTCCCTTTATGTATCCCTTCCTTATCGAGGGTGGCAGAAAATATATGTATATTATACATTTCTATTTTTTATTATAGCTCCATACTTGGTGGCATTTCGAGTTTGATAACATTCGTAGCCGGGGGGAGTGGAAACTATCTTCGTCACAGATCAAAGATGCTCATCAGTTGGTCGGATCCTTTTTGTTGAGGACTTGTTAATTCTCTTTAAATAATAGTTAATTTTTAACTGGAGGGGTAAAAAACTTTTTCACACATAAACAATTATTCTTATTTCAAAAATTTGCAACCGAGGATATTTATCTTTTGAAAGTATGAATAAAAGTTAATCCGATCCATATCTTCAAATAATATTTATACCACAATGCAAATTAATTACTTCCATTTGTGGATTTTCTGGTGCGTTATTCAGGTCTATTTTTAATAATAATGAAAATAAGTTAAAACTTGACTCCAAATCATTGAATTCCTTAGATCTGCCTTTAAATTTTTATTATAATAATACTAGTTTCCTGCTGTAGTCTTGAGATTTTGATTTAATTTGTGTTTTTTATATTTTCAATTTAACTTCAAAAGCTTCAACTGAAGCATATATGCCAGTGACAAATGCATCTTTTCCTTGCAGCTCTTTTATTGAGAACATTTAAATGGTTGATTAAATTGCTAAGAAATGCAAAATCTGATAACAATGAATCATCATGGTGTCCTTTTGGGGGTTGGGGATGTGATGAAAATTTGGATTTTACTTACTCAGTTAAAAAATTGTCTTAACATAGCTCCTCGACTTAATCATTGGACCTGTTATAATAATTTTCCGTACTTACTTTTAATTTCTTCAAGCTTGATGATTCATAGCTTGTCCACAGACAAAGGTTCGCTATTTTATTTACAATTTCCATAGCATCACCGTTTGTAAACTTTTAGCACTGAGTGCTTCTTGATAAATACTGCAACATATAGTGCAAAAGGTATTAAAAAAATTTTCTTCTTTCACTCCTATTTCTTAATTTTAGCGCTACTTTAATATTTTTTTAACAATAACAGCAGCCCTACCATCACAAATCCAAATTTAATTTACATTTATCTATTACAGATTTTTATTTCAAAAACAAATATTCTGTATAACAGTTTTTCCTTTCATAGGAATCATTTCCAGTAATTTCTTAATTATTTGTCAAGATATTCATCAGTAACACATTGTACAAAAATGACAAGGAGCATATGATGTCAATACTCTAATCAACTGCTTTTGAGAATGCTGCAAAATCTATAATTGTT
Organism: Stegodyphus mimosarum; assembly: GCA_000611955.2. Taxonomy (NCBI): domain Eukaryota; kingdom Metazoa; phylum Arthropoda; class Arachnida; order Araneae; family Eresidae; genus Stegodyphus; species Stegodyphus mimosarum. Next base: position 104,802 of record KK114399.1, read on the forward strand.
TTATTTAACTTGCATCATAAATCACTAGCGATTTCATTGATATGTTCCACTACTGTGTTGGCTCACAAACTAACATTTTTAAATAACTGTTGTTTGTCAAGACAAAGAAGTTTAGCAGACTTAATTCAAACAATTTTTAACAAATTGACCATCACTAATTGGATTCAAGCATTCTGCAATAATGTGCATGACAGCAAAACCTGCACCAACTGTTGCTTCATTGGTTTTTTTTGCTTCCACAAAAAATTGTGCTGCTGTAAGCCAGGTTTTAAAAAAGCTTAACTTTTCTTCCATTACTTTCATCAACATTTAAAATATTCCTTTATGATATCGTTTTGTAATGGCGACTTGCAACACATTCTTTTTGAATTGATGTTCCATTATTACAAATAATTTATACAATTTTATTGTGCATAACAACATAAAAGTATGCAATTTCTCATTTATCTTTAAAATGATATCCTTCTATCATTTTTCTTTTACCATTTGTTACAGACATAACTTGCAGTTTAAGCTCTTGATTAAAATCATGCATCATAATTTTGTTTACAACTTTAATTCAACAAAACAAATTTTCACATAAAAGCAACAAACACTTTTCACAATTTCAAAGGATTGGTATTACTATAACCTAGAATAATGACAAGCACTTTAGAGAAGGGGGGACAGAACATAAACGTTCTACCAGCTGTTTTGAGCTGGTGAGTAAATTTACTGACCATACCGATGTTTAAATTAGCCTAGTGATGCGGCTTGACATGCAATATACGAGGTCTATAATTTTTTTCATTTAACTGACATCATAAATCTATTCACTCTGCTTCTTCATTCAATTAGCAAGATATACGCAATCCATACATTCTGTATTATATTTATATTTTAAATTGCCATATCCTGAGATGGGATGATTTTAAAGCCTCTTTTCCTTCTTAACTCTTTCTGTGGTTCTGTCAGAGTGCTGTTATGTATATAACATACATATATACTTTTGGCTGTATGCCAGCGCAAGCTTTGAATTCACTTATAATGACTGCTGAAATGTTAGCTAATGTTTTTCTATTTTAAAAAAGAATAAATTCATTGGGCTGTGGAAAGCAATAGTTAATAAACACTCTATTGTTTCCACAGCCTAATGAATGTATGCTATATCGAAATCTAAGAGAACTGTATTAAAGCAAATACATAACCAAAATTGGCAGGCTGTGTAAAATTGCTTCGGAGCTGCCAGTTTGAGACCACTCATTTTAAGTACTTAAATTTACCAACTATGAAATTTAAGAACTATAATAATATAGCCATGTGACTAACATACAAATAATTGCAAATTATTACAATCCATTCACATACAATTCCTTTGAGGTGAATTAAAAAGAGGAGGCTGGAAATTAATATAATAATACAATTAAAAATAAATAAAACTATTAAGAATTAGTTAACAAATTAATTAATTAATAACTACACCTAAATATTTATTATTACATCACAAAACAAAAACTTTTTACTACCCATCTCTAGTCAGCCACTTTTGTAACGTGACCCTGACTTAAAAAAATCTTTGAAGTATAACTTAAATAATTTGAATAAAAAATTCACATATTTTGTGGTACCAACAATTTAATTTTTAAAATAATATTAAAAAATACCTCTTTTCCAGGTAATACAACATCTTTTCTTCTTTGTAATTCTTCAATCATATCGTTGCTAAGATAGCCATCACGAAGTAATTGGTATGGTGCTTCACTCTCCATCATATTAAATTCACCCCCAAGAAGCAAAGGTTTATTTGTACCACCATTTATTCTTACTATCTCTCTAGCCAAACACGAAACCTTGAAATGAAAGATATATATTCCATATAGCAATAGATGCAGAACATTCAAATTAGTAAGTGAAAATTTTATCTTTTAATCAAATGAAAATTTAAGATCTAAAAACAAATAACACTGCATTTTTAAACAGTTTTTTTTTTTTTTTTTAAAGAAAACCTTTAAATGTCTTAATATAAAAAGTGAACATAAGCCTTTTCAGTATCAACACGAAAAATAACTCTACCATTAACTTTTTTTAAACCATTAAAATATTTTTTACTACTTATAATTAAAACAATTATATGTAGTAATAGCATTGCTCTGCACCAAAGTAACACATTTTATGTCTCCCTGACTCTACAACTGGCTGTCTTTCAAAAATGTTAACAATGGGTGGACTACTTGCAAAAATCCAACTGGTGACACAATAGATCACTACTTGAAATTTGTATGACTAATTATATCAGCCATTAGCAACCTTTTTCGGTGAAGGTCAAAATCAACCAAAATGTGTATATTAAGATGTTACAGTTCAGTGGTATTACCATCTTAGAACAGTCTTGGTGAATAATAAGATAAATTGTATTGAGAAAATAATTATAATATGCTGGAATCTTTAAACAAAAATATTAAAGTTCCAATTATTACTTTGATTTGCATTTCATTTAAATTTCTCTTTGAAATCAATGGCTTCCCTGATGCTGAGTTTGCGACATTAACATGGTCAAGTTTCGTTTATAGGTTAGCTGTCTTATGATATATTCAAACACCTGAATTTTTGGTAGTTAAGCTGCTGTTGTTCTTACTTAAAACAAATTTCATATGTGAAAATATTTGCTCGCTTTTATGAGAATGCAGACAAAATGGGAAAGCCAGTTTTTTAGAATTATGGGTTGATTACAGTCATCAAACTTTTCTATTTCTCCTTGAAATTACGTTACAATTTTAATTTTTTAAAAATAAAAATGCATGCTCATTACTGAAACTTTGTAATCAAACAAAACGTTGTTATTATTATCTATTTTCGGTTCATTTTTTTATATATTATACTTTTTTTTAGAACTCAGGCGCATTATTTGAAATTATAAAAGGTGTCAATTGGTGATCTGCGGGTCATAAGTTGCCAAGATCTGAAAAAAAAAAAGTCATTACAAAAACAAAATTAGAAATTCATATTGCTCTTTGCCCGAATGATTACAAGAAAATGCTGAATGATTTATAATTATTATTAATGAAAAAATAAACTTCCTATTTGAATATATTTTTAGGACACTAACAATACTTCAATCCTCTTCTCTACATTCGTCCAAACTTTAAAAGAAAGAATGTTATGAAAAATTACTAGACGATTATGCTTATTACAGTTGTGAAATTGTTTCTGATAGCGAATGGAATTTCACTGAATGGATGTATGTCATTGCGTTCTATTTCTATTGGAAACAAATACTCCTGATTTCATGTTATGCTTCTAAAAACACATTTCTTCAACTGTAAAAAAAAAAAAAATATTTATTTTAGCAATGCACCTTGCCAAAAAGTAATGGTGTATTTCTATCATCAACAACCTTCTTAATCAAACTAAAATAATTCTATCCAGTCAAGTAACAGTTAAATGCAAATCAAAGTAATTGCAGATATATACCAATGTGGTAACATTTCCCCCAAATAACCCCTCTGAAATGAAAAACAATATGATAATAAACTTAGGTGATTGGTTTATATACAAGGTAAACAGACTGACTCATTTCTCAATATCATTGGTTTTACAACTGCCATCACTTAAGATGTATTCTTTTTCTTCTTTATAAGGGTAGAGAGAGAAAGGAAGAACATGGCATTTCCTTTTGGATACCTCATATAATTTATATTAAACAGTGATGTGTTTATCTGTTTATCTTGTCAGGTACATAATCCTTATTTTAAACAGCTATGTGTTTATCTTGTCAGGTACATAATCCCTTACTGAAACAATAAAAAACTAATATTTAAGACACAAATATTGCTCGATTCCCAAATTTCAAACGCCAAATCATGCAATAAACAATAAAATACAAAAAGCTTTGACTTAAATGATTAGCCTGTTGAGAGAAAAACATACTTTTAAAATGCTATATGAAACTGATTTTATAAAATTGAGTTCACAGAAACTTATATATACATATTTATTTGCAGAAAATAATAATTTTCATTTAGCGAGAAAAACTATACATTTGACAACACTGTGATTTAAAAAAGTGTACAGAAGGCTACAGCTTAGTATTTGCAGAAATGATGCAGGACAAAATTACACAAATTCTGTAGTAACTCCCAATTTATTCATACATAAAATATATTCAGTAGACTCCCCTGCGGGCAGGTTATCCGCGCCTGCCGCACAGTTATTTTTTTACAAGCATAAAGCAAAGAAAATAAAAATGTTCACAAAACTGAGTGAAACGTTAAATTTGCTAAAATCGTGCTTATTTATGGCAAAAATATACCAGGCCTTCTTGGAACCTTCCCCTCTGATGAGTAAGTGATTTCTTACTCACCCTTACAGTGCCCGCTCCACTGCTCTCACTCATCTTAACCTTACTGACACGTCCACTTCCTCCCACTCACCATTGTTAGCTTAAGCCTCATAGTGTTTGCGAACCAGTGGGAGTTACATAATTTCTTACCTTTTATTGTGTTCGGTGCTTGTGCTTTTTGGTTTCGTGTTTTTCGTTACCGATTTAAAATATCAGGAAAATGAAAGGAGGTTGTGTTGATGATTGCGCAGAAACTAGAATTAATTTCCGAAGTAGCAAATGGCACTACAAGGCAGCAGATGGAATTGGATTACAGAATCACAGAAACAACAGTGCGTGACATTCTAAAGCAAAAAGACAAACTGGTGAACTTTGCATCAATGTCGGACAGTGCTTTCGCAATAAAAACACGAAAAACTATGAAGGGTTCTACCTTTGATGAGCTAGACACGGTATTGACAGAGTGATTATCTCAAGTTCGAAAAGAGGGTACTCCTGTAAATGGTCCTATCATTGCGGCGAAGACAAACCTTTTTTGAGTTGTTAGGCCTGAAAGGAAATTTTGATGCGTCTTCTGGCTGGTCGACTCGTTTTAAGCAGCGACATGGAACTTGAGAAATTGGACTTCATGGGGAGAAACTTAGTGGTGATCAACAAGCAGCTGATGATTTCCCACATGAATTTGAAGAATTTGTTTTAAAAGAAGAGCTATCTTTTGAACAAATTTACAATGCCGATGAATCGGGACTTTTGTGGAAATGTCTTTCCACTCGCACTTTAGCATTTGAAAGTGAAAGTAAAGCGGCGGGTCATAAAAGCAGAAAGGAAAGGATCACTATCATGTATCTTCCAGTAACGCTACCGGTGGACATAAACTTAGACTTGTTGTCATTGGAAAGTAAAAAAAAACTGAGATCTTTCAAAGGCACAAGGATAGAAAATTTGCCCGTTGATTACTTTAACCAAAACATTTTTCAAGAATGGTTCGAAAAAATCTTTGTTCTTCAAGAACGTAAACATCTTAAATCGAAAAAGCTGTGCTATTGATCGACAACGCACCTTCTCACCCAGCAACAAGCTTGCTAAAGTCTTCTGATGGAAAAATTTTTGCAAAGTTTCTCCCCCCAAATGTAACTGCACTAATTCAACACATGGATCAAGGAGTCATTGCAACAATGAAGAGAACATATCGAACCAAGCTGCTTTATAAGCTTTTCAATGACCAAAATTGAAGAAGGTTATGATCTGAAAGAGTTTTGGAAACACTACACAATCTTGCACAGCATCTACGATATTGCCTCTGCATGGGACTCGGTGAAACCGTCAACCCTCATAAAATCATGGAGAAAACTCATGCCTAATGTTGAAGCCAACAACAACCTAACCCCTTTGAGTTGTGAAGAGAATGAAGATGTAGACACGCCCACGGCAACTCTTGCCGATATGGTGAAAACAGTTCCGGGTGGTGAGAACATCGATGCTGAAAAACATTAACGAGTGGTTGGAGAGTGACGTCAACGAACCTGGCTTCGGACGCTTGACAGATGACGAAATTGTGAAGAAAGCAAGGGGAGAGACCGAGAATGAAGGAGAGCGAAGTGAAGGCGAAGAGCCCACTGTGCAGATGTGCAAGACTCACGAAGCGGCTTTGCAACAAGTCGATGGACTGCTGAAAAGCTATTTGGAAGAACAAGACGGCACGGAGTTGGCCGAGAAACTTATGCTACCAAAAATGCAATTTCGGATCAAAAGAAAAGAAGCAAACACAAATGACTGATTTCTTCAAAAAGGCGTAGTTTTACATTTATGATTTTTATTTATGTATTTACATAATACATTACAGTATCGAAACAATACATATGTATTAATTTTTTTGGGTATCCTTGACACCTCTCTAAGTACAAAGCACTTTTCTGTTTTCATTAACAAAATGCATTTTAGGTTAGTTTTGAGTGATATACTAAAATATTAAGTGTTAGTTAAACATTTCCTGCTGTTTATTTTACGTTTTATTGTACACAAAACTATTTTTTAAAGTTGAAATGACTCTTTCCTCTTTTGCTATACCCGTTTTTAGCTTTTTTCGGATTATCCGCAATTTTTGCTATTAGCGGCGGCCGCGCCACCCAATTCCACGGATAATCGGGAGTGTACTGTATATAAAAAGCATGCTTACGTACATATTATGGTTATCAATGGTTTAATTATCTCTGTTGAGGTTCTAGGTAAGGGAGATGACGACGATGAAACAGATGTTGTACCTCCAAGGATCCTGACATAACAGGCGGGGAAAATAAAAAACTCTTAAGTGTGGTCTGCTTTGTAATCTTTTTTTTTTTTTTTTAAATCGATTAATTTCTCTACAGCACTTTGGAGAACTCACCAGCTAACCCACATACCATGAACTTCTTCAGTTCTATCCTCTTCCAAATGCTGCAATGCTTCTACTAAATCCTCATTTATTAGCTCTCCATCTGCATAACCCACTACTTCAATACCTTGAAGTGAATTAAGAAGGTCTGCAATTGCTTAAGTACATCTCAGTTTGTTCAAGATTGCCAAATGATTTGATACTGTTCATGAAACCTTTTATACATCTTTTTTATATGCCTTGCATACCATAACTGCCAACCTTGGAATCTGAAAAACCTGGATATTTTTTGCATGAAAACTGGGATGTCTGCATGATGTCATTTTAAAGAAACTCAAAATGTACTTAAATTCACTTTATGATTCAGGTTACTGAACTATTAATGTGATGATTCTGACTGTAAAATATATTAATATTTAATTAGATATTCTAAATTTTATGTTTTTTTGGTTATTTAATTTTTAATACTCTTACACTTTTTACACTAAGAAAATACTGAGCAGGGAAGGAATATTTTTATTTAACAAATCACTTCCAAATATGACGAAAATAAAATTATACTCACACGCTTGTACAGAAATCCTGAGTAGGTAAGCAATGTTTTTATTTATTAATGTACTTTCAAATATGATGAAAATAAAATTAATACTTAATGTACATAGCATATGTGTGGATAAACATTATAGTGTACCATAAATTGAAGTAATACAAAATATTAAATGATCAGATTCTTCATACACATACCTACAGTGAATTAAGACAATTCACATAACTGAAATTTGAACTAAATAGCTACTACTCTGAAACTGTGATAGTGAAAAAACAATACAATTTAGATGAAATAAAATTTAATATGAAAAATTATTCTGAAATTCAATAAATTTCATTTATTATGGGAAAATATTTTTTAGTAAATGTCCGTAGTAAAAAAACTACTAAAAACCTGAAGATCTGATAATCTATCAGAAGACACGTTAACACAGGAGTTTGCCGGTAAAACTGGTAGAGTTTACAGCTATGACATAAACTTACCTGTCATTTCATCCCAAGCTGAATTACTGTTTTTAAGACACATTAACACAGGAGTTTGCCGGTAAAACTGGTAGAGTTTACAGCTATGACATAAACTTATCAGTCATTTCATCCCAAGCTGAATTACTGTTTTTAATGTAATCTGTTTTAATGTACTGTACAATTTCCAAAAATCATGAAGTTTTTCTGCTGCTGCTGCAGGAAAAGGAAAAAAGTTCAGACACTACTTTGAACATAGCTAAAGCACCTTCGTCTAATAAAATACATATATATATAAAAGCTATAGCTATTGCACCTTAGTCTATAGCTACAACTATAGGACAGCAGTTGTATTTTTAGGAAGATACACTATTCTCATGTTTAGGTGTTGATCATCAATATGCTTGGGGGGGGGCTGGAGCATTTTCAAATAATAATGCTGGATTGTAGGTATGAAGCAGTTCAAAATCAATTTCTCAAATATAAGTAGTATTATTCATGCCTTTTTATTTCCACAGTAATAAACAGGCAGACTATTTTTACTAATAACCTTTAATACATTAACGCCGACGCGTCCTGCACTAGACTGTCTCATCGGGCGGCACGTATCACCTGTGCCAGTTTACAGCTCTGAACAGGCAAAAATCGCACGCCGCCAGATGAAACGTGTAATTAATTTCAGCGCCGCCTCACAGCAAAACTAATGAAAATTGGGCTCGGCGTGAACATGTTAATGCATGCATGTTTGGGAAAGACAGATCAGGAAAGGCTCATGATGTTATATATAGGGAGCGAATATTATTGTTAGCTTGCTTTTGTCCAAACTTTCTTGAATAACTTCTCCATGCAGTAACAGGCTTTTATAATTATTATAACAGGCTTTTATAATTATTCCATAAAATTCCTGCTTCTATATCCACGCTAGCCACCTCACTGCTGATTTTCCAACTATGCAGGTTGAATCTCTACCTAAACCAATGAAACAATCTATGGCTTGCTATAATTGATTCAGTCGATGTTTTGCTCTCAAAGATATCGCCTGACTTAGTTTCAATCATAAGAAGGCTTGTCAGCACATCATTTTGCGTCTCTTTGTTAAACCTGATCGCCAATAATTTCTCTACCTCATGAATAAGACCTTTTCGTTGCCTAGTTATTATGGCTTTAAACCCTGTTTATAATATCATCACATCTTACATTCAAACTTTATCCCTTAAAACCACTGAAATTCACGACATTTCTTTAACTGTTTTACCAGTTTCATATAGCCTTGTATGATTTTTTGTATTAGCTTCAAGGTCGATAGTTTTCCTTCATTTCTTAACAATTTCTTCAAATGACGCTATACAGTTTCTCTTCGTCGATATCTATACTATTTTTCAGTTATAAATATGTAAAAAATAATGAGGTTATATAGTCACTGTTTGTCAGAATGAATCTGACTGAAAAAGTTCATAGCAAGCTCATAGTACGTTGGATGCACCTGTCACCATTTATAATAAACTGAGGAACACCTATATAAAAAATGTATGATCTAAAGTAATTTAAAATAATATTGAGACTGGAAGAATTTTATAGTTAAAAATCCCTTGAATCAAACTCTATCTTCCACGGTGAAATACAGGATTTGATGTGCCAATCATTAAGTGAAATACAGGATTTGATGTGCTAATCATTAAATCACACGTGTGATGGAATGCGTTATTCCACAAATAGCATAAAATTGCAAGCAGGGGGAGTATTTCTGAAAGGTTTCAGATTTTGCTTTTAAATTATAAACGCCCCAAAGGGGCCTTTTTTTTTTTTTTTTAAACATTTTGTGCGTTACCTTTATTTTATCATATTCTTCGCACTCAAACCATAAAATTCTGTTCAAGAACAATATCACAAAATAATTTTAAAATGAGCATATCTATAGAATTTCCGATACACAGTCTCACGTGCTGGAGATAAAAATGTTTTCTCCGTACAATGTTGCCACTGCTCGCTTTGAAACCCTTCATTTTGTTAATCAAAAATTCATTTAAGTTTTAAAAATTTGAAATCGATAATAAACAAATTCCAAACCTGGAGCTTCCTGATGCCCATATTCGGGTTGAAACGTTCAATATTCAAAATTTGATGGGTCTAGGTACCATTGTTTTATCATAATGCGAGAAACATACATACATTTATGCAGATTCATCATTGCTTAATTTCTTTAAATATAACACAGGGCGATAATATTTGGTGGCAACATTTTAAAAAATGAAACAACGCAAAATGCCAAAACAAATTAATAGTCCTTCTGGGCAAATGGCTGCTTTGGACTAAAAAATTATAAAATTACACTTGAAAAATCAATAAGCTGCAGAATCACGAACACCACATTTACACAATACAAAAATATCATTTATGTATGGCAGTGTCAACAAACACTTTTAAATAAATTAAATTATAAATGGAGAAGAAATTACCTGTAATGCATGAACACTAGGATCTGTAGGAGGAATCTGTACATTTGCAATGGTAATGGTATGATTTCCGATGACAGTGATAAGCTGTGTAAAACATACATTTCCACATCTTTTTACATGTGCTCTTACTGCTGATCTATCATTAGCATCCAAAGAAGAAACTTCAAGTTCCTAAAATAGTTATAATAAAATTTTAAAGAAAATTAAGCACGCATTTATGAAAGTTTATGAATTAGCAATAACAATACATGAGTTTAAACAATACATGAGAAAATATTTCACTTACAAATACATAAATACTATAAAATAAGAAATGATAAATACACAGCATTTTTTTTAAACTACCAAAGCATGTTTATCTTATAATTACAACTGCCTATACAACCGCAATATAAAATGAACTAAAATATGATTTTCAGTAGTTAAAGTTATAACCTCCCATTAAAATAGGAGTAGAAACACTTAATCTGAATGCTCAACACTATTCATATATATCTCTAAGATTAAAAAGTATGTAAATCAAGCTTCTAACTTTAATTTTCAGTAGTCTCTTACCTCTCTATTTTAATTTGGATATTTCCCCTTTCTATCCTAAAAATAATAACTGCTTATACTATATCTTTCTAAATTGCATCATTTCAAAATTAATCTAGTCATAAGATTCTTAAATATGACTGTTAAAATATATCTTAACCAAGCTTTCATTTGAACATATCAAATTCCTTTTCTAGTTTTTCTTTACAGCCAACATACTTGTCAATTCCTGTCTTCAAGTACATTCCAAAATTGTAAATGTACTAATGTAGTTAGTTCTTCATGAACAGGCATGATTAGTGTGCCACTTTGTTTAAATTACTTATAAGTGACAAGTTGGTGACCTTGTCATGTCCCTTATTTTTCTCTTTATCCCTGTACATTATCTGTACTGGCTTAAAAATATTTGTGAACAAGAATAAATAGAAACATTAAATTGGCCACTATGTCTGCAAGCTTGTTCTTTCAGACATCAACATCTGTCTTCATTTCTTATATATACACACAAAACTTGAATTAATAATTTATTAGAAGTAGATTAACCCATTCACGGGCCCATCCCTCCGAACAAAATGCTTTGAAAATGGCTGTGTTGTTAGTTAGCAAATCAAAAAACCTCCCCCCCTCATTTTCTGGAATCTCTCTAAGGTGGCTCAGCCTAGGGCAGTATATTTACTTCCCCTTATTGTGATGGATAAACCATAAAATGGCTTCCCCTCTAATGAATGGCAAGAAATACTTGTTGTATTAGTTTTGTCTCTCCTCTTTTCTTCATACTTGTAGACTTGTTTCTTTAATATTTAACTTCCGAATATTTACTTATTATCTATTTTATTTAGCTTCAGGTAGGCCATTTTACTTTGGGAAATTAAATTTTAATTCCTTAATTACTGATGCAGTTTTCTTGACATTGTAAGTCCATATATATTTATAATAAGAGTACAATATTTTTCAGGAATTTTTGGGTTGGGTATTCAATTATGGCAAAGCACACGAGGGCTATCTGCCTAAAGGGAGGGATGCCTTCGTGGAGGACTTTCTAAGGGAAACTGGCTCGTATACACATTACACATGGAGAAAACCACGAAAACGCCCATGCAGCCAGCCCGTTCGCGGGATTCGAACCTCGGACCGAACTACCAGTGTTCAGTGTCTTTACCGCTCGGCCGCTGGTGGGCCTCAGGAATTTTTGGAAAATTTGGTATATTATTTATAGTTAGTGTTGAATTTTTCCCACAAGCTGTTCGTTAACATTTGAGCTCATCCTCGTAAACCCTTGATCTTTTCAGCATGGAACTGACAAGCAATAATCTTCCAAATGAAAGTTTTCTGGGACTTTAAAGCAATTTCTAGAATTTTGTCAGTTTTCTAAAAATATTTTGGTAAGTTTGGCTATTATACAGTTGTCAGTAATATGGAATTTTAAATCAAAAATTTATTCCTTTGTTGATTTGAGAGATCGTATTTCTAATTCAAACAGAAGTTTAAATGAATTTGATGCAATCTTAACCACAGACTAGAAAGTTATTTCATTGTGTTTAAAGGCAGGATGTTCTCACTTTTCCGCATTTTATAGATTAAATGCATAAAAGAGAACATACAAAAATTCCTTTTGATTCTTACAATTTCAGTTAAATGAATTGTAAATATTTTTTTTTAAAAAACTTTCAAAATATTTTCCCTCGTATACAACTAAATTTAAAACCGCAGGACTCTCATTTACAAATTATACAACTACATTGCAGTATTTCAGGAAATAATTGAAATTATAGTACTGAAATGACATAGTCTATATTAATAATTATAGTCAATTTAAATAAATTTCTATTTGCATTTAAAATTTACCATTATTAACTTCCCCGCAGATTTATATAATCATGGGATTACCATACATGAATTCTATTAGGACCTTAGCATAATTTCAAGGACTAATAGAAATGTTATAATATGGAAAGACTATGTCTTAAGTACCAATAGCCAAGTATTTGTAATTAAATAAAAATATATATTGAATACCAGCCACTTTTTTTTATTACCATACATGAATTCTATTAGGACCTTAGCATAGTTTCAAGGACTAATAGAAATGTTATAATATGGAAAGACTATGTCTTAAGTACCAATTGCCAAGTATTTGTAATTAAATAAAAATAAATATTGAATACCAGCCACTTTTTTTTATTTTTAGTCATATAACAAAGATAAACAAAATTATTTTTTAAAGTATTTTATTAATTTTATATGAATGAGGAAACACAGTAAAAATGTTTTAATGACTGAATTCACCGTTGAAAATTAAACCCCAAAATATCAGAAAATGTTTTGATTAAGTATGATTTGAATAAGTTTCAGATTCTGTTTTGAGTGACATAAATTAGGATTTAAATTATTATTAGTAATATTTTTTATATTCTTATATAACTTAGCAGAATATCATTTACCATTAAAAATTATACCTAAACGAATTAAATTTTGTAAAAGGATAAACAATGAAATCAACCGTTCCATTTTATGCTTTATGCATCTATTTATTTATTCTATTTACATAAAAATGACATCTGGCTAGAGAATTTACAACTTGTATATGAACTGAAAATTGGCAACTTGATAAAACTTGTCAGAATGTAGCAAGCATATAATCTGTGACATTAGTATGTAAATTATACTTCTGAAGAGGTAAATGCAGTTTATAGTTACCAGCATAAGTACCATAATGGTTTTTATTAAGATAGCGAAAAGTGAATGCATAATCCTGGCATTATCAAGCTACGACTCTTTGTTCTATTAAGTACTGCTTCAGTTGCAACAAATACAAGTTTTATTTTTTAAATATTATTCCAAATGAAACAGAAATTGTTAAACAATATGCATTTTTTTAAACAGTTTTACTTTCTTATATGTACAGAAATGTTTAGTAATTTCAAATTGTATGTTATTTCTGAAACTTCTGCGGTACTATTTTTAGAACAGATCAAGAACTTTAAGCACATTTTAGCAATAGCCAATGTTAATGATATAGTTCAAATGCTATTGAACAGCTGTACGATTAGTAACTGGCACTGGAAGAAGTGAAACACATCTGATGAACCAATCTTCATTTAATGAATTAATAGAAAATGATACAGGGTGAGCATTTATCTCTGTATGCTGATTGGCATGTTAGTTACATTTGAAAACTAAACTACTATTTGCTTGTATAAAAGCTGTACTAAAAATCAACAGCTTATTTTAAATAAATTTCGTATACTAAATACAGCTCTTTCGAAAAGCGCTCTTTTCAGGTTCCTTCTTTTTCCTTCACAAGAATGAAGAACTTTTCACATTCTTGAAAAGAAATACTATTTTATTACTTCTTTATTTGCTTTTATTAAAATTAGAAAAATTAGAATCAAATTTTCTCTTTTTAAAATATAAACTGGTAAAAGGAATGCTCACATACAATGTACAAAATTTTAAATTATTGCTTTATGTGTCTTATTGTAGATGTTAGTAAATCTGCTTGTGATTCTTCATTTTCCAGAATTGTTAAAATGTGGTTTCTGTTTATATGAGTTTGGTTACTCCCGGTCTGTTGCTAGCCCATTTGCCGAGATATGAACACTGGACAAATAAACTATATCAGTGTACAACAGTTCTATCCTTCACGACTGGAGCACTGTTAAATTGAAAAAAAAAAAAAAAAAAAAAAAAAAAAAACAGAATTAACACTTTTTAAATAATAGTGTACTTATTCCATCTGTAAAAATTATTGAGGAGAAAACAGCTTTTATATTTGAGAAATTTCTAAAAATGTCATGATTTGTCAATGAGAAATAAAAGTAATATAAATATGCATATAAATGTGATAGAAGAATTCCCAGCATATTTTTGGATTAAAATCCCCCCCCTGGCGTCGGTTCACGGCTACTTAAAAAGATGGCTGCATAATATTTCAGTGGGTTTTTTAATATGTAAAATAAATACAGGCCTTTTCATTAAAACATGGTTTTAAAAAGAAATAAACATTCCAACGAATATTTAAATGACACTTTATGAAAGGAAAAATATATTTAATTCAGTAACCTTACTAAAGCATCTGGTACACGGAAGCCAATGCCGATAACTTTATATAACTTATGCACATACTGAATACGTTAACATAAAATATTATTGACACATCAAATCAAATAAAAATTATTAAAATACATTCTAAAAATTGATGATTGTGGTAAAGGAAAATAAGAAATCTTAAAAACATGACTTAACATTAAAATAAATGTTTAAGTGATATTTTGTGAAATAAGATACATTTGATCCAGTAGACCTTACTAAAGGATTATATTTTTAAAAAGGCCAATTCTTACAAAATATATTAATTCAAATGGTATTTAGACATAAATTAAGATGGAAGTTATTCAAATACATTGCTGAATTATCACATTTTTTTTGTCTGGGGGGGAGAAATAATGTTTTTGGTAATTAATTATCTTCCTGTTTGTGCAGCTTTCAAAATTATTCCTATTTATTTTAGCAAATTATTTTTAACCTTACTTTTTTGGTACTGATTTTTTAATAGTACATGATGTTAGGCGAAATAATATGCAAATATCTCTCTACTTTTTTAAGATTAGGAATTAGCTGGAAAAAGTAATGTCATATGTAAAATTTGCTTTAATATTGATCTTTTGCCTGATTAAATACTTCTTTTTCATTCTTAAAATTTTTATTTTATTTATTTATTTATTACCTTTTAATCCAAAAATCTTTCAAGCACGAAAGGAATTCCCTTTATTCCGAAAGAACTGAAAATTCTTTCACCATTTTTCAGTATTAGTTTTTATTTTCCCCTTTCTTTTATTACAGACACACATAATACTTTTTATAACTTTATTGTTAAAAAATTTCATAACTCGATGAATGTTTAATGTGTCTTTTAAAACTCATTTTCATAATGATTCGATTTTGAGAATAGGAAAAACCAAAATGTTAAAAAAAAAAAAAAAAGAGGGGAATGTACCCTGTTCCTATTCATCGCTTTACCTCGTTACTAAGCCATTAACACTACAGGAGGGATTTTTTGCCCCAAGGCTGGGCCAAGATTAGAGTCATCAGAGCCAGCAAAGAAATAAATGATCGGCTACCAATGCTGTGAACCTTGTCTACGACTTCTCTATTACGAATATCATCATCTGAATTATTTTCAGATTAAAATGCATAAAATTCTACAAATTGATGTTGGGAGTTAAAGCACGCGAGATCTACATCCACAATGCAAGAGATATTTCTGTGGAGAAATTTCTGAGAAAAACGGACTTACATTAATGCTACACTGTTATGTTTTAAAATATGGGCGCATCAACTCGCCTAGAGATTAGTAATCGGTACATAGATAGGATAAGCCTAAAATAATACGAAACTAATTAATAATATGCAAACAATATTAATACATTTAATAGTTTTGGAAAAGAAATAATCATTTTTAAAAACCAAATTTAACTGTCATTTATCTGTTTTAAATACAATATAAATTTATTTCAAGTTTGCTTGCTTGAATACAAAAAGTTGTTTGAAAGAGATGAAGCACTAAGACTGATGCTAGCATAAAAACCTTTATTTGGGTTCAAGATTACTTTAGAAATGAAATAAATTTTACTTATTTATTAGATAGCAGACAGAACATTATGATAATATTTACTTTTTCCTTACAGCCTCACCAGTGGTTAAATGGTTAAGACATTTGGATACTTGAAGTTTGACTTAGGTTGGAACCCAAATGAATGAACGGGATTCCTGCCTGCTTGAATTTTGCAGTTTTCTCCATGTGTAACATGAACCAGTTTTCCACAGAAAGGGCTCCATGAAGGCCAATAGCTCTCATGTGCCTTGCTGTATTCAAATAACCCTAACCCTTATACAACATATATCCCACTAAATCAGGACAGAAGGTTTCAAAACAAGATCCCCACTGGCAGAGCATCTAAAATCGCTGAGCACAGCTAGCTCAAAACCGGTTTAAATCACGGAGAATGAGAATGCAAGCCAGATCCTCTTGGGCAGATAAACAATCGGGTACTTCACTGTAATCCAAATACGTTAAATCCGTCTGTGCCCACAATGACAGTTATAATTCTATCTTTTTAAAGAACTATTAAGGTAAAAACGAGTAAATATCAAATTGCATGAGCCTGCAAATATTTCTAAGCAGCAAAGCTTTTCAATGTACTCATGAACAACTGAAAGTTGCTGCCCAACTAGTATAGCGGCTAGCAACGTTGCACCGAAGGGCCTGGGTTCGAATCCCAGAAAAACTCTACCAATTACGAAAACAATCTAACAAAAATTACTTTCCATCACGAAAAAAAAATTCTACTCAAATATGGAGAGTTGTATTTTTATAGCATTTATTAAGTTAAATTTATGAGTACCTATTCAATGTTTGATTTTTCATAACCTTCCATTCATCAGAATGCTTGATAAGATCATTAAGTGTGGGAGAGGAAAGAAAAAATGTAATAATTTTAAAAAATGACAGCAAATCTCATGAGCGAGTATAAGCACTTATATAAATAATTAAAAGTAGAAAAATTCTTCTGATCACCTCTTTCAAATTGAATTATATTTCTGTATTTCTATACACACAGATAGTTTAGTAACACATATTTAGTTCATTCATGGTATTTGTTGATATGAACAGAAGGTCGTCGGAGATTTTTAAACTACTTTCCTGATAAGCTATCGAGTTCAAATTTTGTAAACATGTTAAATGCGGATGATAACATGGTAAAACGAGTTTTATAAAATTCCATTTAAATTTTTCTAAATTTAATACTGACATGATTTTTTGCACACATTTTCATCTGGAAAACAAAATTAAAAAATTAGAAAAATTCATCTGGAAAACAAAAATTTCAAAACTTAAATGTTTACACCAGCGTAAAATATACTTTGTAAATAAATAACTTTAATAAACTTTGTATGAAATTTTTAACGTAAATTCTGATTTCTGGGCGAATTATTGAACGTCTGAAAATGTTTTTGGTTATTTGAGACATTTATTGAAACTAAAAAAAAAAAAAAAAAAATAAAATAAAAAAAAAAAAAAAATTATTATTCATTGATATTTGATTTACTTTATTAAAAGAAAAAAATTTTTTTTCAATTGAAAAATTCATTGAAAATATGTTATTAAGACTAAAAGATAAAAATTTTAAAAAAATTTTAAAAAAGGTTTTATAAAATAAGCTTTTATTCAAAACTTACAAAATTCTTATTAAGCCAAAAGCAAAAAAGTAATTTATGGCATATTTTAATGGGAACAAGAGGTTAATTAAGCCTTTTTACAATAATCATGTGTAATTTATATCACGAATCATAAAAGTGTAGGAACAAAAATCAAATAGTCAAATCACAATGTCAAAAATATATCAAGGGCGGCACTTTTTCTTCTTTTTTAATTATTATTCACAATATAAATTTGTAAATGAATTTTGCAAAGAATATGATTTAATCTCTTTTCAAATTAATCTATATAATAAATTACAGTAATCTTTTGTTATCGAGACCAGATTAAAAAAATGCATGTATGTATATGCATGCACATATGGATGTATTTGTTCATGTATGCATGTGTATATATACATACGAACGTATGTGTTTACAAATATATGCACACAGACACATACACATGACATGCATACATACATAAATTCCTGAATCTCTTCCGTTAGCAGATCAGTATCTAAATTACTCCTTTTTTTAAATTTATTAATCATTTTAAGAATTATAAAGCTTATTCTATAAAAATCTTTTTTTAATTTCTAAACAACTTCTAAAATATAAATTCTTAATTCCTCTTCTATTAACTTTCTAACTGGTAACAAATTTCCAATTTCTTTAGATCTAGTATAAGGCCGTTATCGTAAAACATCAAGAAGAGTTTTTCCTGCGTTATTGTGAGTCATTTATTGTCCTTAGAGTTGGAGGGATGCTTGTCCCCTTACGCATTTGGGGATGAAAGAACGACAAAAATCCTTTACGTATCCTTTAATTCTGACAAAAACACGAGACAGTATGCTTTCAAGGTTATATTTAAAATGACAATATTCTATGACAAACAGTTAAGGAGCTTGCGTAAAATAACAAGATATTCTAGGTCAAACCATCCAGGAAGATGCCAAAATCATATAAAGAAAACTACCATATTTTAAAATTATGAAGTAAAATTAAAGACAATCACTTACTATTTTTGAAAATTTTTTTAATAATTTATTTGAAGTGGCTTTACCAACCATATAAATTTATAATACATTATCAAATATTCATATTTTTATGTTCCAGACTGACTTCTCAATGGGTAATAATCTGAAACAATAAAACCATAATAATAAAAGAAAACTGTATCATGTTTTGTTCCACATGACCTTCTGAGCATTTAAACATAAAGTCAAATGGTCAATAATAACATGAAATGGAAACAGAAAATTTTTAAATACAAAAATGAAACATTATATACATTATTTACACCTCATACTAAAAAAATATATGATTAATGCTATGCGATACAGTCTTTCACAAATAAATCTTTAGTACACGACTTAACCCCTAAAAATAAAATTATCATAAAAATATCGGGTTTTAATGAAAGTTTCCGGCCACTGCAAACGTTTTGCATTTGAGTGTTTTATTATATTTTGTCCAACAAAGAAAGAGACTTGTTTTTTTTTTAGAACACTGTGTTGTGAAATTTGGAAAAAAAAATATTTTTATCATTAAGTACAAGGTGTCTGAAATGGAACTATCATGCTACCAGATATCATTTATTTTCAGTTCTGTTGTAAAAAGTCAGTCACAGAAAGAATGTCACCAAATCATATATACAACAAGTTCAAAAAGAAGGACTATGACATTCAAGAAGCAAACTTGTGGAACAAGATCAGTTTCCAACCACTCGAGAGCTGATTAGTGCTATGGCCATTAGTCGTGCTATGCTCACACAAACTTGAAGAACAAATTCAATCGCTGGGTGCCGCATGAGCTGACTCTATAAGGACTGCAAGTTATGTCTGTAACAAATGGTAAAAAAAAAATGATAGAAGGATATCATTTTTAAAGACGTGTTCAGGCCTGCAACTAATCTGCTCTAATATCAACGCAAGGACAAAATTCTATACTGAATCGTCACAGGTGATGAAAAGTGGATTTACATCAACAACATAGGTTGAAAAGAATGTTGGACTGCAGCCAGAGAACCCTTCGGCGGTGTCGCAAAGTGCAATTTGACTAACAAAAAGATCATACTTTGTATTTGGTGGGATTGCCATGGTATTATCCACAAAGAGTGGCGAACTTTTGCCACACCCACCATACAGCCACTACATCGCTCTTTCGGACTTCTACCTTTTTCACACCTGCAGCTACATCTTGCTGGTGCTATCTTCCAATCTGCAGAGGACATCCGAAACGAGGTTGATCTGTTTTTGGACTCGCGGCCACCAAACAAGTTTCTGGGCCGAAGGCTTTGGAAAAAGCAACCAAAATGTTGGCAGAAAATCATAAATATGGGTGGTGATTAGTAACTGCACTAAAGGCACTGCTTTAATTTTTCCCCCTAACTTTATTAAGACATTTTTGGCAGAAAACTTTTATTACGACCAGATATAAAATGTAATTGTAAAAAATCTAATAAAAAGTCAATTTTTATTGAAAATACAGTGATCAACTGAACCATAGAATTTCAACTTACTATACTATGCACATTAGAAAATATTATTGCTTAAGCATATTAACACAAATAATCAAGATGAGTATCTTTAGAAAGTAATAATAATTTATAATTTTTAACATAATTAATATTTTCATTTGAATATTGTTACCAAATCATCAAAATATACACTTTAGTGCAAATGGATAATTTTGGCTAATTAAAAAAATTCTTTATTAATAGAAACATTATTTTAAAATATAATCTAAAAAAATATGCAGTGGCTTAAAGTTATGACTTAAAGTTTATTTTTTTTAAAAGACCTTATAACTGAATTCAACAGCAACAATAAAGAAATTTATGTCCTATTAATTTGTATGGCAAATGCAGCTACATTTTCAGTTTACTATTATTTTCTTAGTTCAGAATTTTATACTTCTCTGATGTTTCGAAACATGAGAATTAAAATAATATCAGAAAAAAAAAAATGCCATTAAGCTT
>KK114399.1:125699-145147 GCA_000611955.2 Stegodyphus mimosarum
AACTTTTACCAAATACTTTTAAAAACTATTGGGGGGGCAAATACTTTTAAAAACTATTGGGGGGGGAGGATAATTCCTTATTATTATCCATCCCCATTTTTTAAACACACAGTTTTCATATTTACTTCTTTCTTACATTCTGTGGCTGCTATGTTTCTGCAACTGTTTTCAATATGCAGGGTTCGTACACATTTCTTCACAAGGAAATTAAGTACTTTTAAGGACCACTAATGAAAAAAATTAAGGCACTTATCAGCAAATAGGAACTGAATGAATTCAAAGATATTATCTATGCCTGAACTTCACTTTTGTAATACCATCCTAAGAATTAAATAGATCCATAAGTAGGACGCACACAACAAAATATTTATGCATCTTTTTAATTTGAAGCCTTTTTCTGACACTTTGGCTAATTTATACCAATCTCCTCTTCTTTAAGCATCTTTTCTAAGGTTACAGCTGAAAATATTGCGGAGAAAACAACGCATTTAATTTGAAGCCTTCCCAGACATTTTGGCTAATTTATACCAATCTCCTCTTCTTTAAGCATCTTTTCTAAGGTTACTGCTGAAAACATCGCGGAGAAAACAACGCATGGTGAAACCGTCATGGTACAAAACATACTGGGAGAAAGGAAAGAAAGAGACAACATCGCAGTTCTAAAACATTGTGGTACAAAATAACGTCGTCGAAAATAAAGCAGTTCAAAAACTTTGCAGTTTAAAAACATCATCGTCAAAAATATTGCGGTAAAAAATAAAGGACCTACAAATCACGCATGACGACGGGCATCACACACATGCGTTTTTCAGGTTTTAAAAGTTGTAAATACATATTCGCATAAAAATTTGGAAGTGC
Organism: Stegodyphus mimosarum; assembly: GCA_000611955.2. Classification (NCBI taxonomy): domain Eukaryota; kingdom Metazoa; phylum Arthropoda; class Arachnida; order Araneae; family Eresidae; genus Stegodyphus; species Stegodyphus mimosarum. Next base: position 126,558 of record KK114399.1, read on the forward strand.
AAGAAATGTTAAGAGCACTTTAAGTATAAACAAAAACAAAACAAGATATAATTTTCACCAAATAATATCAGATTAATAAACGTGAAAGAAAGTATCATAATTTATAAGGTATATCTCCCACATTCTTAACCTGCCTTCGTGGTGTAATGCTCAGCACACTGAGCCGGTATTTCAGAGGTCCGCAAAATATATGAAAACTTTATAAAAAAAAAGAATAATTTATTAATGACCTTTGTAAATTAACTACGTAAAATTAAAATTCTATTAAGTGCTGTAAGTTGCATTAATTTTCTATTCATTTTAAATTTTTAAATGCTTATCTTTCTTTCTTACTTTTCTCGGCAAAAATTTATTAATTCACTCAAAAATAGGAAATATAAAAGTAAAAATACTCCTCTTTCCTTCTTGCACTACCAAGTCATTATGCAAAAATACATTTACAGCTTTTAAAATGTGAAAAACGCACGTGTGCGATGTTATCATCATACGACGATTTGTAGGTACTTTATTTTTTACCACGATATTTTCAATGACTATGTTTTTACACTGTGAAGTTTTTGAACCACTTTATTTTCGATGATGATATTTTCAGGATGTTTTAGAACTGCCATGTTTTCTCTTCGCTTTCTTTTCTCCCACGAAGTTTTTGCCTAGCGTTCTTTTCTCCGGACACCCTTTTCTAACAATTACAAATTTGTTTCAATACACAAACCTATGTTCCCATCAGTTTCTGTCAATCTCTCGACAATGTACCAATGAGGTTTTACTTGATCTGGTAAAAGGTAAATACTCCAAAACCCGACAGACATAAAGCAAATTATCGCTGTGTCTAAAAGTAACTAAAGTCAGAAAAAGGTTTAGTTTGGTTTATGTGATTATGGCAAAGCCTCGAGTGCTATCTGCCTAAGGGGAGGGATGCCTTCCTGGAGGACTTCTTAAGGGAAACTGGCTCGTATACACGTTTACACATCAGTTGTTAAAATGAATAAAACATAAAGGCAGCCCTTATGCTAACAAGATCAACTATAGCTCATGGGGATGTAATTAAACAGGAACAATCAAATTCAAATGTGGACAAGTAGTCAAAAACTACACAATTTAATTTTAATCTAACCTTGCACAGTAGTAACTCCATCACCATAACAAATTAAAATGTTGCTAGCGATAATGCAAAGACGAATAATTAGAAATTATCACAGCAAGCAGGAACTAATACAGTGTGCAAGTGGAGGCTAGAAACGTTCTCTATCTTACAATCCCCAAAGACCTCATTTTAAAATTTATCTAACTGATTTGCATTCTGATGAGGAAATGAAAATGGGAAGTTATAGTAAAGGCTGAAATTATAAACAACTGGTTAATTTACATAAAAATAATTGTACATATCTTTGAAGAATAATTTTCTTTCTCTTTATGTATTCAAATTCTTTCTTCACTGTGTTTCTTCATTTAAATAATTTTTGGATTTAATTAAAGATTTCTGTTATTCTAAAAAAACTAAATGCATTTAGAATGTATAGGAAAAGTTGCTAATTTTATTTCTTTCGTAATATGAACATTCAGAATAAATATGAAATGACATATGGTAAGGGCCAGGCTATAGAGCCGGTGTAGTGACACACTGAGCAACAACATCTAGAAATGACAAAACCTTTAGAATTAAGGACAGTAGGATCCACGAGAGATTGCATTAGGTGGGAAAATGCTTAGTGCCAGCCCCTGTATGATGCACTGAGACATATCGTCAAAAATTCACAGATCTTTGAATTAAAAATTTTCTATAAAAATCGGTTTTAAAAGCAGCAAAATGCTGATAAGTCACCAAATTTAGAACCCTTTGATTAAAGAATTCACATCCCCAAAAGCTGAAAGTTGTTTAAGACTTCTTCATTAGAAAAAAATGAAATAATTTCAAAATACTTCTACATTTTGTGGGGTTTTACTTATTTAGTTCTAAAGTTCTAACTTAGAACCCCACTAACAAGAGAATAATCGCTTAAGTGTGTGGACAAAACACGCAAGACTTGAGAAGGGTTCACAACTCTTTATTTTTCAGAATATTTACAATCAGTTCCTACTTGGAAATTTACACAAAGCCTCCACTTGGGCTTAAACTTAAATAATAATGAATTTAAATTAAAACTAAACTAGCTTAACTAAGCTATCTGAAAGATATAGCCGAAGATATCGGCGAAGCCAAGCAAGGGCCTAAGGTACCGCCGAGCATAGTAAATAAGAGAGAACTAGCCAAAGGCAAATGCGCGCTAGTCAGGGAATCAGACTCTCTCTAGAAGTCGGTGAAACATTGACTTAAATAGTACTCTTTCTCATTTGCATTTACTGCGTTTCTGAATTTACATTCTGGCAGGAAATTGTAAGCTGAAATTTGAATAAGATAGGAAAGATACAGAACTTAAAATAACTGTTAATACACTTAGGATAAACCTTACAACTTCTTGCCTAGAAACTCAAGTACCCCACTGTTTACATTAGACACAGGAACAAATTATAACCCATGAACCATTCAAATGATAATCATAATGAATTGCTAAACATATTCCTGCAAAATGCTAATTCACACTCAAAACGGCAGTTCGTAAAAACAGAAAATTTCAGATGATGAAAATTAAGGACCTGCTGCCGATTTTGGCCGAAATTCAAAACTTCTAAGGAGAAAACGAACCCTGATATGGCAATAGAATGATTTTCCTGTCCTAAGGACTTCTGCTACACGAACTCTGCAAGGATGCACTACCTCAGCATGATGACTAACCTTGCCTGATTGATTTTTACTCCACCAACTATCAAAGCATCTGTCTTTCAACATTTTGCTTGTGTGCAGCTGTTGTCGCACCAACAAAATGGTTACCAGTAAAATATCTCTAACCTTTTTTTAATTTCTTTGTTTCATATGCTTCGTAACAGTCTGAATAAATCGCCAATTTCTCTTCTGCATGGTCGACGATTTTTTTACCATGATTATAGTCGCTTCTCTATTCGGAACCTAAGCGAGAAGGAATTCATCAGTTTCTTGGCATAATACACCAAATATCCAATATTCTGAAAGAACCATGGAGGCTTTGCTTCTGCCCCATACAAAAAGAATTTTGTTTCTGTCCACATTTCACTCCCATTTTGCTTATTTGGATGTCTACCTCTCATAAAATTGTTCACAGTCAATAGCTTATTTTCATAAAGAATTAAGTTGTTTCCCACCACTTGATCAATATCAGTTTCCCTGTCCCATAGTTACATAAATCACGGCACTATTACAAACAATATTCTGACACTAGTGAACAAATTGTGAAAACATATGCATTTCTTTCACTTGCAACATTCTATTTTGCATCTCCAAATTTTTTCATCGATATGTAGTTTTGTTTAATGACTACTCTTGGCAGATTCGAGTGAAAGATAAATAAAATGTGGCTTTCTCAAACGAAGAATCATCTTCCTCATTTGTCAGGAAATCAAAATTTCTTAACAAATTTTTTTCAAAAAAGAAAATATGTAGGAATCACACAGAATACTCAAGGCTCTTCTTATGATAAGAAAATTAGAAATTATCATGAATTGCTTTACATTATGAAAAAATACAAGATAACACATTATTTACTCAGAGATCCTCAAACAATAAATGGTCGTCACTAGTACTGCTGGCCATTTGAAGATTGTTTGTGTTAGTGATTTATCAATAATCTTGGCAATGTTTATGAAATGGGGGCCATAAAAATAAAGAAGTGTTGAAAAAAATTACTTTGAACATTAAATGGTACTTCCTTGCTAAAGTGCCATCATGCGTAGTTGCTAAAAATGGCAAATTAAACCATCAATCACAGATGCAGAAATCTTAAATTTTGCCACAGGATTATGCAGTGGTTGCTTAAAAAAGAATTACCCATTACATGATAATCAAAACTAACAATTTCTTTAAAATAAATGTAATATAATCTTATGTTTTTACATATTCTTACCCAAATTAAGAACTCCTAGCTCTAATACTCAAGTTTTCTTTCTTATAAAGAGAATCTAGTTAAGAAAATATATGTAATTCATAGAAAATTGAATACTTCCATATCCAAGTTTCTTCTTTCGAGAGTCGACTCTAGTTAAGACTATGTACAGCTCACAGAAAATGAAATATTCACATATTCTTATTTCTGAGTACATATAAACCTCAATGATTATTTATGAGTATTGAAAGTACTGTTAGTATCCTTGCCAATGATTTTGCTACTTTTAACTATTTTACGGGAAATAAAACATGTTAAACAAAGGAAGAAGAGAAACATGGCAAAGTAAAGCTTAAAATTAGGTAAAACAGAAATCTTATGTTAGATACAGATTATAAAACTTATAAATTTAAAGGGCAATCGGACACACCTCTTCATGGCTAATAGCATGTATTATATATATATATATGCAGTTAGAGCTAAACAAGACACAGGACAATCCGCTTAAGAATTAACTTCCAAGAGTTCAAGGTACAGAACATAAAATCATTTGTTTAAAATAAGGTATTCAAAATAGTTATGACAAATGTTAGAAACATGCAGATTTCCTATCATATTCTATCAGGAATCTACAATTTCGTACTTACTTAACTAAAAGAAGTGTTCAAAAAGTAGCTATAGATTAGAGGTAATTGTAGGACAAGAAATCTCAGCAAAAATAATAATTTTGGTACTTATGTGTCAACAGAGAAGACAAAATTTGCCAACTTTCCCACCACAAATTAATAGCTATTGTAACTGTATGATGTAGTCAAGTTTACAGAATGGCTATAAGCTGCAGTTTTAAGAACAAAGTTTTATTTATTTATTTACTTATAGTTCGATCATCTGCTTTATTTGATTTTATGACTACTCTTACGAAACAATGAAGGTAAAGCTGTCAGTCTCTTGCAAGAGTTTAATATACTGCAGAATAACTGTCAAGATTCCAATTTGCACATTCTAGAGTTCATATGCAAAATATCAGGCAGATGCTACAGCTAACATTCTTCAAAATGGCAGAACAAGGATCAAAGGTCACAGCAAGACAGAAGTCACACTTAGCACAGTTTATGTGGTGGCAGAAAGATGTAGCTTGTTAAAAAAAAACAAAAAAACTTCAAAGCTATTTTAGAAGTGACATTTTTCAACAAAAATAAAGAAAAACTAATTGCGTCTATTTAACACCAATGTTAGCCAATCCTTCGCTGTTAACACGCAAGTACATTAATTTTAGATGTTATAAATTTTCAATATTAATTAGAAATAATATTTTTATAACTTTTTAGTGAAGATTTTTTCCAGATAATCACAAGAAATCTTAAATCAGATAAATAAATTAATAACCTTTTACTCACCAAGGGATAAAACCCTTTTCGAACCTGAAATTAACTACAAACCAGATAAAACTGAAATGCAACAGTTGACAAAGTATTAAAAAACACATATATATGTACACCAATGTTAAAAATATGATGCACAGATAACTTACCTTCTCAATCAAATGCTTTAATGATACTTCTGATCGATCGGTAACTCTGAAGAGAGAAGTTTTGTAAAAGGTAACTGTACCTTTTAAACTGTCCTCAGGTTGGCAAAAATCACCCTTAAAACCAAGAGCATCAAGACTAGGTTGCAACACACTAATAAAAAATGGTTTTGCTACTTGCTGCAAACAAATTACATGAGCATTGAGATTATTCAACTCATTCAAAATTTTGTCTTTCTGCAAATATGGATCGTAACTTGGACTTCCCAAATTGTAAGACACAAAACCAAAAGTCTGATCTTTAATAGATTGCCGGACAGTTTCAGTTATTTTACAGTTTGCAACATATTTACGGCCAGGTAACAAATAATACTGGTCAGGAGGAGCAGTAGTGTTATTATGTATATCATTATGAGCTCCATTAGCCTTAGGGGCTGGATCTTCTTTATGTTCTAAGATAACACTGGAAGTACTATGAATAACATGAGCTGGAGGATTTGTGACAGTCACACCTTCCGATCCATTCACTGGTACGTCACAGTTTGATTCCTTGGAATGTGAAATAGTTGATGGAATTGTACTTCCTGCAGAAGAAGGAGCTGAAGGGGATATATCTGGCTCTGAAGGCTTGCTTTCAGGCAAGAAAGAACTATCATTTTTCAGAGTATCAACACGATTTTTTATATCTACATTACTTTCTGCTTTATCCACAACTTTTTCAGGTTCAGAAGAAATACCAGTGATGGTTATAACTTTTGGTTCATCAGAATTATCATCTATCTGCTGGCAACTCTCAGAAGATTGAGAAGAAAGGTCAATATCATCTCGTTTTTCATTGCTTTCCACCGATGCTTTAGTATCGGGAACTTTTTCTTCTTTCTGTTCTTTGGAATCCTGAGAATCTTCTAAACCAGATGACAGAGAATGTTCCGCTCTACTTCCTTGTTCTGAATCAGAACTATGCATACTTTCATCTAAATTTTCAGAACTATCAATACTTTCCTGCTTATTTGCAGCACTCAACTTTTCTTTTGCTAAAGAAAAGATAGCCTGCTCTTTATCTTTGCCATCCTCTGGTTTGTCGTCACTGATTTTAACTTCTTCAACTTCTGTTTCATTTTTAACAGGAGATAACTTAGCCTCAATTTTCACATCTTCAGAATCTGACTCATCTACTTCCATTAGCTCTACAGACTGATCTTTGCCTATTTTGTCCTCTTTCACTTCCACTTTAGTCTCAGGTTCAGCTTCTTTCTCATCCACATCCTCTACTTTGTCATCATCAGCTTCAATCTTCTCATCTTCTACTGATTCAGCTTCCTTCACACGTTTGTTGGATGCCTCAGATGTGCTAGCTCTCTTTCGTTTTTTACTACCTTCAGGCTCACTTTTAACATATTCCTCCACTTCTCCTTCCTCTTCTTCTTTAGAGGCAGGAGTTTCTTCAATTTCCTCTTCATCCTCTTCTTCTTCAGTGTAACGTTTGGCTTGAACTCTACGTGATGGCCTCTTTTTAGGAGTTTCTTCTTTGTTAGAAGCTGCACGAGCACTTCTTCTCGAGGGTTTTGGTTTTTCTTCAGCAGCAGGTTTTTTCACTTCTGTAGCTTCATTTTTTTGTTTTTTACTTCTAGCAGATCTAGGTGCCTCTTTTACAGGAGTTGTTTTACCTCTTCTTCCCGTGGCAATAATTTCAGGTTCTTGACTATCGTCTGAAGCTTCAAAGCCTTCATCTTCTTCCTCATCCGCTTTTTTTTTGGTAGGCTTAATTTTACGACCCCGGGCACTTTTAGCTTTATCTTTTGCTCCCCGGCCTTTAGTAACTGCTTTGACAGGCTTATTTCTTCCTTTCTTCTTTGATTTTTCATCAGATTCCGATTCCTCGAACTCTTCACTACTTTCAAAGTTTTCATCATATTTTGGAGTAGCTGCTTCTTCCTCACCGTCACTTTCTTTGTAATTGACACGGCCAGTACTCCTTCGAGTAGACTTTACACGAGTTGCAGGCGATTCCACGCCTTCTTTTCCACTTCTACTACGGTTATCTGAAGGAGATGCACTCTCTCTGCGCGAACCGACACTACTCCTACCTTTTGGAGTTTTTGAGTCTGCAACCGAAGCAGCAGTTTGGGCAGCTGTTGAACTACGACGAGATCTTGTAGCCTCTCTCCCTGAAGTTGGTTCTTGTTTAGTTACAGCACGACCAGACCTCCGAGGTGCACCCTACAAACAGAAATAAATATAAAGTATTTGCTAATAAAGACGAATAATAAAATTTATCAAAGCAGTCATGAATATGCAAAAAAGAAACATCTAACTATCTGCCAATATCAAGAAGAGTTATCACATAAGCTATTCTACCTTAGTAATGAAAAACAATCAAAATAAAAATATATATGGCAAATATTTCTCTATTTTTAAAACCCAATAAACTGCTAGATATTTAAGTTTTAAGATGCCCAGATAAAATATTTATGATTTAATAATAATAAAACAGTCAGAATTTCTTCTGACAGATAGAAAAGTATTTAATGCATTCTCAAATAGATACATTCTCTGAAAGATAAAAAAGTATTTAATGCATTCTCAAATAGATACATTCATAAAATTAATAAATTACAAACAAATTTATGTATATCCATTCTCCTCCTTTAATTACTGAAACTTTTGAAAACTTTCAAAAACAGTTCTATTGGGTTAGAGGGAAAGTTCTGTCGTATTTTAAAGAAAACATTTGAATTCATTTATAAAAATATGTGTTTAATATTAATCAATTATATATGCTCTGTTATTTGTTACAACCTGTTGCCATCTTTCAGGTAACCTGTGAAATCCTGTTTTGTAGAAGTTCTGTCGTATTTTAAAGAAAACATTTGAATTCATTTATAAAACATGTGTTTAATATTAATCAATTATATATGCTCTGTTATTTGTTACAACCTGTTGCCATCTTTCAGGTAACCTGTGAAATCCTGTTTTGTAGAAGTTCTCATCCTTCGAATTAAAATAGTCAGCAACTGCTTTAGAAACACTTTCAAAAGACTTGAATTTTTTTCCTGTTAGATAATTTTGCAGAGACTTGAACAGGTAATAATCAGATGGTGCAATGTCAGGTGAATACTGTGGGTGACTAAGGACTTCCCATCCTAACGCATTCAGTTTTTGTTGTGTCACCATTGCAGTATGCGGGCGAGCGTTATCGTGGTGGAACACTATTCCTTTTCTGGACGCTAATACTGGCCTTTTTTCTTTGATAGCTGCATTCAAATGATCCAGCTGATTGCAGTACAGATCCGCGTTGATGGTTTTTCCCTGTTTCAGCAAGTCGTAGTACACTGGACCTTTCTTGTCCCACCACAAACAAAGCAGTACTTTTTGTTGATGGACACTTGGTTTTGGAACTGTTGCTGATGATGTTCCTGGTTTGCAGTAAGATTTTTTTCTCTTAATATTCTCGTAAAGAATCCACTTTTCATCTCCAGTAACCAGCTTGTCCAAAAAAGGCTCCACATTGTGTCTAATCAGATGTGATGAACACATTCTTACACCATCAGACAAATTCTTTTCCGTTAATTCATGTGGAACCCAAATACTTTGCTTTAACACAAACCCAAGAGATTTAATGTGATCTCGAACAGTTGTATGATGAATGCCAAACTCTTCTGCAATTTCTCGACTTGTTAAATGTGGATTATTTTCAAACATGGATCGCAAAACATAATTATTGATCTTGGATGGTCGTCCAGATCGATCACTTTCTTTGAGGCTCAGATTCCCGGAACGAAATTTGCTAAACTATCTTTGACAAGTACGAACATTTACAATATCTTTTCCAAATACCGCACACAAATTTTCACATGCAACCGATGCGTTGCTTCCTTTTTGGAACTCATATAAAATGCAGTGTCATAAATGCACTTTATCTACTGACATGTTTTTCACTTTAAATATCACAAGTAAATGATGAACGGTAAAAAAGGGCACCTTTTATATTATACAGCAGCTAAAAAAACAAAAAAAATCCGATTGACTCACTAGACAGATTTTTTTTTAATTTACAAGAAAAATCACCTGCCTATTTAAAGTATGACAGAACTTTCCCTCCAACCCAATAGTTTGCTTGATTTATTTCACCATACACCAGAGCAATTTTGCATTTTAAAGACAACACCATGAATTTATTCTTCATTTCTTAAATTAAATCACAGAAAATCAAAGATTATCTACTAAGAACAATAAAAAAGCTCTGAAGTTATTGAATGATGATATAGATTTGTTGGATTAATTAAATGTTTACGCAGAATTTAGCAGGAAAGCATGACGGTTTAAGCATTATATTCATAACAGTCAAGCTCATTGCAATATTAGTGATATTACTGAGTTGTCTAGAAATTACTTTTGATTTTCCCATAAAGAAGCTGTAGCTAGCAAATGATTTTAAAATTAGTAAAATTTTTTTTTTGAATGCAATGCTGCAACTAACATATCAAAGTGCACTTTAACCCTCTAACCGGCATAGCCATATATATACAGCCTAGAATATTTTTGTGACTTCTCTAAGCTTATGGCAGTTTTTGAAAAGTTGGGCTTTCGTAGGGAAACTCTGTGCTGGTCAGAGGGTTAAATAAAACTCGGTATTTTATGTTAAAGGATGGAAGATAAAAATCAATATTTTTGACAGATTTCCTTTTTTATTTCAGCAAAGATATAACAGTTGCAGATGCATATTAAAAGTTTTGAGCTCTGTTTGGTGATGACACACTACCAGAACACATATGTCAGAATTTATTTGTAAAATTTTATTCTGGCAAATTTTCTGATAAATCTCACTCATATGCCAGTCAACCAAAACTGATGATAAATTAAAAGCACCAACTAAAACTAACTAGCATGTAATCAAAGTTTAAATTCATGCATCCAAAACAAGCACTTGCGATTGTTGAAAAAACTTGGTTATCATACTCTCATAATAATAATAATTAAACTCCCATTTTTAGATCGTATGTGAATTAAGGGAAATATATCAGCATATGTTATTTGTTTTTCAAACATACCAAAATGATCCCTTCATCATATGACTGATAACTGGTGATAAAAAATGGATGATTTATGGTAATAATGACTGAAAAAAGATCACAGTCCAAGGCTGGTGAGCCAGTTAAATCATCATCAAAAGTTGATATGCATCAAAAGAATGTAATATTTATTTGATGGCTTATAAATTAACATTTACTTTGAACAAGGAGCAAGATAATTAAATCCAATATGCACTGTCAACAACTAAAAGATGTTCTACAATAGAAATATCAGAATAGACGAATTTGTTAAGGATACTGTACTTCATTACTACAAGGCCAAATTACATGCACTTTTAGTCACTCATCAGAATCTACTGGAGCTTGGTTAGGATAGCAGTGCAACTTTAAAACTCCAACAAATATGACTTAAAGGCATCTTCCTAAATTTTTTGATTAATAAGCTACTGTTACAAGACTCTGAAGTAAAAACATCTTAACATTAAATTTATTCAATGTTCCAAATTTTAAGCAATTTTAGCTAAATTCACTCAATTTGTAACATCTTAAATTCAAACATTAACTTCAATACAAATAAATCTTTAACAAAGTATTTTTAAATACAAATAAAATGAATAATATACCATTATATTTTAATTTTAAGCAATTTTAGAGAAATTCATTCAATTTGTAAAGTTTTAAATTCAAGCATTAACTTCAACAGAAGTAGAGCTTTAACAAAATATTTTTTTTTAAAATACAAATAAAATAATTAGTATTAATAACATCAGATTTAAATAAAATTAAAGTATTAAAATTTAGTTAACGAATATAAATTTTCTCATAAAATACTTTGTGTCTCTCTATAAATTATTAAAACACATCAGAATAGAAATTAACCAGAAAAATGACACTGAAAATAAGTAAAAAGAAGAGAATTTGAACAACTTAAATTTCATTTACGACACGACAGTGTTAGTTTCTTTTAAGACCTTATGATCAAAACTTTCTTCATAGGATGTTTTTCTTTCTCTGATATTTAGTGACCAATAATTCTTCAAAACTATATTTATATAAGATTATATAAATTCAGAAAAATTAAAAACTCTTGCTATTTTAAATGAAGTTAACTCTTGCTTAACAAGCACCTCCCATAATGATTAATTCGCAAAAGAAAAACAAAATGAGAGAGGGGAAAAGACTCCCTTAACCTGTTCGCAATGGGTAGAACTGATCTCTTGGGACGTTGAACTAACAGGATGCTTTGTCTTGTGAAGATATGCAATTCACACCATTAAACTTGGAGAAAAAAAGATCACATAAATTAAATTTGCTGCTCAATTGTTCCAAATTTTTGGTAAGTTACAAGCAGTCATATAGTTATCAGAATTAATTTTAAAACTTTATCATATTTTTCTCCATATTTATATTTATAAAATAATTCTAGAGCAATATAATTTTTGACTTACTTCATATAAATATATATGGCAAAATTAACCAAGTACAGATTTCATTTAACACATTAATCAAAATTATTAGAAATCTCTTATCACAAATCTCAAAAATATCAGCAGTCTTCAGTGTCAGAAAAGGACTCATTTATCACTCACATACACTCTTCTGATAAATACCATTTTCATTTTACCACTTAAGGGTAAAAAATATTTTGCTAAATGATACAAATTATCCATCTTTAAAGCAGAAAAAAGTTTAAGAGCAATAAATAAAAACTGTAAAAACACAGAACACCTACCCAGATATATCCCACAAAAAAGGGAGGGTACTTTGAAGCACTGAGACCACGTGCATTTATTTATATCAACTGATATAATTAAACAGCCACGAATTCGATCTGATTCTGAAACAAAATACTAAAATTTAAAAAAAAAAAAAAACACTGCATGGCAAGAGAAAGAACAAAAAGGACAGTGACGGCAAGGGGACTTTTTCGCGCTGGATGTCGGAGTAGATGGTCAGATTTTTGGCTGGAGGACTCTTGCCATTATTTGTTATACAGGGACTGTTTTCTTGTCTGGTGGAGACAAGAGCTGGATTTATACATCAAATGATTGTACCCATATTACGTAATACTCAAGAGTTGTTTTATTCTTTTCATTTAAGTTTATTACTAAACAAACCTAAAAAAAAAAAGAAAAATTCCGGTGGCAGCGACGACATGAAGTTCATCACATGGGGTGACTTCAGATTTTTTTTTTTTAGTTCGCTGTTCAATCAGATGCAGGGATATTTTGTTTGATTACCGCTAAAAAGTGCAAGATTCTAGAACAAATGTTAGGAAAATATATAATCTGATGTTAAATTACTTTTGATTACATTTAAAATTATTACAAAAGTTTTGGAGAGTTCCAACACAATTCAAGTGAAAATTCTGGTTTTTGGAGCTCCGGAAATGGTTGAAGCTGGGTAGAATTTAAATGTTATATATATATATATATGTAAATTTTTTATGTGTTTTTGTCTTATGGATAATTGAGGGATCTGTGTATTTAATGAAGAGTAACTTTCAGTGGCAATTTCCTTACAGGTGGTAATATTTACTGTATTATATCAAATGTAAAGTTATCCAGAATTAAAGCACCAAAATTTGTTAAAAGGATTATTATAACATTTAATTGACAAATGTCTGACATTTTTGTATTAGTTCTTAAAATGTTAAGCTCATATAACTGATTGCAGTGAATAAGTGTTATTTGTATCTAAATTTTAGTATGTAAAAGAATTTCTTAAGAATAACTGGTTGCATTCGTGTACTTATTATACAAGAATAAGTGGCTGCATTGGTATATTTATTTTATAGTAATTATGAGTGAAGGGTCTGGTTTTATTGCTTTGTATATTACCTTTGATATTTCATTAAGGCATTTTTAATGAAAGGGAAGAAGGTCGATCTGGTACTTTTGGCTGATGAGTTAGGGGAAGAGGTCTCAAACAATTTAAAAATTATTGAAGTCAAAAGTTTCTAGGAAGTAAGAACTATGAAGAACTATTAATTTCGATTATTTCCAAAAGGAAAGAGAAGGAAAATGTGTGGTTAGCCCACTGGAGGTTACGGATGGAAAGCGAATGGACAGAGTTAGAAAGAAAGTGGAAAACCGGAGTTAAATTCTGAAAGTCCAGTAGATTTAGCAGTGAGTCCCAAAGCTAAAAGTTTAGATGAAATTGTTAAAAACATAAAATTATTGACCACAAAAGTTCCGACAAGACCAGAAGGATGGAATTTTTTTTCAACAGTCTAGAAAAGGGCCTCATTAGAGAAGGTTGTGGATAACTTAAAATCTAAGGTGCTAATGTGTTTATTAGGAGACAAAGCCCCATATTTAACTTATTTAGCTTAGACTTTTAACTTATTTAGAGGAAGATAAGTATGAGGATTACAGAGCATTGAAAACTATAGTGCTTCGGGAATATGAAACATAACCTAAATCTTGTCTAGATAATTTTAAATGGGCTAAAAGGAATTTGGATGAAAATTTTACTCAGTCTGCTACAAGTTTATGTGGAGTTATGCAAACTGAGGGGAGCGATGGATCTGGAAACTCAATCAGTTAGTAGCTGAGGATAGATAAATGGAAACCGCTACTCATATAGTATTAAGCAGGGAGAAAATTGGTGTAAACCAAAGGATTTAGCAAGAGAACGCAATACTTTTTTTTCGGAAACAGAGAAATCTTAAGCTAAGGTTTATAGGAAAGCGAATGAGATTAAAGATGGATTATCACTTGATAGGATTAAAGTAAAGGCAAAAGAAAACTACAAACTTAGCTCAGGCAAGTAGGCTTTAACACTGTCACACAGAGGCACAATAGATGCTCCCCAGAAAAATTTCACATGTTACAAGTGTGGGTCAAGGGAACATTTTAAACGTGATTGCCCTCAAAATAAAAATACGAAGGACAAATTTGCGAAAGTGAATAGAGGCAGTAGAGTGGCGAGGAAGTTAGCAAAACTCAAGGACATAAGAGTTATTGTTGCCAAAGTGTAAAGAGTTATTGTTGCCAAAGTGTAATGTTTTGGGAAGGAAATTTCTGAACAATCATTAGAAGAGGAATTATGCAAATTGGATAGAGTGCAGGTTAGTGTAAATGGTCGGGTAAGTTTTGGCTTAATCATTTCTAGCAAAGAGATAATGTTGTAAAGAAAAGTATAATCCAGAAGTGGATCAGAAATTTATTTGAAGGGGATTTTTGGATCCCCAAGAAGGTACAAGTTAGTAAAATTACTTTTGGCACTAATTAAAATGGAAATTCTGCAAATGTTCATCAGGAAATACTTTGTGCAGTGGCGAAATCTTTAGTTGAAGATGTTTTAATACTCCTACAGGTGTTAAGATATGTTACAAGGCGAAAACAGATGTAAAGATCGGCAATTTAGCGGAGAAGAAAGGAGCAGTGGTTTGTCCTGCGAAAAGAAGGGTTCCCCGGGTGCAAGGAAAGCAGAAACACCTCGGGAGAAGTTGGAAACGGACATTCAAAGCCATACCAGCTGCTATGATGTTGAGGGCACTTGATGTTCGAGGGCAGTTTGAAGTGGAAACTAATTTATCTCAGACAGCAGAGTTTCGTGAACAGCAGAAATAATGCACCGAATTGTCTAAAATGTGGAAAAAAGTGAAAGTGGATAAAGGAAGTTATTTTGTGAGGGACAGTTTTCTTTTCCATTGGGATAAAGTGCAGAGCAATTAGTTGTCCTTAAATGCAAAAGGAATGAAATTCTAGAGCTCGCCCATGCATCAGTGTTTAGAGACACTTGGGAATTTAAAAACATTAAAGAGGATTCGTTATTCCTTTTATTGGGAAAACGTGAAACAAGATGTCCAGAAATTTTGTGAATCACGTGAAAGTGTCAATTAACAAAGACAGTGAAAGTGTCAATTAACAAAGACAGTGTAAGTAAAGGACAGGGCACCGATTACTCCAGTGGCAAGACTAGGATTACCTTTTCCGGTTGTTAATGCAGATTTAATTTAACCTACAGATCCTCCAAGTTCGAAGGCCATAAATGTATATTGTGCTTGGTGGATCAGCTCGCTAGGTGGGCTGAGGTAGTGCCATTAACCAGCCTGATGGCAAAAACTACATACAACGCATTGCTGCAGATTTTCTCAAGGACAAGAAGCCCTAATGTGATTGCATCAGACAATGGTACCAATTTTAACACAGACTAACAGAGGAATTTGAGAAAAGATTAGGGTCCAGACTGAAATTCACGGAGAAATTCAAAAATTTAACGTGGCGAATTTTTTTCAGTTTGCGCCAAGAATAATTCACTTGGCAAACTTCTTAATGCACGACAACCTATTTTCCTACCCTTCCATCATCCAGGAACGGAAAAAAAGTCACATTGTTCTTACTTTCAAATAATTTTAACAAACTGCGTAAACCACATTTTCGCTATTATTGCTTTCAACAAATATGCCAAATTTCAAAACACGCCAACATATAAATTCACATATATTTTCGGAAATTTTGAATACAAAGCTCTCATTTTTTGCAGGTATGCTTAGAAATACATCTACTTTAAGAGGATTGTAAAAATTTTATAGGTTATAATTCAAAATTTTTTTCGAAAAATTTATAAAAACTATTTAAAAATGCAAATTTAAAAAATAAATCATGTAAAATGGGTAAATTTTATTTGGAATGAACGTATATTTCGAACTAAGTAGGGAAGAATCAAATAAGTTTCATAAAAAAAAGAGATATTAATAAATACATACCAATTGAATTAACATTTTGAAGTTACAATTTTGTGAGTTAATTTTTTAAAAACCACTCATGCGATTTTTACAAAATTTGGTAGTTTGGCATAATCTGAGTCATAGAATCGAAAAATGGAAAAATATTGGTATGTTATTTCAGAAAAAGTTCGATTTTGTGTCAAAATACCTATACTAGAACAAAGCTATATCTAAATCTAATATATATATCCTAAGTCGCACTTGACTTGAATTTCGTCAATCGGCCCAGTAGAATGGGAGATACAGAACTGTCCCTTTTTTTTTTTTTTTTAGCGTAGTGTACCCTCTGTTAAATGGTTTAGTCAAAAGATTTAATCAGACTTTGAAACATATGTTGCATCATATTATTAGAGAGGAAGATTACGCTTGGCATGTCCAAATACCTCATGCGTTATGGGCATACAGGGAAATACCTAACATTACTACAGGGACATCACCTTTCCAACTATTGTATGGTAGACCTGCATGAGAACTGCTATCTATTTAAAAATCTACATGGTTAGGGCAGCATGACGAATTAAAATTTGACCTAAAGCCAATTCATAAATATTTGCAAAATTTGAAGGAATGGGATGGTGAGCAAGTTGATCTTATCAGCGAAATTCAACAAGGTAGGATGGGACAGTATTATAACTTGCACTTTTCAAGTAAAACTTTTGAAGTAGGAGACAGAGTTGTAGCCCTCATACCGGATTCAAGCAACAGATTATATGCTCGATGGCAGGGTCTTGCACTGTTAAAGGAAAGGAAAAACCCACACTCATTTTTAGTAGAAATGGCAGATGGGAGCATTAAGCATGTACATGAAAATAAAATAAGAAAATTCATTGTGCGGTCAAATGCAATCAACGTAATGTTTGATGGGGAGGAGATCAGATAGGTAGACAATACTCCCTCTACTTTAGATCAGGATAGTAGGTTTGAAGGTATGTTAAATAACCTAAGTACCATTAATCTTAACATCAAATAGATTAATAATCTAAAACTACTGTTGGGGAAGTACAAGAACTTATTTTTGAGACATGTTCAACCCGCTACAGTCGGACAACATAAGATTGAAACTTATGCCTGACATAGACAAAAAAAAAAAAAAAAAAGCAATTGTTACAGCGTCCCAATGGCATATCACAAGGAGGTGGACAAACAAGGTCAAAGAACTTCTAGAGCTGGGTCTCATTGAACCATCGGAAACGGTTATGTATGTGGTCAAGAAAACCACGACAATCAGGATGTGCGGGGATTTCCAGGCTTTGAAATCGATCACTAAAGTGCCAGTAATTCCTATGAAGGATATGCCTAAATTAATATATGTGGTTGGGCATTCAAAATGACTATCCAATTTAGATATGCAGAGGATACTGGCAAATAGTAATTGATGAATCAAGTAAACCGCCGACAGTGTTTTTAACTCAGAACTGGAAGTTTCAGCAGAATCAGACCGTTTGATTTGGCAGGAGCATCAGGTACTTTTCAAAGAGAAATGATTAAAGTTCTTTTCCGGTACAGAAATTTCACCCAAGCATATATCAACAATATTATAATTTCTTTAATCACATTTGAAGAACACCTGAAGCATTTAGAAATTATTCTTACGATACTGGAAAAGTTTTCTGTCAGGCTCAGTAAGTGTGATTTTGCAGCCAAGGAAATAGATCACTTAGGCCATAAGATACGAAACGGCAACATGGCCCATATCCTGGTAAGACTGCAGCAATTAAAGTGGTAGAAAGGCCTACGAATAAAAAAGGAGTCCTTTTGGTACTGGGTCTCGTGGAATTTTATCGCACATATATCCAGAACTACACAAAGATAGGTGGGCCTTTGACGGATTTGATGAAAAAGAATGCACCAAACAATATACGGTGGGGTCAAGGTCGAACACACGGCCATCTGGAAATTGAAAGATATGCTGTGTCAGGTGACGTTTTTGGCCATGCCTCATTTTAATTTACTATTTCAGGTGCATTCGGATGCATCAGATGTTGCCATAAGCTGTTGTCTAACTCAGAGAGATGGTCAAGGACATTTTAAACCAACAGCCTTTGCATTCTGGTGCTGAGAAGAATTGAGCAGGCATAGAAAAGGAGGGCTGGGCAGTTTTATTCGGGCTCAAGAATTTGATAAGTGGATTTTTGGGGGGACGGTGGAGATCATTATGGACCATAATCCCTTAAAATATCTCACTGAAGTTATACCTAGGAGTCCAAAATTAACATGTTGGGCCCTCTTTTCGTACAGATGGAATTTAAAAATTACATATCGTCCAGGAGTACTTTGAGCTGCAGATGCGTTGTCATGAATAGTATGAATTTAAAAAAAAAAAAAAAAAAAAAAAAAAA
>KK114399.1:145178-161102 GCA_000611955.2 Stegodyphus mimosarum
AAAAAAAAAAAAAAAAAAAAAACAGATATTCATAATTCATGTCTTTAAATACTTCTGAGATAATTTGTTAAATGGTGTTGGTAAATAGAATAGTATGTCTAAATGTAGAATGTATTTGTGTAGCTATGTTTAGTGTATGCTTGTCTATAGCTAAACGGCATCTCCTATGCAATTTTGGCACTTGTGGAAGAGAAACCAAACACAGACGAAACTCACGAATAACATCATCTGGGGACCAAACCATTTGTTGATTCACACACACATACACAAATGTGTGGCAGATGCATAATGGAAAACTACCCAGTTTCAATGCTAAAATTATGTTTTATAACAAATTTACCATATAATCTGTGCTTAAAAGAGAAAAAAATGAAATTTAAAACAAAATATTAGGTATATGTAATCCATTCTTACTGCTTCACTCTTGGTATCAGCAGCAACAGCATCTTTTTTGACAGCTTGACTAGTTTTACGAGGCATTATAGAAGATCTTCATACACAACTGTAGAGGATATATTTATTTCAAAATCTAAAATCTAAGAATAATATAACACATAAAAAATCTTATATTACAGAACAGAATATATTTAACAGACAAAATGTTATTTAACCGAATACAAATTTTAAAAATAGAAATCATGACATAACTCTCACAACTTGGTAATTCAATGCACTTGCAAGAATATTACAAATGTTATTGTCACTACATTGAGAACTTAAAACTGTAGCTATTAAGCACAGATCATTTAATATCTGAACAGCACAATCATATACTGCGATTGTTTTATGATTCAGCTCCTCTTTATTACTTTGTTTTGTGAAATATTTTGTTCTGTATTTAAATGACTTCTAAATTATTAAGAAATATTTAAGTAAAATGGGTCTTAATATTTTGTATGAACCTTGAAAGTTGACGGAAATCTTGCTGATCTTTCAAGCGAATGTTTTAAGGAACAGACTTTTACTTATTTAGACTATTAAAACTTAGGCCAATTGTTCTGGCAGCTAAAATTCCCTAACAACATTTGCAATCCCAGGAAAACAGTCATCCTCTTTGTGAACTAAACACAATATAAATCTAAGTGCTGTCAGGATTTTCAATTTTTGTAGTGTAACTATGCCACAGAATAGAGGTAAAAAAAAAAAAAAATTAATCCCCTCCAAAAAAGTGAAAGTGACAAAGAAATACCAATTAATTTATATTATCCTCTTAAAAAACTACACTGGCTCAGTTAAACGAGACAAAAGGAAAGATCTTACCAGTATATAGTGATGTCAAGCTTATTCACCATTGCAGATAAAATTGTACTATGATTGTACTGTTCAGCAACAGATTACTATATATATTTGTAAAAAACAGCCAACAGGAAAATATTAAATAAAGTTATGTAAATATAAATCTTACTAATATCCACAACAGATGATACCCTGGAATCAAATTATTTTGCACTGTTATTGTATGAGCTTTCAAATGGTTAAAAGTTTACAGTTGGGTGCCCCTTGTTTTTTGGCTTTTGACGGCAAGATCGATACCAATAAGACACACATCGACCTATTTTCACTTAAAAAAAAAATCAGAGAATTGCACAAACTAGTCATTGCACATTGCCTTGACTTTGTCCATGTGCACATCAATTTATTTTCAATTAAATAAATCAAGAAGCTAAAACCATGTTAAAACTCTCATGGTAACAAAAATGGGGTTTCATTGCCAAAATTGAACAAAATCTTTCGTCAATCAAAAGGGCACCCAATTCTACACTAGAGCCCAAAACAGATATATATTACAAGTTTATTAAAACCTAAGCTTCATATACAGCATGTCAATAAAAGTCATTATGTTGCCTTTATTTTCATAACTTCTGGTCACATGTATATACTTCCAGTTATAAAAACGCTTTAAATAACGAAAATATTCATGTTACAACATTTTTAGATTTTAAGAAACATATTTTGTAACAGTTACAAAACTTCATTTTTTATATAGCTCCTCCAGCTCTGTCTCTAGCAAAAGTTTACACATATTCTGAAAAATAAAACCTAAAAAAGTGCCCCCCCCCGATAGAAATATTTAAAAGTTGAGATAAGAATAGGAGCCATATACAAACTGATGAGTGAAATATTTACATTTGCATGCAAGAGTTAACTTTCAGAACTGTACACAGCAAATAATTGGGAAATCAATTATAGGTTGAAAAGGCATAAAAACTATTTTTTAGGAGGGGTTGGTTTCGAGCATTAAATGCAGATGCACCTAATACAGTGTTTTGAAAAAGTTACACAGATTCCAGATGTTGCATTTTTTTGTTGTTATATTTACTGATTGTTTATTTGCACTTATGTAAAAGATAAGACCAAGCTTCATTATTAGTTCACATTTAAAAGCAAATTTATATCCAAGTGATTAAAGTGATTATGCAACTTACTCATGTCAAAAAAAACTGCTAAAATATTTTATTACCTTTATGCCACTAATTAATAAAATTATGTATATTAATTCATATTTATACATTTTAATACCACCTAATTAGATGTTTAATTACTTCAAAAACTTCACTGTTTGGTAACTATTTAATAACTTAAAAGAATTTTTTTTTTTTTTTAATTTGATAGTTTTTCATCACAATGCCTCATTCTACCCTGATAAGAGCACATGCAAAATGACAATTACCACTTCGAACAAACAAAAAATTTTATTTAAAAGGGATAAGAGGATATAACTTTTATAGTCTCCCCTTTTCTGAATTCAATGAAATTCTAATTTAATTTTGTTCTGTTCAAAACAATACCGAGATATTAAAAACAAAAATATCCTCGCAAATGCTGAAAGCTCAGATTTCAAATTTAAGGAAGGATTTTCAACAGATGTCACATAAAAACTTTTAAAAATCTACTATATACGGCACAGTAAAAATTAAGAAAATTTTCTCAAGCATGTTTCAGCCAGAGTTGAATTCATAAATTTAAACTTTTCCTCACATAAAACCTAAATGCTGAATTATATTGATGTACTGTGTACTTTTGAAGGATTTTGAAGATTATACGAATACGGGATCAATACTGGAGGGGGAAAAAAATGCCTCAGTAACATTTTTATTTCACTTTATATCAAAAGAATTATTTCACCACTTCAGTCCTGTTTGTAGATAACAAAAAACGATCACATATTTTTAGATTACCATTTCTACACCTAGATCTTAATAAAATGAGATGGCAGAAAATTGCAAATTTTTGGAATAATAATAAAACACAAACATTAGTCAATATATTTTTAGGTACTCTTCTGTTATCGGAATTGGATTATAAAATGTACATATGTGTGTATGTGCATATATATATATATGCATATATGAACACACATACATTTCTGAACCCCTTCCAGATAACAGAAGAGTGCCTATTCTAAAAATAAATTACCATCAACTGTTAAAATTATACCTAAAAAAATTACTGCACAAGAACTTTGAAAGCAATTTATTCCAATTACATATTTAACGTAATTATAATAAATGAAATGCTATATTAAAAGTATAAAACATTACTCAATACAGACAGCTTATATCACTGAAATCTTACCGATAAATTTCGTCACAGCATTTGCGTATAATATTCACAGAAATTTCAATGTTTTATATAAAACTATAACCCAACATTGCAAACTACATAACCTTTTAATTAAATAATTTTAAATTATTTCCATAAAATAACATCCAACTATAGTTAATTTATTTAATTAAAAAGAGTACAAAAATTATTTGAAGCCACAGAACGGAGGAGGTAGGTCAACAAAATATAGTTTCATCTCTAAATGTGTATCAACAAAGAGCGTTTACACAAGCGCCTTCAATTCCCACCACACACACGCTCAAAAACTCGCCAACAGTCGCCAAGCGTGATACAGGGACTCATATTTTATAACTTGGAACGAGTAAAAAATTTTACTACACCTGGTATTCCTCTCATTTCTAAAGTATAATAAAAGGGAATATGTTTGAACAAATCAAATAAATACCGCAACGCAACACAAGAATCTTCTGATCATTCGCATCTCTCTACAATAACATCGCCATTTTCAATACCATACTCTAAAGCACGCAACAAAATTTGAAACACCAAGTAAGCAAAGATATCATCACTATAAATACTAATTGCTTACGATTGTCACATAATAAATATTACAAAAAAAATTATTTAATCACAAAAAAAAGTATTTCCTTCATTTAGAGCCCAAACATTTACACAAAAATTTAGGCCTAGTAATAACAATTGCTAATACAACACACAGTCACAAAACATATACAGCATATAAGGAATATAAAGAAAACATCACTCTTTATATTTATCTCTTAAAACAGAAAACGGGATTGCAAAAACATCTAAAAATTTTCCATCCGACTTAGAGAAAATGATAAATCAAAATATTTACTTACAAATACCACCTTTCTCCCTTAGATTTGAACTTACGCCACACAGCGATCGCTGCGCCGTTATTCGTTAAATTTTGAAACGGTACTTTGAATATTAATAATCATAGCATTTTACGTACATGAATAATATACGGCAAGCTTATTTAAGATTAAATTCACATTCATAAATTAAAAGTATTCAACTCACTTGAATAAATCTAGCAGTTGTACAATTCTTCTGAAGTACCGTAAGGGTGACAACGCGAAAAATAAAAGCTATTTAACGGTAAGCGTATGTGCATTGTATAAGTGAATCTGATTGGATAAGGAGTATAAACTGATAAGTTTTGAGGCAGAAACCTTCTTTCGGATAGAAACGGGGAAATGAGATGCCTTCCTTTCTGGAATATAAACATTTAAAACTGCCTTGAGATGTACATCTGTTTGCACAAAATGATACTGAAAAAAATGAAAATATTCCAAAATAATCTATTTTAAGAAATTAAATAAAAGTATATAGTAATCGATGGATAAGGAAAGTAGATAATGGGAACAGCATATAAACAAATGTTAGTCGGTCTTTTAGGACAATTTTTCTTTAGTTTTCTGTTTAAGGTCTCCTTTAACAATTTTTTTTCTACTAGAAAGTTAAATATATCGGAATCTGAGTCTATAATAATAGCTTTTGATCAGCCAGTAGAAATATTCTAGTCAAATATGAAATATTGCAGTACGGGAGGATCACGATATTAAAAGCTTCAAGAAGAGAGATACATTAGTATGTCTAAGAAACTGTTTACCTTGTTTTATTATTTTTCAATGCATTGTTAAAACTTCATATCACGCTCTAGCGCCTTGAAGAAAAATTTATTACTAAAAATCATCAAAAACATAAAAAGTTGAAAAACATGATAAAAATCCTAAAAAAAATGATTCTGTTACATTTATTCATATTAATGGACATTATGGATAAAATTTCGTTAATTATAATAAGGCTGCAAGTGTTTTTAAAAATTATGAGTTGATTTAAAACAGAAGAGAAACACGTCAAAGTGAAACGTAAAGTTAGAAAAGCAACAAACTTGTGTTTGGTGATTAATCAAGAACTCAATCGATTTCGAAGGCAACAGGTACAAAACCCTATTTAAGGTCCCTCTTTATGTTCCCTCTTTATCAGGAGCAAAGAAATCTGCATCTTTGCTAATTTTATGTATCAGCTGGATGTTGTTGAGTCATGATTGGTTATTTCACAGCTTTTTCAGTTCATATAAAAAAAAAATGCCGAGACAAATCAGTGAAAAAAAAGCGTGAAGTAATAGAAAGCGTGAGGAACGTTTGAGAGAGGCATGAATGTAGCAGGCACATGTAATATCACATCTGTGATGGTTTAACCCAAATGTAATGTCTCATAAATAGTGCGCTCCTCTATAAATTAATGTACTGTCGTCGGAATAAAAGTTCATCACTGTTCACTCGCCTGTTGTGTTTTCTGTTTGTTTGTTCGCTTTTTGTTTATTTGTGTGTGCTTGTGAATATCAGCAAAGTTATAACGTCCTTATAAATGCTATAAAAGTGAAATGAAGATTTAAATTATTAAGAAGTGTGTTTTCTACCTTTCAGTTCTTTATCAAATTGATTAAATTTAAGGTAAATCAAAGCTGCTATGCATTTTACTTTTACAGGACAGAAAAACAGTAGGTACGAAACCAGTTCTTCACTGATTGTTTTGCGTATATAGTCCAATCACACTTATTGTACAGCTCTATTCCAATTCTGATGAAGAACACCTCTTTTAGGGTAGCTCACCAACGCCTGAGCGTACAGACGACGTACTCTACCAGCAGTGAATTCTCCTAGTGACAAAACCTCGGAAAAGAGCAAAAATGACTGCTCGGGCAGGTCTAAAAGGTAAGGTGCCTGAGAATGTGGCCAACAGCTAATGTTACGGAGTAAGCAGGGCTTAAATTGCGCCAGAGCCCACAGGAGCCCGGATCCGGTACTTCTCAGTTTTCGAGATAGATTGTAATTTCAGCCGGTGCGCTCCGGAGCCCCAAAATAAAAGCGCTCCGGCACTTCTTTTATGTAAGTGAACCACAATTTTAGCACATAAATTTTGTTTCAGTAGTAAACATACCTTAAAAATCAATTCTAATTCTGAATGCAGGCTTGCCTTTCTCTCGCACTTAAACCTTGCACAGAGGTTGATACTTTTAAGGAAAGAAAACCCACCAATCATATGTCAAAGGCTTATTCTTCAGGATATGCAATGAATTTCTGAGAGCGGGTAAATTTCGTATTCCCTCAAAGAACTAAACTTGATAATCTGGTTGTGCACGTTCCACGCCAGTCACTTCCCACTGCAGAGCTCCTATAGACTTTCTGAATCATGTAACCAAACAGGGGGACCACTTTTGGGACTTCTATAGAGAAGTCCTATGCTTATTCTCATGTTGTATTCAGAAAAACTTATTCAGGAAAAGTATTCAGGGAAAATTTCTACTTGATGACTAGAATTATATCAACAGGGTATCGCGATCAGAAAGTCTTGAACGCTTTCCTCTTTATTTTCAAAGCTACACTTTCCCATTACATTTCTATCCACATCCTCATACTGTTTCTAGAATTCTCACTATTCTCATTATTGGAGCGTTAATCATTTTATTTCTTTTCCTTGGTGTGCTGCAAAAAAGAGTGCTACCTATCATCCCTTGGAATAAAGCATTATGCGTATAATCAGGCGGAGATCGGCTGAGCTGCTTCTTAGCATATAAGCGAAATTGTAATTTCAACCGATACCCCTAATAAGACAAGGTCCGATACTCTTTTTCCTCTTTAATTATTAAAAATTAATTTAATAATTTATTAGATGTCTCTTTATCGCTTTACATTTTCTTACTTTAAATTTATTATTTAACTCATTATTCAATTAATTAATTTTATTTTATTTTAATTTATTATTTATTAAATTAATTTAATTTTACTTAATTTAAATTCATTATTTAATTATTTTGATTTTAACTATATAGTTCGTTTTTTTCCCTTTCCTTCCTCACAGTCTTCCACAGGGCTCCGGCACTTCTAATTTTGGAAATTAAGCCCTGGGAGTAAGTATATGTACGTTGATCAAGATTGAATATCCTTCTAAGGTGTAGACCCACTTAATAAGTAGCACTGAATGTACAATGCAAGAGAAATAAAACAAAGCAGAATAAAATGAAATTTGCAATAGAAATGCACCGCAAAAATGGTACCTGAACCAGGTAACATAGACGAAATATACAGAAAACCAATCAAATCTGCAATGAGTAGAAGTAAATAATAATAGTATTAAAACGTAACAGAAATAGTATTATGCCTTTTGAAACAAATGGCAAATATTTACATATGACACTTGTTGGTAACTGTCTAAGCAGTTGCAAAGAAAATACAATAGGAGGGGCAATAAATCTAATAAAAAAATTATCCCCTATTTATAATACTGGCACAGAAAACCAGTCAATATAAAATACTGTATGCTCATGTGTAACATTAAATGCATTGAACAGATATGAATTATATTGTTGTGAGCTAAATTTTATTTGGCCATCCAAAAAAAAAAAAAAACCTTACAATTGTCGAACTTTCTACAAAAGTATTCGTACACCTTTTCTCAGTATAACAGAGCCCAAACAGTAGCACGGCCGGCGACAGAACAAAAGCAACCACTGCCATCGCACCGGTCGGCGGAATTCAGAGAAGGCAAAACTTTTAAAATTTAGAAAGGAGCCGGGCGGCAGAATTTTGGATTTGCGAAGTTTGCCCAAACAGGTGGCAAAAAGTCTAGTACCGGCCTTGAACAGTAGTTACCGCTTCAAACTACCAATAACGTTAAACACCACACAGTTTAAAGCGCATCCAAAAAGCGCAGCTATAGCAGGATCTGTCAATACTCCGAAGTAAGCTCTGAAGTGAAAAAAAAAAAAAAAAGACTGAGCTGACTCGCGAATTCGAGGGGGGTACAAAGACATACAACTGCGCAAAGTTTTAACTTAGCAGTAGTATTGCTCTTTGGCCGATGGCGTTTATTTAGAAATATGCGCCACGTAAAAAATAAAATTTCGCGCGAACAATCTGTGTTAGCAATAACAAGAGGTGAAAAAGTAGGTTGAAAATAAACCGTCGAGCTCAAGACTTAGAAAAGAAGAGCTAGTTTATAGAACTTTTACCCCTGAAACAGGAAGTGAAGAATGATGGAGTAGTCATGCTGACACTGAATGCAAAGACGCAATCCGCAGCAAAGAAATGAACGTTTTAAATTGAAGAAACGGCCTTAAGAAACTCTGCGTAAAAAAACAGCTTTAATTTAGAAGAGAGGATGTCATTACTGCAAGCATTTATAGCGTTTAAAAAGAAAATAATACTTATTTATTAATTAAAAAATAATAGATAAAATACGCTACGCTTTCTTAAAAGTTGTAGGTTTTTTTCACCTGTGTATTTATTACTAAATCATGAAGAAAAATCTAATGTGTACACAATATGACTTCCTTGTAGGAAATATTAAATTATACTCCTTTTTCCTGCATTTCATTTAAACCTATTTTCTAGAATTTCAGTAAAGATATATTTCATATTCAATTAATTCAGTTCTTCCTTCGCGGCAAGGCAAAAATACATAAAAACCCAAAATATCTTCCTTAAAAATTGAAAGATGTAGAAACACATAAAAAACAAATACAATTAAAAAACAATTTTTGCAATTAAAATTACAGTTTTTACGGAAAAACAAGCAATTCGGCCAACAGGACTTCTCTTGAAATTGATGGTTTTATTCAAAATTAATTGAAACTAAGATTTCTTTTTTGATTTAATTAAAAATTTTACCTTGGCGTGTTTCTCTTACGATTTGATATAATAACAATATTGTTGGGTGTGTACGGGTTCGTAACAGATTGAATGCACAAGTCCGATAAAAAGTTAATAAAATTTATTCTTATCACAAGTAATATAACAAAACGCTGTGTTTTCCCTCAAAGATATTCGTACAATATCACGCAATATTATCAGTAGCTATATTTTAATCAAGTTTATTTAGTGTTACACTGTATTTAACGCTTTAGTAACTAAACCATTAAATATAACGTAATCCAAAGCACTGAGAAAGCTAATCCGGTCAACAGAATTACAACAGCTACGTAAACAACCAGAATTCACGAAAAACAACTGAGCTGAGATGCTTCTGTCAAGCCTTTTATAGCTTTTTAAATCGTCCTCGCGTGACAGTTCTAGCAATTACTCGAAAGCAAAAAAAAAAAAAAAAAAGTTGAATTACGGTTACAGCTATAACAGTAGTCAATTACGTTTATTCCAATTAAATATCAGTTACAGAGATAAACTTTTATTCAATGTTAAATGCACGTGCTCTTGTATTTTTAGAATTAGCCTAACTAAATATGAAATCCATAACATTATTGAAAAAATAATACACGTACATTACGTTACATTTGACTAAATATAAGATTACTGTCTAAGTTTCAAAAAACAACGTTGCTCCTAGTATCTAAATAGAATTACTTAAGCTTCAAAAGAAGGGCAAGGGAGGAAGATCTTTTTTTATGCGAAATTACTTTAACGTTTAATACGAGTATAAATTGCCTAAAATGCTGAGCCAGCTTTGTGTTTTTACAAATTATCAATGCAATTTTGTTTATTTTTACAGTTAGGGTATTGAGGGATATTTACAGCATCATTTGTGAGTTCTATTTTAAAATCATTCGTATCTGATTTATTATTCCTTCCATCATTTTCGTAATCAGCCTCAAAATGAATTTTCTTCTAATTTAAATCATGTAGTCTTTCAAAAGCACTCTGCATTATTTTCTTTTTTTCGGCATAGTATTGGAATTTGGCAGTTTCTTTTGCAGCAGCCCAAGCACGCCCTTTTTTATGTCATCTTCACAATCACTGCATAGAAAATATATAATCTGCAAACTCTTGCGTTCTTCACATTAATAGAAAACTATCTTCGACACATGTATACATTTTCTGTTCGCCAAAAGCAAATTGTCCTTTGGAAAAGCTGAAATGCAATATCATTATCTTTCTCATTTCCATGAATTTTATGGCACTTTGCTACAACTTAAGAAGACATATTACATAAACGATGCTTCACAGCAGTGGTCTCAAACTTATATTGCAGACGGGCCATTACACAATTTGAAAGTAGATGATGAGTAGCAATTACAACAACAACAACCAAAAAAAAAAAAAAAAAGCAAAAAAAAAAACAAAAAAAAAAAAAAAAAAAAAAGGGGGTGGGGGCGGAAAGGTTTCAGATTTTATATTACTTTTTTTAACGTTTTGTGTGTTACCTTCGTTTATTAAATATCATGTTCTTCGCACTTAAAACATAAAATTCAATTCAATAGCAATATCGCGAAGTAATTTAAAAGAGCATATCTTTATAATTTCCCATACAATGTCCCATGCGCTGGAGATATTTTTTTTTCTCCGTACAGTGTTGCCATTGGTTGCTTTGAAATCGCTGAGTTTGTTGATCAAAAGTTCTTTAATGTTTTACAAAATATGAAACAGATAATAAAACAAGTTTCAAATTTGGGTTACCAGATGCCAATACTCGAATAGAGGTCTACGTTATTCAAAATTTGATGTCTTTAGGTACCGTTGTTTTCCACAATGGGAGAAACATACATGCATTCATGCAGATTCTTCATTATTAACATTCATGCAGATTCTCCATTATTAACACTCATGCAGATTTTTCATTATTAAATTTCTTTAAATATAATGCAGAGCTTTAATATTTAGTGGCACCAATTTGAAAATGAAACGCCACAAAATGCTAAAACGAAATCAATAGCCCTTTTGAGCTAACGCTCTTTCAGCTAAAAAAGGGCGGGATTTATTTTTTGAACAACAACAAAAAAGTTAATTAAATTAAAAACTTTCTATTAGATATTTGCAAAAACATACTGATAAAAATAGCGTAAAAATAATATCAAATTCCTACTTATATTTTGCTTGAAATCTAAAAGTTGGTATCAGGAAGAAATTTCTATTGGTCACAATTTGGAATTCAAACAGCTAAATATTAAAATTTGACAGGTAAATATTAAAATTCTCAGACTGGTATTTATTCAACTAACAGTATTATAATGAACAACTAAGTAACTTACTTTTAATTTAAACTAAAAAGAAATTTACTAAAGCTTTCCAAGAGGGACACAACTTGAGAATACACGAAGGCAAACTATTCTCCTTCTTTTACTTATTAGTTTTTTATGACGTATAACATAAAAAAATTAATTTTTATGTAAATTTTTATAAACATCTTTGTTTTCTACTGCACCTATTCCACCTCATGGTATCAGCTACGCCACCTCATGAAGTTTCGATTTTCATGAAGTTTGTAATCTTGGAGGAAAATTACTAAAAAGTATCATCACAGATTGTAGATATTCAGATTATCTACGGCAGTCTGGTTCTTCCCGTAGACTTATTAATTTTCAATAACGAAAAAAAAACTGTTCTCATGTAAATGCACTCAAAAACAAACGGAGTATATTTATAACAAAAATTCACAACTCAAGATATTTAGTTTTTAACAGGTACTAATAAAATTTGTATCTTAAAATATTTGAACAGGATTTATATCACAGTGTAAATTAATTAGCTCTATTTCTAGATTTGCCGAAGAGTTACGTTCGTTTTTGCTAATGAATAGAACGCAAAACTGGACTCCAGACCATTAAAATCTTAAAATTTTTCTTCAAATTCTTGTCATAATAATACTAATTAATTTACGAGACATGTATTCGCAGGCAGCATAAAATTACTTCGACGGCCGCATGCGGCTCGTGGGTCGCCAGTTTCACTTTGACACTGCTTTACTACAAAACAATATATGTGATTAAAATTTATTTGGGATTTCAATATTGTTAGTTTTAAACAAGCGAAGACAGAGCAGATGCAGCAAAGTGACGTCTGACTATTTCCTGCTAAGCCCCCTACGAGGATCGCGTTGGCGAGGAGTCACACAAAAGAATGAGAGAGACTGTGTAGGCCAGTCGAGCTGGAGATGTACAGGACTTAGAAGAGATCTATTTAACCATGGGCGATGTGGAATCCACAGGTAGAAACTGGTAATCAAGTAGAACTCCTGGAGCCATCTGCTGTGCAGGCGAGTGACTATGCTGAAGAATGCGATGGAGGATTAGCAACTGAGAGCTTTGATGATGCCTTATAAATATATTCGTATAAAGACCGGGAAAAAAATATCCCGCTCTTACCTGTTCCACATGGAATCCCCAAAAGGACTTCAAGCTTGAAAAGTCTTTAAATGAATTCGTCCATGGCGATGAGCGTCTATGAGTAAGAAGTAAAACGTAAAAACGATTCACTTTGCCTTGTAATCCCACTGGCGGCTGGGAGTGCAATGGTGATTTACATATAAACCAAACTGACGGTTCCCTGTAGTCATGTCCGTATGCAAACTGAGAGCTCAACTTCAACTTATACACGTATTGCGGAACTACTTCCCGTTTGTGTAATTTTGCCGGCTCCATGATAAATAAATCCCAAAGCACACGATAATAAAAAGTTCCAGACGTGATACTCTCGCTAAGGAGAAAACGAGGGCAGGGAGGGCCAAAAAGCCGAAGATCAGAGAAGCAATCTGAGAGATGTAAAAACTAGTATCAGATTGAACTTCTGTGGTAGAAAAGCAGACAAAATGTGAAATCTTGCAGCACGGGTGAAAATAAAAATTCAGATTACAGCTTCGAGAAAAGAAAAATGTGTATATTACAGAACTGGTAGGGAAAAATTAAGTACGTAAATATAATTCAAAGCGAAACTATATATACTATATACATAAGATTCAACCCGTGTGTGAAGGTGATTAGGTTGTGAAACTGTGATTACTATTACAGACAAGATGGGCCGCCAGTCTGGTATATCTATCTTCATGTAAAATTTCATAACTGAAAATATGTGAGTAGTTAACGTAGCCACTAGTGATAGCTTTGCTGAAGAAACTTTCACTGGTTCTTCGAAGATAAGTTTTAATATCTTCTATTTTTAGATCTTTGTGGAGGAGAGGATTTCTGACAAAGTAATGTTCATCAGTGATAACTCTAAGGAACTTATTTTGAACTATGAGTAACTGATGTATTTGTCGATTCGTGGCAGTATTCCAGGCGGGAGCCGCATAGCAAAGAAATAGCCTAATACAAGCTGTAAAAAAGTGCTTTTTAGTTTTTAAACTCAATTTAGAGTATTTTCCAATGAAAGGAAGAAATCTGTTTATGATGCCAATAGCTTTGCTTCGAATACTGTTTATATAAGTATGCCAAGCAAGATTTTGATTAATAATGATTCCCAGATTTTTTGCTTTGGATGCAATGGGAACAATTTCATTAAATAAGATTAAATTTCTATAATTGGTCTGTCTCTTTTCAATCTGGGAAAGAACAAGTAATTGCGATTTGCTAGTATTAATTTTTACTCGCCAAGTCTTACACCTTTGTTAGATGGAGTTTGCATAATTTTGAAATTTGAGTATGGTATGCTTACATTGAATAGACTTGATAGCAATGGCCGTTTCATCAGCATAACAAGCAAGCAAATAATGAGTCGTTTTCAAGGCCTGGGTGAGGAAAATCCAAGGTATAGTACACATAAAGCAGTGAACCAATGATGCTACCTTAGGGGACGCATGATTTTAAGTGCGCCTGGTCTAAGATGACGTTTCCTTGAGTCACCACGAAGGGCGCTGTTTAAAGAAGGAAAAAATCAGAAGATTCAGTTCGCGATTCAGCCCAAGATGAATTAATTTGTAAATGAGGCCCTCATGCTAGACGCGGTCAAAAGCTTTTGGAATTCAACACCGATAAATTCACAACTGCTTTGTTGTACTGAGGCTTTTTCTGAATCCATATTCGTCATCCGGAAGATGGTGAAAGAAAGGATTGAGCGGCTTTAGGATGACCTTTTCATAATTTTTTCCATGTCCTGATAAAAGATTTATAGGTTTGTAGTCATCTGGACTTTTAGCATCTTTACCGAGCTTGGGAAGTAAAAATATTTTCACTTGTTTTCAATGCTCAGGAGAAATATTGTTGGTAAGACATGCGTTCAGGAGACTTGCAAGTTTGGAGGTAGCATTATTGGGGAGATTTCTAAACATTTTGTCGGTAACTCCGTCGATACCAGGTGCTTTATTAATGTTGAGATACCTAATGATGTTTTGGAGTTCCAAAGGAGTGACGAAATGAAACAGGCAAGCTGCAGAAGACGCGTGAGTCCATGCACAAACATAGTTTTGCACATGATCCTTAAATTCCGGTCTATTGAATAGCTGTTAGGAGAGAATTACGATTCCAAATGCTCTGTAAAGACTTCTATCTTTTGCTTGAGCGAGTAATGAATTTCATTTTCTGCGTAAATGGGCTTGGAGCATACATATTTATTTTTAAGATTTTGGAGGTATTTCCAGAGAGAGCCGTCGCTAATTTTCAGATTAGGAATAATTTTTTCCCTAGAATCCTCCCTTTTTTCCATCATTAAATTGTACTCTTTAATGAGTTTTTAAAAATTTTTCTGTTTAATCTGTTAGTGTTTTTTTTTTTTTATTTTGAGCTCGGGATTCCAAGAACGGTGCCATTCCTTAAGAAGTCTACTACATTTTTTTAATAAGATGCGATACTGACTGGAAATCTTGTTCAATAGTTTGATAGCTGTGTAGTAGTGGTACCGTTTCGATAAGCTTTTATAATACAATTGGCAAAGTCATTTAGAGCATTATTTTGATCTTCCGGAGATTTAAAAGGGCAAAAACCAGGAGAGTGCTTCTTAATTATATTATAAAAAAGGCCTCTAGTCTGTTTTATTACACCGCCTGACTGTATCTTCCATACAGACTCCTAAGGTAGCAGTGAGTGGCATGTGATCAGAGGTGATTTCAGATTTAACTTCTAATGCAATAGGAATAGAGGCATTCGTAAGTAGGATATCTAAAATATCAGCTTTTTGAATGCTGGGTAGACGGAATATGCTTTCGATGGAAGCATGAAGAGCAACAGGATAGTTGGAAATAAAGTTTTGCAAAATTCGTCCTTTAGCGTTTGTATGCCTACAGCCCTTCTCCAGCTTCCATCTCTGGCGACAATCACTTGCTGATCTTCTGTAAGAATATTATTAAGCATGGCAACATTGAGTCTATTGTTAGGTGGTTTGTACAGAGAGCAAAAATGCACCTCACCATAATCAGGAATAATTACAGAGACACATTTCGAAGACTTCATTTCGATTTTCGAAGATGAGGCACGATTCCAAAGTATTTTTAATGTAAATTATAATTCCTCCTCCTTTGTAACGTAACCTATCACAAGCCATAAGTCCGATAATTTTGAATTCTAAGTTTATCAGCTGAAGCGGCTAAGGTTTCAGTAACCAGACTGACATCAATATTACATTCAAACAGAAAATTAGAATATTCCTCCATGTTATTACAAATGCT
>KK114399.1:161151-172853 GCA_000611955.2 Stegodyphus mimosarum
AAATTGACTTTATGCTTAGACAAACTACTGAACATGTTCAGTAGATTTACTTGTTTCTGATGCTTTATGCGTATCTTCTATGAATACCTGTAATGAATACGAAGTAATGAATACCTGAGTCTTTGATAAGATAGATCTTCTAAGACTTTTCTGGCATCATTTATAATATTTGATTTTAGACCATCTACTGATTAAAGAATCAGAATAAGATTTATTAACTATAAATCTATTAGCATATGTTTTAGGTTTATTCTCTTTAGGCTGCTTAGGGTACTTTTTACCTTTAAACGAAGCTGTGTGATTTTGTCTGTTGTTTGCGCAAGTGGTAGGTTCATTTTTATTCTTCTTAGAGATTCAGGAGTCATCATTTTAGCCGCATTTAACACAGCTATAATCAGTGTTACCCGCACACTGTGTGGGGTGGAAGTTTTGACAACGAAAGCACTTAACTGGTAGACTGCGTCCTTTGTATGCTCAAGCGAAGTAATTTTGTGTAAGCGAAGTAATTCTATTTCGTCATAAATATTACTGAAGTTGTGGTAGAAGTTGCATTTTGGGGAAGTGAAATAAGAAACAATGCGTATTTTTTCGCTCCACTTTTGAATCTACGAGACATTTGTGAGACGTTCAGAATTTTATAATTCTTGTTCACGAGTTCAGGTTTGGTTTCATTTGGATCAGTATCAGTTTTGAGGTGTCTAATAACAATTTTCAAATTTTTGTCTTCCTAAAGGATAAAGGAGGGATACTTTAAGTTTTTATCATTTAAAATCTGAGTCACTTTGCGGTGAATAGGGGCACTACAGACTTTAATTTTAAAGCCATTTTTCTCAGTGAATCCGGTGTAATCAATAGCGTCAGCTAGGTTGAAATCAGAAAACAGCATTTTTAATTTAGTCCAGCTGTATTTTGAATCATTAATGTAAATGACTGGCAAAGCGCATCCTTTCTTATCATTTGGGTTACTGTTCGTACTTGCAGCATGAATATTATCTGAACTTACAGTATCAATATTATCTGTGTCATGCAGCTGTGTATCCATTTTTTTCTGTAAATTTTCGTTATTAGTATTTGGGGCGACTGTGCGGTCACCTTTAAGTTTGTTATGTTCATAAATCAGCTTCTGAGCTATCGGTGTCTTGCTCTGACAGAATTTCTTTGGGTAACTGTGTGTTTGATTTGCTAGGTAAGCTTTTCATTCTTTTATTTTTGACTAATTACTGACAGCTCATACTCTCTCCGGTCTTACATGATTTTCTCCCGGCTGCCAGGATATAATTACTACCTTCCATTTCTCGAAGTTACTGGAAGGTATACACCATTGCAGTTACATATGAGGGATGGATACGATTACAAATTAAATCAGGGATCAATACTGTACCAATTACAATTATACAGGGACCGGACTCAAACGTAGCCAAAAGGCCACCAAGTTTGGCCACTTTTGGCGACTTCTTGCCATTATCGAAGACAAAAATTAGTCGTCAAAACTATCGCCAGCTTGGTGATAGCTCGCGAATTCAGCGAAATGGCTCTTTACCTCAATGTTAAATAGACTTGCCCTTACAACTTTATTTTTCCGTCAGAGCTCTGCTTTTTCAAACATCCATGCTATGTTTTACAAAAGATACGCGTGTGATTTCACTAAAATTATTTACATATATACAAAATTCATAACAATATACATGAATGTCAGTAGGCATACAAATCAATCTAATTTAATTTTTAAAAAAAAATCAGAGAATTACCTTATTCGTAAAAA
Source organism: Stegodyphus mimosarum (assembly GCA_000611955.2). Lineage (NCBI taxonomy): Eukaryota > Metazoa > Arthropoda > Arachnida > Araneae > Eresidae > Stegodyphus > Stegodyphus mimosarum. The sequence goes on from KK114399.1 coordinate 162,914, forward strand.
ACTGTTTTCACAGTCACCTAAGAACCTAAGATATTGCTTACATTTTTACATGGATATTTTTCAGTTATCTGCTTTAAAATCCCTTCAAAACAGTTTCATTTCTTTACTTTCGGATATTTTCTCCAAATGAATTCTCCCAGGACAACTCGGAGAATTCGAACGTTTGTAAGTTACAGCTTCGTGGAATGCACATTTCTACAGTTTACCACTATTATTACAACTACTAAGCAACAGTTACTATTTTCCCAGAAATTTTACAATTTAGCTATGTTTCTGGAAAAATGCAACATTTTCTTATCATTATGAGGTGAACAGTACATTTGCATTACATATCGTTACAATTGGCCCCTTCCTCCCCCAAGAAGACTAATAACAAGTACGAACCCGAAAACAACCCTCGAATTCCAAAATTGGGTTGAAAGATAAAGCCCATTTTCGTAAATTTCTGGGTTTCCTACTTCGAGGACATGATGTTCTACTCAGAGATTCTTGTCACAGTTGAGTAGATAATGTAGCAGCACCAATAAAACGTTTTCAATCATTTTCAAAACTGCTGTACACATATTGTTACGGAATTTGTACTTATTTAGCTATTTATTTAGAATTGTAATTAAAATTATCTTATTTTCCCGTGCAACGCAGACGATTTTTTGAAAAAAATGCTACGTCGGAAAAGTAAAAATACAAGAGCGCGTGCATTTAATATTTAATAAATAAATATCTCGTAATTGCTATTGCCATCCAGAAAAATCGAGAAAATAGATTTTAAATAGATTTTTACCAGAATGTCCTCGTGAATAATTAAAAAGCTTATAAAAGCCGAATTAAAACACCTCAGCTCAGTTGCTGTTGTTTTAAGCGAACTGTTTGTTTACTTAATGCTGTTACTGATTGTAGCGAATTCGCTGTGAGATTGGATTAACTTTCTGTGTTTTGAATTGAGTTCTGTTTAAAATTTGAGATATTGTGATATGGTACGAATATCTCTGACGAAATATTTCAGTATTTTGTTTTAGTTCTTGAGAAAAGAATAAATTTTATTAACTTTTTAACGACTTGTGCATTCAGTCCATAACGAACCCGTACGCACGCAACGCGTTTTGGTGTCAGGAGTGGAGTTTGAATGCCATTCACTACAGCGATGGAAGAACAGTTAAGACAGCTAATGGTAGTCTTTGTTGCATTTAAAGACGAGATGAAAGATTCTGTTAAAGAAGAGATGAAATCCGTTAAAGAGGAGATGAAAGCAGGTCAAGAAAGGATGGAAGCTGGTCAAGCATCTGTTAAAGATGAAATGAAGGCTGTTCAAGAAAAGATTGAAACAGGTCAAGAGGAAATGAAAAAAGGGTTAATCTTCGGATTATGGTAACTTGGCGGTTTTTTGGCGAAAATTTGGTGAACAACCTTGCTACAGCAACCTGCCAGTTTTTTTGGGGGGGGGGACGCCATTTTGTTTTCACGAAGTAAAGGGTTTTTTTTTTTTTTTAACTCAACATTTTTTCCAACAATCTGCTAGCCGAATTACGTTTATGCTAGAATTTTTATGGAACAAAAGTGCTTAATTATGACGAAGATTAGGTGCGAAATTGTTTCCAAGTGCTTATTAGCTAAAATCACGATCGGAATTTTCCGAAAAGTCGTGGAACAAACGTGCACAGAAATTTGTTTTTACAGGGCAAATTTGTATATGAAACATGTAAATAATTTTTCTCGTAAATTAGAAAAATTTCCACGAAAATGCAGGAAAATTTTGTGAATCTTTGAAGTTGGTAAAAAAGGACATATATGAAATTACCTGATCGCTAAAAAGTATGTATACTATGCAAGCTTTTATATGTTCAGCTTGCATATACCCTTTCCAAGGATGAACATTTGCACGTATAAAATAAATAAAATATGCAAGAAATTACATTAATTTTCTTTTCCCTCTAAATTATCCATTATAAAAGTCACCTGCGAATTTATAAGGCAAACATTAAAAATGGTTGCAAATACTTAGTGTCAAATATTTAACTTATTTCCATGCAGGTTTACTTGTACTGAAATGGATTGCAAAATGCTACAAACGCGTAATGCACAAAATGACTATCATTTAATTAAAATATAAATAAATTAAAGAACACTAATTAAAATATAAATAAACATATACATTAAATTAATAAAAATTATTATTATTATTATAATTTTTATCGCTTTACTAAAATGTCGCCAAAAGTCGCCAAACTACCAGTTACCATATTCCAAAGATTAGCCGAAAAAAGAAATTACCTATGTAATAGAAAACAAATTCGAAGCTATGGAGGGAAAACTGACGTTGTTGACAATAAAGTTAGACACCTTGAATAGTGTCATCCGTAAAAGAACAAATACCACAGAGAGTTTCTGCCATGGAACAACAAATTGATGACAAGGTTTCTGCAGTTGCGAAAGAAGTTGATACTTTAAAGAAATTCGTAGCGACGGCAGGAAGCAATTCCGATAGTTTTAAATTTCTACCCATGCCTCCTCGCCCCTCTCTGAAGCTATCGACATACGATGGGAAGATCTCCTGGCAAGTATATAAAACACAGTTTTCTATAGTGGCGGAAGCGAATGAATGGGATTCCCAAGCTAAGGCCTGTCATCTCGCCGCTTCTCTAACAGCAGACGCAGCTGATATCATTCAGACTTTTCCCAAAAACCAAAGGCTAGAATTCGAAGCTTTACCCGGCGCGTTGGAGCTGCGCTTTGGGAAGAAGTGTTTAAAAGACTACAGCAGGCTTCAATTAAAATCCCATCAACAGAAGCCAACGTAAACACTCCAGGAGCTCGCCACGTATGTTGAAAGGCTGTCCCACCTCACCTTTTCGGAGTGCCCGACAGAAACAAGGGAATTCCTGTCCCTGCAATACTTTATCGCCGGCATTCGGGATCCTGAAATACAGAAGGCTCTGCGAATGGCGTATGTCAAGGATATAAAAAGCTCTCTAGTGTACGCCATGAAATTCGAGGCAGCCCAGCAAGCAACTCGTAGAGATCGGTATCCAGTCAAAGCTGTGCGAGTCCACGAGCCAGTGGATCAATTGATGGCTTGTATAGATGATTTATCCAGACAAGTCAATGCCTTGAGACTGTATATTAGTGACAAAAAACCAACCGTAAAGTGCTGGAATTGCGGTGTTGAAGGCCACATACGAAAGAACTGCAGAACAATCCAGAGTACGGAAGATAAACAGACTGTTTAACCAGACAATTAAATGCAATGAGACGGAAAAGGAATGATAAGAAACCAAAGTGTTGGAACCGCGGAGCTGAAGGCCACGTATGAAGGAACTGTAGAAAACCCCTGGGTATGGAAATTAAGACCATTTTCCAGCAACGACGCAGGAAGCAAATTAATGATCATATCGCGCAGCAGAGTTTTAGCGATTGCGAACAACCTCGTTTTAAAGCGCTCAAGATTTCTGCAGTGTGTGGCAACAGTAATGGACTATCAATCAATGGGTATATCGATGGAGTTCCTTGCAGTAAGGTGATCGATACAGAAGCCAATGTTACCATCATTCGGAAAGATTGAGCTCAACAATTTAAAGATAAACTCATTTGGACGTCATCCTGTGTTACCCTCCAGACTGCCTCCAGCGAGAAGATCGACATAGATGGGAAGTTAAACGTGAACATCAAGCTCGGAAGTGCCGCCTACCATCACACTGCATATTTGGCAGATATTACAGACCCTTGCATACTTGGATTGGACTTTTTAAGGAAATGCAATTTTTCCTTGGACGTCAAAAACAACTCGTCTGAAAGACCTGGCTCAGAAAGCTGCCAAAATCCTACTAGGGTCGAAGAGAAAACCGAGACTACCGGCAATTCTCCATCTCAGATGCTCATCGGTCGTGATCTTCGTTCCCTTAGTGATTTCTTGTTTTGTCGCTCTCCGGATGCTCCTTCATCGCTTGAGGAATACGTTCAAGATCTCCAGGTCAGGTTTGAAGTGATGCATAATTTTGCACGAGAGCGAGTCAACGTGACGATGAAGAAGATGAAGACCCGATACGACACCAGAGCTATTGGACATCGCTTCAACGAAGGAGACAAGGTGTGGTTTGGAATCCGACTCGACGCAAAGGACTCTGTCCGAAACTACAGTCACCTTGAGATGGTCCGTACACAGTCCTAAACAGGCTGAACGACGTCGTGGTTGGGATCCGTAAGTCATCGAACTCTAAACCTAAAGTCGTTTATTATGACAGGTTAGCTCCTTACTTTGGCCATAGTATGTAGTGTATCTAATTGTAAATAATAATATAAATAGTATAAGACCATGGTCCTTTTTGTATTTAGCATTTGATAGCATTTGATTTGTATTTAGTATTTCATAGTATTTGATTTGTACTTAGTATCTGATAGTATTTGATTCGTATTTAATATTTGATAGTATTTGATTTGTATTTAGTGTTTGATAGTATTTGATTTGCTGAAAGTTACTTATTAGCAGAAGCTCCGTGTTCCGTGGGTGTATGACATTTTCATGATTTGAATTTTTTGAACGTAACACTGTATTATGTGGATTTGAACACGATTTACACATGCCTGTACGATATTTGAAAATGGGATACTTTTTACCACCTTTCAAACAATTAGCACATAATTTATTCCTCTTAATACTATTTAATTTTTCTTCAATAGGGAGATCTAAAAAGCTATCACATTTAAATATTTGAGAATTGGAGTTACTATTACAATGAAGGCACAAATTAACCACAAGTTAAGACGAAAACGTGTATCACCCGAACTGTGAGTTTTAGTTTCAGAAAGCAAACCCGCCCTCTTCCTCTGCACTCCGCCAAAGAAGCAATAGTATTCGCTCTGTTCAAAACAAAGAGTTTGAACTCATCGAAAGCAGAAATTTTTTTGTTTGTTTGCTCCATCGTCCATTCTCTTAGCGTTTCATGATCAAGTTTTCCTTTTAACAGAAAGATAATCATAGTATCCCAGTGCTCTATTGGCTGTTTGAGGATCTTTATTATATTAATACATTGTTGTGTTGTATCAATCAATCTCCGTAAACCTGAAGCTGATTCATGTTTTAGAACAGGCTGTGAAATTAATCTATTTAAAGCTGCGCTTGTTATTTCTATTCCGTTTTCGTAACGTTCAGTAAGCGCTTTCCACGTCTTTCTATAAATCGCATTTGAAATTTGAATTGATTATAGTAAAGCAGCAGCTTCACCTTTCACAGAGAGCTTAAGATATTGCAATTTCTGGCTGTCACTTTATGTACAATTATTTCCAACACTGGCAAGAAATAAATCCCGAAATGCTATCCAATCAACGTAATAAGAAGTAAACACTGGCAGTTCTATGCGAGGAAGTTTTAAACCAGTTGCATTAGCATTCATCATATCCTGACATGCATTAGTAAATTTTCTTGATTCTTCCTTTAAAGTAATTTTTAATATATTCAATTTAGAAAATAGTTCATGCACTTCTATTTCGTACTTATTAAACTCCACTTCATAACAAGTACCAAGAATTTTATCGTTTAAACTGTTCACTTCAGCATCCATAGTACTAACATCATTTTCATACACTTCAGTGACAGAAAGAGAATTTTCTTGATTTTGAAAACTATTTATTTGTGAAATTAAACGAGTGAACTTACCCTTGGTGATTCCCTTTTGCTTTAAAAGAGACTCCATTTTCAGCTGTTATTCTCACAACCCAGACACAAAATATAATCCGTTTTCTTTGCACGAAATATCCTGCTATTTTAGAACGTTTAAAATGTCTTGACACGTCCTCCAAAAGTATTGCTACTGGCTCTCGACGAACCATGTAAAGTGGAAACGCACGTTCGTTATTGCGTTTATTGGCGTGAGAAGGACAAGTTGATACAATAGATATAGTTCGGCGCTCGCAGGCGCCCTCTTGCAGAGAACAAAATCAAAATTCACATAAAGCGCGAACAACACATATGTAATAATTCCGGAAGCATAGAAGAGGAATCAGCTTGCAATCGTCGTGGCAGAGGGCGACAGCGTGCACATGAAGATAACAAAAGTTGAACTTAAGGAATTTCCAGTCTTTATTTCCACGCATATAAAATCATTACAGTAGAGATTTATCCAATCAGAATGAAATCCGTACATTTCTATAATTCAATTATAACGAAATATGATATTTATGCTATGCACATTGATTCTTAAAAAAATTAAGACGGAGGCATTTTAGACGGGGAAGCAAAGCGAGGAGCTATCAGCAAGGTAGAAGCTAGAAAAAGAAGTGACGTAATTAGCTCGCCAGAGTATTTATACCAGAGTCGATGCGATTCTAGAGACAAGCTATGATTGTATTAATTTAAAAGTCAAACAACTTAAATCAGCGTTATATTTGCAAATTTTCACAGGAGTAGTTTCGATGGTTTGAAAGAACCATCATCCTCAGCTGCTAAAACGCAAATGGACATTCATTTAGAATGTTAATTTTGAGATCGCCAATTAGTTTTTAAACAGCTATCGTATTTTATCTTACATATGGTGCTTTCCCCCTAAATTTATCTGTTCTCCCTAATTCGAGATTTTTTTCTATTTTACGTAACGCTGCTTGAAAAGGGCAACCAAAACTAATATTAGCCTAGTCATAGCTTGTCTTTAGAATCGCACCTACTCTGGTATAAATACTTTGGCGAGCAGAGACCTTATAAGAAATAGGCCAACCTAAGTGGGTTTTCTCCCTCGTCTGACGCATTCCCGGCTGTCCTCTTGACAACATCTGAAGAAGCTTTCCTATCTTCTATCTTGCTAATATCTCCTCGCTTTGCTTCCCCTTCTAAAATGCCTGCGTCTGAATTTTTTAAGAATACATGTACATATCAGTTTATCATATTTCGTTATAATTGCATCATAGAAATGTACAGGGTTTCATTATGATTGGAAAAATATCTATTGTGATGATTTTATATGGGCGGAAATAAAACCTGGAAATTCTTCAAGTTCATGTTTTGTTATCCTCATCTGTACGCTCTCACTCTCAGCCACGAGGACTGCAACTGATTCCTCTTCTATGCTTCCGGAATTTTTACATATGTGTGTGTGTGTGTGTGTGTGTGAAATGAATAATAATAAATGAAAGAAAAAGAGGGAGCAGCGTCGATGCATAATAGATATATAAGATAAAGAAACTTGGCAGTCGAGGCGATTTTAATTCCTTTTTTATCTTCCAGTTCAGGTGCGTGGCCACAATCACTTGGCACTCTAGTCGTGCCTATTCAAGAACATTTACATTTTGGAAAGTATAGCGATAGAAAGCTCGAACAACGAAATAGCAACCAAGCAGCGCACAGAAAGAAGCTGAAATGTCTAGTTAGCCAATACGGAAGCACACGAAGAGAAAAATTTTGGACTGAGTTAAAAGTTTCAGTTCCCAATTATTACGTCAACAGCGCTGCGCAGGCCATGCAAAATGGAATGATCTAGAAATGACGCAATCCAGAGAAGTTATTAGGATTTTTGAAACAGAGACAAAGAGAGAATTAAAGGGAATTAGGGGTTAGTTTAAATTATAATTTTGATTTACATATTTTTTATCTTACATATATATACCCACCGCCTTAGCCGAGTTGAAAGTCCTTACCCGCCCTTTATTTTCGCAATCGTTGGTCAGAATCATACACTTCCAAATACAGACGTGTTCCAAATGACGAAAATGTTTATGTTTTATCAACGTCAAATTTAAGAGAATATTAATTTTGTACAAATAACGAAATCTAACATTGCAGTCTCCCGGTTCCTATACTTATTTTTGGGAAAATTTTATGCTTGCTTTGAAAAAATAATATTATAAGAAGTTCGACTCCCGTACCACTAAAGTTGACCGGAATATTTAATTTGAAAATTTGCAGTTTTTGATGTCATTTTTAACTTGCCTCGAGATGTCGGTTCATTAAATTAGAATAATTGGAGGAAATAACTTTAAAAGAAATGCAGCAAAAAATGTGCATAATTTAATATGCCGTACAAGGAAGTCGTGGAGTCTACAACAGATTTTTTAAAAGAAAGAATCATCATCCAAACTCTAAATTTTGAATCATTTGGGTACTTAAATATAGTTCTAATGATTATCTTGAGTTTTATTTTTAGATATTAACCAATAATTTTGTGTTAAACTCGCACCATTTTGAGAGATCGCATGAATATTTTGGTTATTAATGATGCGTCATTAATTACGTCCAAATTAAAATTTTCCTTAGAAATGAGGACGACTTAAATGTAAGAGCTAGCAAAGAAAATAAAAGGTATTAGTAAACACACATATTAGCATAGGAAACACATTTCATTAACTATAGTACTAGAAAGACTAGTTTTATAATAGTAGTATTATAAATTGGAATAAATGTAAAGCATAGGAATTATCTTTCTTATAAATTACATGTTACTGCTATTATTGATTTAATATATTTCTTTGATAGTAATAGTCATGGTGTCTAATTTAGACCGGAAAATTTAATATAGTTAATTGGCGTTCGAACGATTATTCGGTACTAAAGTACTTTCGGGAATAAACGTGGTAAATGGATAGTACTTAGTACTTCCAGGAAAATTCCGAGATAAACATGTTATGTAAATTAGATGAAGAAATAATCCATAATTTATTGATATTTGTATCAAGTCTGTGTTTTTAGAAAAACATGCGTGTAATTTACACCAAGATTTCAATCACAGAAACCGAGTTTATTTCTTTACTTACAATTTTCTTATTAATGAGATTTGCAGAGCGATATGCTAAGGTAAAGGTGAAAATTACTAATGAATGAAGCTTTGTAGTATTTTTAAAGATTAAATTTTAAAAATATTTTTACTTCATAAACTGAAGTTTTTCCAGTGCAGTATTCCAAATTAAATATGTACAGAGAAAGAAAGAGCTGGGGTATCACTGGAATTTGAAATTCCGGTCGAACGGCCAATGTTTACCGCTTGGTTGTACGATCCCTTGAAATTAGGCTGATCAGATACTATATGTTGAAAAATATAGTAAAGAAAGGAGAAGATACAATATTCGTAAACATAAAAGCATGCTGAATTATAAATTTACGTGTTTGGTAAATGAGTTAAACTTACGTATCTGTATTCCATTATGAAATATTAGGAATATACATAAAAGTATTAGTGAAGAAGGAAATGACAGTTTAAATCCTTGTAACTTAAATATATAGCATTAGAAGTGTATTTACTGGTAATTCCCACACTGCCGCAAAATTTTGTAAAAATTATAAATGACGTATATTATAAATCGGGAAACAATGTGCTTTAGCGATCATCTTTCTTTACCTTATTTATTTGAAAAAAATAATTTTATAAATAATTAAACCTGAAGATATTAATTTTATAAGTAATTAAATATAATTGGAAAATAAGTTGCATATTCAAGATTCATGTGTATCAAGGTGTGAGAGACACCTTCTGTTAAGTGGAATTACGATGCAAGAATTTACGAAAATTATCATTTAAATATAAGTTGGCATAAATACAATACAACAATATACAGATTCTAGATACATGAAAACTTGAATACCATACAACAATATATAAAAAAGAAATCGGTGAACAGGAAGTTGAAATCCCAAGATATGAATAAAGAGAGTTCAAAAATCAAAGGAAGAGAACAGTGAAATACGGTTACAGTAATTGGAAAACAGAATAAATAAATATATTAACTGTTTCTACTATTAAAATATGGAATTTGTGAGACAATTGAATGACTTTAAAATACTTCAGGGATTAAAAATGGAAAACTTAACAAGGCATCTCTTACAATAATATTGGTGTGAATTTAGAATCGCTTAACAAACCTAAGATTTGTTAATATTTAGAAAAAAAAAACTGATTTAAGGTGAATCCGATATCTGATAGGTTGATTTATATATATATCCATAATCAAAAAACTTATGTGTATTGTA
>KK114399.1:173343-187553 GCA_000611955.2 Stegodyphus mimosarum
GTTTGGAGGCAACTTCCCCTTGATAAGTCTGTCTCCGGCCTACTCAGCAATCATTCATGTATGCATTTTAATAAATTTTAGTTTCATTTTTATTAATTAGTAGAATTTTTTTCAAGTTTTGGTTGAACTTGAACTTGATTTACTTATGCTACTGAATTTAAATGATATTATAGATTAGTTCATAATTAGCATTAATTTGTTTACACAATTTCTGTTTAAATTATAATTTATCTTAAAATTACTATTTTAAGTAGTTACTGTTTACTATAATATATATATATACATAATCATTTTTTGTATGTCTTTAATTTATCGGTTTTATGTTGGTAAAAACTGATATATATATATTATACTACTTAGAAATTTCTGAATTCCTGTGAAGCATAAACAAGATTTGGCTCATTAGTCTTTTAAGCATTATAAAACTATAATTTAATTATAAAAGAGATTCCTTTTTACTTTAGCACATACCAGATTTTTTATTTAATATTTGCTTTCTATGCACAGTTTTTACAACACCTGACAAATGAAAATAGACGGTTGAAGCCTCAATGAAATATCCCAATAAAAGCATAAAGACTTTTTGTAGCAGCCATCCTCTTCCGAAGAAAAGCAAAATCCAAAATCGCGCAGTTAGTGGGTTTTCTTTGTTCTGTTTCAGCTTTCATATGAAAGATGGGTTGCTATTTCTTCGTTGTGCGGAAGTTGTCACTTAGAGAGTCTTCTGATTAGATAAGAATGGGGGTTCTTCAATTAAATTTCGCGTCTGGGCAGCAGTTACTAACAAAGATCTAAATAAGCTTCAGATCGTACAAAATAAATACTTAAGGATTATTACTCAGGCACACTTTTACGTATCCAACGACATTCTGCATAACCATCTAAAAGTCGAGCGTGTAGAAGAGTTCATCCATCTATGAACAAAAAACTTCTTTACAAAAGCTAAACTCGGCTGTTATTTAAATGATTTTAATACGTTCAACTACATTATCTTACCTGAGGATGCAAATATCAGACCTTACACGGCCCACCTCAACCGTGACTCAAGTTTTACGACTTAAGTGCATTTTGTATATTTGTCTATGTAAGACAAAAAATATGTGAATGAAAATTATAATTTAAACTAACCCCTAATTCCCTTTAATTCCATCTCTCTGTTTTAGAAATCGTAATAATGTCTCTGGATCGCGTCATTTCTAGATCATTCCATTTTTCATGGCCTGCGCAGCGCTGATGACGTAATAATTGTGAACTTAAACTTTAACTCAAACCAAAACTTTTCTCTTCATGTGTTTCCATATGGGCTAACTAAGCACTTCAGCTTCTTTCTGTCAGTAAATCTTAAAACACTTATTTCCTCGAACAAATTCCTGAACTTCTTAAGCATGATTTAATTCGCAATAATAAAAGAAGGCGTTATTTTTGTTGTTGCGAAGCTTAGTTTCTCTAGATTGGCAACAAATCCACTATTCTGCTAAGTTTCAAATGTAAAGAAATATGTCTGCTGTGGCGAAAAAAATTAGGCTTAGCCGCATTTAAACAACTTTTAAATTGTTGATAATTCTAATTATAACACGCAGACTAACTAAAGGCATAAAAATCTTAACTGGAAGATAAGAACAACATAATTCGATCATTTTGAAAGTAAAAAATGAACAATTTATAAGTATATAAGAACAGAGATCACTAAGCCGAGTAACAGAGTGATATCTATTTATCAGTAAAGATATAAAGTAAGAAATTAACGACAACTTGAAAATCATTGAAGAAGTTAAAAATCTTACAATTTGCAATATTAACTGCTATGACTTTGAAAACCTCTACACATCTCTGCCACTCAAAGAAATTTACGGAAGTCTTCTAGAAATAACAGAATTTTTTCCTGAAATACTTGATATTCTGGAACTGCAAAAATGGAAAGAATTTCTACAGTTTTCACTTTACGACAACTATATTAAGCATTCCGACTTTCTTTACCTGCAAACACAAGGAATTCCAATGGGAAGTTCATATTCAACTCATATTTGTAACTTATTTCTTTTTTCTAAAGAATTCAAATTCTTAAAGAGCCTTTTTGGTAACAATTCCAGTAAATTTGAACATACTTATAGATATATTGATGACATTATTACTTTCAACAATTTTAATCTGATCGAAAATAGCAACATATACCCAAATTGTCTAAAACTAAATAAGACCAATGAAAAAACAAACAGAAATAGTTATCTTGATTTTAGTATTCATAATTTTACAGAAATTAAACTTTTTGATAAAAGAAAAGATTTTAATATTTCTAACGTTCAACTTATAAATTGGAACTCCAACATATCTAAAAAAGTTATTACAAATACTATTTATTATTCACCATGTTAGTAGAATAAAAAAAAAATTTGCACTGAAATAGAAACACAAAAAGAAGAAACTCTAATTCTCATCAAAATTTTAAAAAATAATGAAATTCCTTCAAAATTCATGAATAGTCTTTTTACTTCCTTTTGCTAACTTTTTTCTGTAATTTTTAGAAAAAAATATTTTAAATCTTAAATTTATGAATTTTCTCTGATTTCTATATACAATTAATAAAAAATTATTTAACCATTTTTAGGCACTTTTATATAGTTTTTAAATTTTAATTTAAGTTTTACAATGCATGATGTTCTTTTTTCACAATTTTGTTTTTAAAAGAATAAGAATTTATTTTAATTTCTTTCAATTCATAATTATTTTTATTCTTTGGCAAAATTAAAAGATTTTTTCATTTAATTTTTTCTTTTGGTTTAAAAATTGCATCTTATGTTCCAAATTTTAATTTTTTGAGCGATTACTTTATTATTATAATTTAGCCAATGAATCCAAAATGGCAAACCTATACGTTTCTACTGTAACAAAATTCCTCCTTTCGATAATAATATAATGAAAGTGCTCGAGTTTTTAATTTCTTATTGTGAGTGTTCGTTATTATGCAAATTGCGTTTCAGTTGTTGAAATGAGGAGCGGCGCAGACACAAATTTGCTAGGGATTTTATTTAGTACTTCATTGTTGCTGGGAACTAGTGTAGTTAGAACGAGGCAGAGTTTCTTCCGAGCTGCGCTTCCGAAGCTAAAGGTTTACTGTCATGGACCTTGCAAGAGATAGATTAACCCAGTGAGCGGAGCGAGCGTTCTCCACATGTCCGCAAGAAGAAGTAGAGACGATCTGGTTTACTTTAACACTGAAACATACGGTATTTGTATCACATAACTGTTTTTAATTATTAAATGTGATATGTTTTATAAATGATGATATTATGAGTCACACGTTTTTCAAATAAGATTTAATATATCTCATTAAAGCACTTTTTACCTCATTTTGCGCATTTTTTAAGGCTTAATTCTTATATAAACATCTTTATTTTGGTAGAACGGTAAAAACTCTAAACACAAAATTTATGAAGTTACTTTTGCGTACAAGACTGATAGTACATGATGCTTTGAAACAAATGAGGCAAAATTTAAAATAGATCTGATATTTTTAAAAAGAATTTATGAGCATTTTCAGGCAGTGGTTTTTAAAATTATTGTAACATTATAAGACTATCATTTATTTAATTATATGATCATTAATTATTAGCATTACAAGATGATCATAAGATGATTATTTATTTTAATAATTCTTAAAAATCGGAGCTTAAACTTTTCTGAGTGCAAAGGAAAAAAAAATTAGAATAAATTTAATTTAGATTTAAATAAAATAAAATAAACTCATTTTAGATTACGTCCAAAGGGACTTTTTTTAACGTTTTGTGTGTTACCTTTGTTTATTGAATAGCATGTTCTTCGTACGTAAACCACATGAAATTCAATTCAACAGCAATATCACAAAATATTTAAAAACAGCATATCTGTAGAATTTCCGCGCTGGAGATGAAAACTTTATTTTCCGTACAGTGTTGCCATTGCTCGCTTTGAACTCTTTGAGTTTGTTAATCAAAAATTCGTTAAAGCTTTACAAAATATTATAAGGTATTTCTCCCGCCTTCTTAGCATGCCTTCGTATTGTAATGGCTAGCACGCTCGGAAGGCCCGTGGATCGAGTCACGGCGAGGGCATTGCTCATTTTTCACATCTCCTGCTTCCAAAAACAAAAAAACAAAACAAAAAAAAAAAGAACCCTGATGACCGTACAGTATGAAATGTATTAAAACAAATTGGAAATTCTTGGTCCAAGTGCTCATGTTCGGATGGAGGATTACGTTATTCAAAATTTGATGGCTCTAGATGTCGTCGTTCTTTCACACGCTAGAAATATGCATGCATTCATGCAGATTTTTCATTATTTAATTTCTTTAAATATAATACAGGGATACAGGGCGATAATATTTGGTGGCAACAATTTGCAAAGTGAAACAGACATTTATAGTGAAACGGACATTTATAGTGAAACAGCGCAAAGTGCCGTTTCGAAACTGATAGCCTTTCTGGGCTACCGCTCCTTTAGGCTAATAAATTAAATCTGCAGAAATTAAAAAAACGTTATGCAGAACTAGAAATAAATTTAAAAAAATAATTATAATAAAATACTAGCACAATTAATTATTACAGTTAAGTACAATTTTAACATTCGAATAAATGTATAAAAATTATTAAGGTGTTAAAAGTGTTTATCACTATGATGCAGTATGAAATATAATTGAAATAAAACTCCTTTATGGAAATTATACTATAATATTTTAATTTTAAAAAAGCAGCACAATTTAGAATTTTAAACAAAAACTTTTGAAAATTCATTTTCTGGTATTTTAATATTTTTTACTTATTTACACCAATAACAAGCATAAAAATTCTAAGAGAAAATTGTTTGTTTGAAATTTTCTGTTAGTTCAGATTTAAAATATTATTTTCTGAAAGAAGTTGTTACAAATTTCCTTACAGCATAGGAAAAGCTAAATAAACATACAGGCCTGAAAGTATGCAACAGCTTTATAATTGTTTGGGACGTTAATTACGCTTGATAAATATGCTAAATTTTTAAAAATCAATCTCAGTTTCAAAAATAAAAATATGCAAAAATTCTAATATGTGAAATGAGGCGTTACAACCAGCTTTTTCTTGACAATTATACGCTCTGCAATAGCCAACCATTGTTAAGTTTCGGCAAGTCGTCCCTACTCCTCCGGATGTGGTCAGAGGAACAGCCGGGAAAGCGTTAGACGAGGGAGAAAACCCATTTGGATTGCTCTGTTTCCTATTAGCTTTGATAGACACCGCAAAAGAATGTGTATGATCGTTTGAAAATTTGGGATTCAAAGTGGAACTATTCGCGGGTATTATTTTAATGATAATAGTGCAATTTAAATTAGGTTCTTCTACGAGAGGATGGTAGGAAAGAACGTTAAAGAGTGATGAAGTACCAACGCTTAATGGCCTGTTAGCATTCTTAGAACATCATGCCAGAACTCTGCAAGCAGGTAAGCCACAAAGTGTTAAAAAGCAAACTGTGAGAGGCAAATTAACCTCATTAGCGTCAGAAATTCGCACGCAGTGTGCGTATTGTAAAGCCGGTCATTCAGTATTGAAATGTAATAAGTTTTTAAATCTGAATGTTCAGGACAGTGTTAATTTTGTCAAGAAAAACGGTGCGTGTTTTAATTGTTTAGTTTCAAATCATAAAGCTTTCCAGTGTAGAAGAATTCATAAATGTAAAAAGTGCTTTAAAAGTCATCACACATTACTTCATTTCGAAAGAGTTCAAAATGAGCCAAAAGCACGCAAAGGAGTAACGAACTGTTCGAAAGAATTATCGGTGACGGCTAAGCCATCTTCCCCCGCGCCAGAATCTCATACTCAGTGCGCTGAGTCAGGGGAGAATTTCACGAGTTCAAGTCCAGTGATTAAATCTTGCGTATCAGACTTTAAATTTCAACGTGAAGTTTTATTATGCACGGCTGTGATTGAAGTG
Organism: Stegodyphus mimosarum; assembly: GCA_000611955.2. Classification (NCBI taxonomy): domain Eukaryota; kingdom Metazoa; phylum Arthropoda; class Arachnida; order Araneae; family Eresidae; genus Stegodyphus; species Stegodyphus mimosarum. The sequence continues at coordinate 179,282 of KK114399.1, forward strand.
TTGGATTCATCTGGTGAATACCAGTTGTGCAGAGCTCTTCTTGATCCTGACAGTCAAGAAAGCCTGATTTCAGAAGACTGCGTACAGAGACTAGGGTTACCGAGAAGAAATGCGAAGGTTTTCCTTTCATGCTTAGGCTCATTAGATACGAAAACTAATGGAATTGCGAAAATAAATTTTGTCCTGCATTTTCCAGCTAAAGTGTGGTTTAAAACACTAGTATTTATTATCAATAGAATTATTGGAACATTGCCGCATTTTACATTAAATAAGAAGTATATTGAGGAATGTAATGATTTAATGTTAGCGGATCCAACATTCTACAAGAGTCGGCCTGTTGATATACTTTTAGGCGTAGATATTGCTTTACTGAAGTGGGAAACTATTAAATATGAAGATGGTAAACCAGTAGCCTCTCGTTTTGAACTAGGATGGATTATTTTGGGTAGTGTGAATAATTCAACAGAGGTTAATCCCACTATGTGCGTTAACAATATACAACTGTAAACTGAGCAGCTGCTGTCTAATTTTTGGAAATTAGATGCTATACCTACTTTTGACATGCTTGCCAAATCGGAAAGGGCATGTGAGGATTACCTTAAATCTATGCGTGTAGGTGGAAGGCTCAGAAACGCTACAGTTTCAAATAATCAGCAACATCCTATGCTTTTTACCTAAGAATCATAATATTACACGTTTGATTATTAAGCATTATCATGAAACGTATCTTCATGCAAGTACCCAACTACTCTTTTCTGTCATACGACATAGATTTTGGATTGTGAATGCGCGAGATGTTATTAGAAAGTGTATAAACTTTGTCAGGACTGAGTGTTCGGTGCATATTCTTGGCAAACATCTTCGTGAAACTCCTTAAGTACTGATCTTGAACAGGGAGCTGAATGCAGCTATGTTCAGTGGTAGGATACTGTGATTAAGTTGGAGAATAACTGCACTTGAAAGGGATTTAAAATCCTCTTTTATTAAATTACTATTATTTACAAGCCACTTCCCAATTCGGGAAGGATACAGAAAGTAAAGACCACACTTGGGTCTAAAATGAACAATTAAATAATATTTGAACTAAAGCTAAATAGAACATAAATAGTTGTTGCTCGCAGAGCTATACGCGAGGTTGGCCTCTAAATAAATGGTGCGCAGCAAGATTTACTAATACTGACGCACTTGGATTTATTTCAATAAGAAATCACGTAAAAGCACTATGGCTTAGAATTTAAATGCTAGCTGGTCAGGCGAACGTCGAATAGAGTGACCGTGATCTGAGACTAAAAGCTCTCTCACACTGAGAGGTTTCTACCTCTTGCTTAAATAGAACTTGGCTCCACTTCAAATTAACATAAAGCTAAAAACGCGCGCTTCTTCTAACGGGAAGTTGAAAATGAGAAGAGATAGAAAGATTTAAATTAAAATAAAACTTGGTTAGTTTAACTAAAACCTTACAACTTGTGTTATCTGCCGTAGATTTAGAGCGCAAAATGCAACTGAGCTAATGGCAAATTTATCCGCTGCAAGAGTTACTCAAAGTAGAGGTTTTTCTCATGTAGGGATTGATCTTGCAGGACCATTTAACGTCAAATATTGTATTGGTAGAGGAGTGAAAATCTTGAAGTATTATGTATGTCTATTTATTTGTTTTACTACAGGAGCAGTACATTTAGAATTAGTTGGAGATCTCACTACAAAGTCATTTCTTGCGACACTTAAGAGGTTTGTAGCACGTAGAGGTAAACCGTGTGAAATTCATAGTGATTGTGCAACGAACTTTATAGGAGCTAATAAAGAATAAAAGAAAGCCTTCTCTACTGTCCAACGTGATGAACAGATTCAGGGTTATATTTCTTCAGAGAATATTAAGTGTTTGTTTAATCCCCCTCGGCACCTCATTTTGGGGGACTTTGGGAAGCGGGGATTAAGTCCATGAAACATCGCTTAAAAGATGTTTAGGAACACTTGTTTTAACATACGAGGAATTTTTGATATTAATAACCCAAATTGAATCCTGTCTTAATTCTAGGTCTGTGGTACCAGCTTCAAGTCATTGCAATGACCTAGAGGCTATAACACCAGGACATTTCCTTACAGGAGCGGCTTTAAGCGCTATTCCAGAACCTAAACAAATTCAAGAAACCATCACTTGCAGTGATCGTTGGAGAAACCTGCAAAGGCTGTTTCAACACTTCTAGAAGAGATGGAGTAGTGAATATTTATCTAGGTTGCAGCAGAGACCTAAGTGGTGCAGATTGCAGCGAGATCTGTAAATCGGTCATATGATTCTAATTAAGAATGAAAATCTACCTCCGCTAAAATGGAAATTACGTAGAATTGTTAAAGTGGATCATGGTCTGGATGAAAACGTTAGAGTAGTGAGCTTACGTACGTCTAGGGGTGACATAAAGAGATCTATAACAAAATTATGTCCTTTACCATTTAATTCCTGATTTAGAGACTTTAATTCTTATTTTTCAGGTCTCTTTAGCTTGACAATTTATAATTTATTGTTTGAACCCTCTTGGCACTTCAAGGCTGGGGGTATGTTTGTTATTATTCAAATTGTATTTCTGTTGTTGAAATGAAGAGCGGCGCAGGCGCAAATTTGCTAGGGCTTTTAAGCCCGCGTTTGGCACTTCATTAGTGCTGGGAATTACTAGAGTTCGTACGAGGCAGAGTTTTTTCCGAGTTGTGCTCTCGAAGCTAGAAGTTTACTGCGTTCTGACGCCGTTTTTCAGCCAACGTGATGTTGAAGGCCAATAATGAGATTAGGTCAACATTACGACTCTGAGGTTATTGAGTTCATCTGAGGTAATATCGCAAATCTTCAAACAGTCCACTATTATTAAACAACGGAACACAACGGTGAATATAAATTAAATCTTTTCAATTCAATTTTAAAATTTCAATTACGTTTTAAGTACAATAGATTATTTGCTATATGTTTAAAGGTAATGTTTTGTTTTATTTTGTTCAATGAAGTATTTTATTATTTCACTTTCGTTTTCGTTAAGTGAAATTGTATTTTTTTTTTAGATATAAAATTCTAATTTAGATTTATTTAAGAATTTTTTCCCTTGCTTTGGGAAAGGGCCAGAATTTTCGGGTGAACTATTATAATTAAAATACTTTGAAATGAGTCATCAGCTAATTCTGGACACAGAAGAACAAAGGCTTTTGTAGAAGAGAGATTTCAATTGGTTTCAATGCTCCTTTTCCCTGATGAAGTGACATAGGAGCCGACTGAATTCCTATTCTATTGAGATTTTTTTAATTTCAAAAAAATTTTTTGAATTGGAGTATGTTTGTTTAAAAGTTTTGGTTTTAACAAATTTTAAAATTTCTTTGTTGCATTTATAGGATTTTTTGAAATTTAGTGATTACGAATTTCAATTTTCGTCTTTATGAAAAAGTAGTTCTAAATTTCTTACTTTATGTCTTTACTGATATTTTTTCAGCAGCTTAATGAGCGAAAATACTAGGCATATTTATATGTTGTTTTTTAAAAAAATATTTTGTAATTTTATATCTATATATATACGTAGGCAATTACGTTGGAAAGTAGATTTTGAATGCAACTTTAAGATACGAATAAAGTTATTGTAAAATTTCTATCCTGTTTTGTTGTCTTAAGCAGTGCAACTAACTTTTTGACTGACCCTCGTATGTACAACTCTTATAACTGGGAACGAAATTTCGTCCCACTTTCTATCTGAACAAAAGTTATTGCTTTAAACAAATCAGCAATGATCTTGATAAATTTGTTGTTTTAGCTAGCAATCGCACTAACCTGCCAACTGTTACTTTTCTTGAATGGAAAGCTGCTGTTCTTGAGAATTTTGAAATTAAGTTGTCTACTCTTTCACGTTTTGGTCAATTACACAATATGCAACATCTTGAAGCTCAAATTAAGGTTCTACAAGAGCAATTCATCATCACTTAAACAGACAAAGATTGTAAGAACTTTGTAAAAATATATAAGTGTTTTCTGAAAAAAGTTTTATTTTGAATTTCTCCATAAGGAGCTTCACAGCACGTGCACTTATCAACACGTTACTACTAGCACCACTATTCTAAAGAAAAAATTTACTGCCCTTCAGAAAAGACTCAAAATACGGAACAACAAGTTAAATAACAGGTTTTCAAACAAATCTCTATGCCTTACCTAAATTTCATAAAAATCCTATTAAATTTAGATTCATAGCCAAAAGTACCAAAAGTTTTTTTAAAAGAAATTGATTATCTCTTTGCTAAGAAACTAAAAGTTGTTTTAGATGTTATTGATAATTTTGATTTTCAAGATAAACACTGCAACTGAATGATTTCTAACAACGAAGTTATTCTTAATACTTTTAATGTGCTTAAAATAGAAAACATTCAATGTTACGACTTCGAAAACCTTTATACTTCGTTACCCTTGGATGATATATATAATAGGCTTCTTACTCTTCCTCAATTATTTCCGCAGATCCGGACAATTATTCCTACTGAAGAATGGAAACTTTATCTTAACAGTGTACTTTTTAACAATTATTTACAATTTAATAACATCATCTTTAAACAAGTACAAGAAATTCCAATGGGCGGTAATTTTCAACTGCAATCTGTGAACTCTTCCTATTTACTCATGAATTTAAATTTGTTCGTTCACTTAAAGACGAAGAACATAAGTATTTCCAACACATCTATCGCTATATTGATGATGTTATTGCCTTTAATAACTTTTGCAAACTTGAAAATGCTAATATTTACCCTTCTTACCTCAAACTTAATACTACTAATACATTACAAAACGAAGTAGTTTACCTAGATCTTCATATTCTTAATTACAAATTAAAATTTATGATAAACGTAGAGACTTCCATTTTCAAACATTAAAACTCACACGCTGGAATTCTAACGTTTCAAAAAGGGTCATAATTGATACTATTAATGCACAACTTCACAGAATTAAAAGAATCTGTCATAGCACTGAACTCCTTCAAGAGGAAATTCTCTACTTCATTAACATTTTACACAACAATCTTATTCCTCAAATAGTAATTAATAATTCCTTAAAAAAAGCTGGCATTTACCTTTTATTTTAAATTATTTGGATTAGATAATGAAATTTTTTACTTAAATCCTTACGGAAGGTAGATGATGGATGGCTAATTCAGATGATTTAATGTAAAAATGTAACATAGGTTCCTCTTATTGTTACTTTTGTACTCTCTTAGAAATGAATAAAACTTCAGTTTAATTATTAAATTCATAATTTAATATTACTGATCTCTGGCCTTGTTTATTACAGTTATTAATTTATGGGCCTTTTTCGTTTCTGATAGAGTGTAAGCCCTCTAGCAAGAAGAATAACGACTTTTTCTAACAAATCCTCCTTTTTCCAATTTCCACTGCTTTCAGGCCAGATTTAACATTTGTTTCGTCGGCCATTTTTTTTTTCACCTTGAAACATTATTTACGTGACTCAGCACTTTACTGGGCGCCATTTTGTTGAAAAAGCTTCCATCTTCGATATTTAAAGATTGACCCCCTGTGTACCTCCTACCTTTCTGTCCAGATGTCCACACTGGCCGTGGTGCCTCGTTGGTTCACAAAATGACGTTTTAACTCCCACTTCTAACTTACACCTTATTGGTGATTTTCAAATTCTTTTCTGGTTGCTTCCTATTTTAGAATTCTTATTCTGGCAACCACTTTTCAGTTTTTTACGCTTTTAATGTTAAGCTAGTGCTTTGGGTACAGGTATGCTCAATTTCTTTCACTTTGTTCTGCAATAGGTCTTAACAAGACACTTGTGTTTTATTTTGTTTTATTTATTGTTTTGGTTAACTAAGTCTAATTTTTCTAGCTCATTGGGATCTCCCTTAAAATTATGTAATTTTTGGCTCATGCTTAATTGGCTACTTTTGTTTGTTTTTACATTAGCTTTTCCAAGTTTTTGTAAAGGTTACTGTTAGTACTTTTATTTACTTTAAATTTTATGGCAGGCGCGTCAGGAAAAGAAACGATAAGAATTGAGACCTACGGTATTATGTAGATTATTATCTATTTTTATTTGTTAAAGGTTTTTCGCTTTTGTCTCAATTATTGTCGTTTGACGAAACGCGTAATGGAGTTTACCTCTGCATGAGACGATGCGCTTTTCCCTTGACAAGTCCGCAACAAGCTCGACGTAGGCTAAATTGCCATGTACTGCCATTCTTTGTAATTTTTCTGGAGTTTTATTTTAATTTTGATTGTGCTTTAAATGCTTTTTTTACGTGTTAAAAAAATTTTTAAATGTTGAATTTCTTGAATGCCAACATTTAGTTTTTAGTTTTTTTTTTTTTTAGTTATTTTCCTTTTGAGTAATTAATTTTGTTAAAGTTTTTTTAAACTCTGGAACGTAGGTATCAAATTTACTTTTAGGCGATTGCCTTTAGAATTTTTCTCTTTTTGCTTGGAACTTGAATGTCTAATTTACTTTTAGGAAATTGCTTTTAGAATTTTACTCCTTACTTTTAGGAAATTGCTTTTAAAATTTTAATTTTGCAGCTCAGTGCGCAAAATTCTTGACCAAAAGGTCTCTTAGTTCTTATACTACTTTCTATAAATTATATATATATTTATATACTTTTGGTGCGGCCGATTGCAATCAAAATAGGGAGGTGCACATGTAAATGTTATAGCAGTCCTATATACAAAATTTCAACATTCTGAGTTTACTCGTTTTTGAGTTGTCCGAGATACATACATACATATGCACGTAGGTACGTACGCACAGACGCCATGAAAAATTCTTTTCACAATCCATTTTGAATCACTTTTATAATTTTTTTGGGAAAAAAGAACCCTTTATTCTGTCGTTACGTGTAGATGTCACGAAAAAACATCGTTAAATTGCATTCGATAGTGGTCAAAATATTCTCGTTGTAATATGATACCCGCAATTTTTCGCTATTACAATATTTCCTTTTTACTTTAAGTAGAAACGCGTCGAAACGTTTTCGATATCTCTTTGTCTGTATTTTCAGATACATTATTTAAAAATATTTGTAACTGTAAAATTATTATAATAATTTAAAGACCTATCAAAATTGCTCAAATTTTTGCCGACCTTCCTACTGCAGGTCCCTCGACCCCAGTCGGGGTTGCGACCCACACTTTAAGAAACTCTGGTCTAGAAGAAACTTTTCAAAGAAACGAGGTTGTCTTTGACACATTCTATTCTTCGAGTAATCAGCGGTACCCTCGGACGGGAATGCGAAAATATTCATCGTTTTTTGCTGGATTCATTTACATCATATAATAGCTTAGATTCATATCCTAATATTTTAAAATGATAGTTATTCTTTTATAAATTATTGACGGTATTTATTCTTAAAACTATTTTTTTCGTCAGTTTTAAAGCTTGTAGAGCATAGTAACTTAGATAACATATACACTTACTTTCATTAACCAGTTATTCTATGTTAAGTAGCTTTTCTGTCTCTCTCGCTTTCCATTTTCCTTCCAGAATGCCAATTTCTAGTTTGCGCTTATTCAGATGAGATGGAAAAGATGTAGTATTTAAAAGAAGGTTTTAGATGGTAGAATCAGAGCGTGCTCCTTTTTCAAAGGTTCAGTGCTCCCTTTCAGAGCTTTTGAAAAAGTTTATGTGATTCAGCAATTCTAAAAGTTTCTAGAAGCTATCTCAAATTCATAAATTAATAAACTCAGAATTAAGACAGAAGTTTAAAAATAATTTTTGACTTAAGTGATAAAATCTTAACGACTTGAAAATAAATTGGTGAAAACAATACTTTTTTAAATTTTCGTCGTGTTTTATAAAATGAAAATAGAAGTTCATAATGTTTTATAAGCTATCGCTATTGCTTGACGCTATATATCCACATATTCGAATATTATTTATCAAGGATAAAATATATATTTCATTTTTTGGTTAAAAAACAAACTGAATACAATAAACATTCTCGTGATGTCTACCAACCCTTTAAGGCCATCTATAAAAGTGTTTGGAATTTCTGAGCTCGGCGACTATTTTTTCAGAAGACCAAAATTGTCTGGAATAAATGATTATCGTTTTAATGAGGATTCACTGTATTCAGCACATTCGTAATTCATAAATATGCATTAGTTAAATTTTTACTTCCTAGTACGAAGAAAAAAGGAAGTATTGTAATTGTAATTGCTAAAATTTCCAGTATCATATTTCAACAAAAATATCCATTTTGACAGCTATCGAATGCAATTTAACGATGTTTTTCCGTCATATCTGAAC
>KK114399.1:187680-199939 GCA_000611955.2 Stegodyphus mimosarum
CCCCCAAAAAATTATAAAACTAATTCAAAATGGATTCTGAAAAGATTTTTTCGTGGCATATGTGCGTACATCCGTATGTATGCATCTGGCATAACTCAAAAATGATTAGCCTCAGAACTTTGAACTTTAGATTAATGGATTGCTATAACATGTAGATGTGGACCTCTTATTTCGGCTACAATCGGCCACACCAAAAGTATATACTAAATATATGTATATACTTTTGGTGAGCTCGGCTCAGTGAGCTCAGTTTGTTATTCTTATATGTTGGTAAATTGTGCATTTTTTGCTTTAAAAATGATCGAATTATGCTATTCTTATCTTCTCGTTAAGGTTTTTATGCCTTTAGTAAATCTGCATGCAAGGTTTGTAGAATTATCAAAAATTTTAAAGTTGTTTATGTGCGGCTAAATCTAATGATTTTTCTTGTGGCAGCCTTATTTGTTTACATTTAAAACTTAGGAGAATAGTGGATTTAGGGCGAATCTAGAGAAACTAAGCTTCGCAACAACAAAGATAACACCTCCTTTATTATTGCGAATTACACTCATGTCCATAAATTAAGGATAATGCAAAATCAGGCAAAGGAAGAGTTAGAAGCAAAACAAATTTGACTTATTTGTAAAGCTTATTTATTAAACAAAAGGTAAAGAGCCAAAAAAAAAGCTATATGTTTGATATTATTAAAAAAATTAGCGATTTTTTTTCTCCCTGGAGCAACTTACAAAAAAAAACCTATTTACAAAAAACCAATATTACATGGTTGGTATGATTGTTAATACATTGTATGTCTCCCAGACGATGCAATACAGTCAGTACAACGCCTAGGCATGCTGAGTATCAAATTATCGATCTGATCTTGGGGGATATTACAGCACTCAAAAAGCAATGCTCTCTGAAGTTCCGGTAGACATGTAGGAGGAGGTTGACGGGCTGCAACTCGTCGGCCAAGCATGTCCCACACGTGCTCTACTGGATTCAAGTCCGGTGAGAATGCTGGCCAGTCCATACAGGTGATATCCTCCGATTGAAGGCATTCGCTTACGATGTTTGCACGGTGAGGACGGGCGTTGTCATCCATAAACACAAATTGTGCGCCCATGGCGCCCCGAAACAAACGTACATGTTGTTTCAGAATGACGTCCCGATAGATTTGGCTTGTCATGGTTTCAATATGAACATGCAGGTCAGTTCTGGAACCCAGAACAATTCCATCCCAAACGAGCACTCCTGCACCACCGTAACGGTGTCGTTCAATGATGTTTTTTTTTGGTGGTAACGGGTATCTGGAGCTTTCCATATGAAAGTCCGGCGAGAATCAGACTACAAGCTAAACCTGGACTCGTCGGAAAACATCACACAAGCCCACTGTTGCGGTGTCCACAATGCATACCCTCTACTCCAGGCTAACCGAAGGCGACAGTGAGTTGCAGTAAGTGGAAAGCATCTGACAGGTCTACGAGCATATAGACCAATCTGCCCTAAGCGTCTGTACACGGTCTGCCTTGAAATTGTCGTACCAGTGGCTGAAGAGAACTGACGAGACAGGTCTGAGGCTGTGCTCCGCCTGTTTCTTTTGACAGTAACTGCCAAATACAGGTCCTTATTTGGCGTTGTAACTCTGGGGCGACCTGTGCTGTAACATCTACTCACATTACCATCATCTTGGAATCGTTGCCAAAGCCTGAAGATGACACTCTGGGCAATTCCAAGTTCGTCTGATACTTCCAGTTGGGTACGCCCACATTGCAGATGGCCGATAATTCTACCACGTAAAAAATCATCCAAATGCGTCCTTTGTGTCATAACGATTCGGTTATTGCACTGAAATGCTTATAAAGCGCCTGCGAACAATTTTACTTCTTTGCCTGTATTCCTTATATATCATTCTCTTACACTCTCGTCATTGTGACGTACCATCGGTGTCATCTGGTTACTTCCTGAAATTTGCATATGATTCTTGAGGATGTGTGTTGGACAATATTAAGAAAAATCTTAGAATTCGCAAGACATAAACTATGTAATATTTTATTATTAAATCTTGTTCTTGACAAATTAGACAGCGAAACGCGAAAGCAATATGAACTGACGTTAGAGGATAATGAAGTACCAGATTTTGATACATTTTTGGAATTCTTAGAGAAATGATGTCAAATTTTAAACAGTATTAAAGCTAACATTCCATCTAAATTCAATTCGGATACAAGACTAATTGTTTGTCACCAAATTTGGCGAAAAAATCGTACAAACCTCTGGAAGTTGGAGTACAAACCATTGGTTTTCTCACATACAGTAAAACCTCGTTAAGCCTTTTTGCTACTGTAGAACGGCTAATTCGAGTTCTGTGGCAGCCTGAAAGTTTAAAGCCAAATTTCTTGTAGTCGCTTCGCGGTTTCTTTGAGTCGACAAGGACAGAAAACGGTCCTCTGATGCAGTTGCTGTTCTTAGACATCCTTGACCAGTCTCTCTATCAACTGATACAGCGTTTAAAAGCGGTTCCAGTCTCTTGATATGACACTTTGAGGGATATTAAAATCTTGGGCGACCTCCATTTGTGTTTGATCTCCTATATTCTACCAATTATTCACCACTTTACACCTTCACATGAATGATGCTTTTGAGCCATAATTACTGAATATACTGATCACTCTGTAGCGATGTTAGGTTATTCTGAAGCAGGAGATATGAAAAATGAGCAATGTACTCATCGCGACTCGAACCTCGGACCTCTCGAATATGCATCGAATATGACCATTACAGCTCGGAGGCATGCTAAGAAGGTGAGAGAAATACCTAATATACTCCCCCTTTTAAAGGACGACTGGGGATTAGGGGACCCAGTCGCTAGATCTTCGTGGTGGAGAATCATGATCTACCACTTTTTAGTTCGGGCGCCACTATCGCTACTTTAAATTGTTTCGATATGAAAAATGAGCAATGCCCTTTCCGGGACTCGAACCTCGGACCTCTCGAATACGCGCCGAGGTGGGAGACCTTATAACTCTCAGAAACTACATTCACTTTAAACAATATTAAAGACCGGAATTTCAACTTGCATGCACTGCGCAACACATTGCCAATCACCGAATTAGCATATTTCCTACACTAACGTATGCGCGAAAGTGCAATTTTGTGTTGAATTATACATAACTAACATAAATAATTATAGCATTGAGCATTGGTTGCAATATTAACTTAGTGAGCATATTTTGTCTTATTATCCTTTAATTTCGAGTATCAGTGTCGTTTTAAATGAAACTACCGATTGTACTCTGTGATACTGAGAACAGCTGTATGAGTATTCTTGTGGAAACTTTCAGAACTGTAGAATGAGTCTTTTGGTAAAATAAATTTTATCAAGCTATTATCGGTTCTGTGTGCATTCAATCTATCACGAACCCGAACATATGCAACATTATGTTGTCACTGAACTGTAATTTATTTTGTGATTTACTGCCCGTGCACGGCTAAAAACAAAATGCTATGCATTGCCAAAAAAAAAAAAAAAAAAAAACTATATCATGACTTGCTTTGCCTCCCACATGCTCCAGCCCTTCCTTTCTAGTCTGCACGTTATTCGATCCTTTCTAATACCCCTTTTATCCCCCTACATTGATCTCCCTTCTGGGTTCTACGGCCATGATATTTATATATGATGTGCCTATATGGCCTTATTTGTTACCAAGACGGATACACTGCGCTTTGCGCGATATTTGCGGCATAACGGAGTTCGATTGGATTCTTGTAACCATCTTTTTCATATATAATGTATACCGCAAACTCTGGTAAATTTTTCTTGATAAAATTCGTCGCTGAAGCTAGATTTCGCAAGAGTACGTCGATAGAAACTGCGCAATGAAAGGAAGTGCATATTTCATTAAATTACGAATATTTTTTATTTCTTTCTAGAGAATATCGATAGTACTTTTCAGTTTAGTGTTTCAGAGGTGTGGCTCGGATTCTCATTCTTCCCAGTTACTTCCTGTTTTTGAAACTTTCCAATTTGAAACTCACTGAAGTGAGTCACAAACAATAGCGAAAACAAACTTCCTGCCAATTTTTCCACCAAATTTTTCAACCATTTTCCTACAACATTCCGAAAGATAATTTCCTATTTTGCTTACGTATTAGAAGATGGTTCTTAAAGATTTTAATTCCATGTATTTTGAAAACACATCTGTTACTCTTATTTCTGCCGAGCTTTAATTTATGATGGCATTTAATACGCCTTATTTCGCTAAGAAATTATTTAATTTTAAATCGCTATGCACAAGTGCGGCTTCTCAAGCGGAATTCCGCAGAACGAATTAGTTCTGGAAGATTTCGCTTTAGAAAGAACGTGGCAGAGATGATGAAATTATATTCTGGTGACAGTGACTTATAAAAATTCAAATCACGATTACTTTTTGAACCAGATGTTTAAAAAAATTGTCACAAATATGTACAAGTTTCTGTTAGTATTAGATACTGACAGAGAAAGAAAATAATAATAGCCTAAGGAAAGCTAATTTTATTTATAACCAAGCTTTCATATTATCCAAGGCAGACGTTTTTTTCTTCGAAAACCATAAATATTTTGCAGAGAAAGAATTTTTCCATATGCTATTTAAATTATTAATTGCAGATGTCATAATAATTCATGTTACGAATTACAGAATACAAGCAAAGAAACTCTAAAATGATTTTCCTGTCCTGTTTTTATTTTTTTTTCTCTTTTTCGATTCTCTCACGTGCCTGAAGCAAGTTTTTGATTTATGTTATTCGCAGACTGCTCTAAATTGGAATTTAATGAAGAGCTAATGTTTTATTCTTAATCCTTAACATTTTACCTCATTATTTATATATTAATTTATGAGGTAATTTCCAAACTGTCAGTACCGTGTAACTGACAAGAATATTTGTATTAACGTATTAAAGAAACTTGATTTGCATTAAACCAGGCATAACGTTTACTAAAGAATTTTCGCAAACACCTTCTAAAAGCTCATTTTTTATACTGAACTGTTTTTTTTATACCGAAGCGGAAAGATGTTGCATTTATGTACATTTAGATGATGAAGAGATTATAAAGAAAGAAAAAAGTCTGTATTGGGAAACCCTAAGAGGTATTTAAAAAAAATTTAAATGATAAATTCTATTTTACAAGATTTATTTCTGTTATAGTTTTTCATTTTAATTTATGCCTCAGACAAACCATTCAGATTAAAATATAAATCTAATATTATGCATTTTTGTTCTTAAAATTGCAATCTTCTTTCGTTCTCTCTGTTGGGAATATTATTTATATAATAATGTTGCTTGCGGACGGGTTCGTAATAGATTGAATGCACAAGTCCGATAAAAAGATAATAAAATTTATTCTTATCGCAAGAAATCCAACAAAATGCTGGAATTTTTTCCAGAGATATTCGTACAACATCAAAATATCACGCAATATAATCAATAGCTATACTTATTAAACTACTAAAAATGCACTACTAAACAACACAATGCAAACTACTAACAACACAACACGAGTGCAGAATTCAAAATTGAATGCTCTAGGTACCGTTGTTTTTTTTTTCACAGTGCGAGAAACATACATAAATTCATTATTTAATTTTTCTTGCAGGGTAACGGCTTTGTACTTATTTCAATAATATTTAAAAGTTTTCCCTATAATTATGGTTATCAAGTAGAAAATTTAATCCAGATTCGTAATTAAATGAATTATAAAAGTAACCGCTCTAGTTTGTGTTCAAAGAAACCTTAGGTAGGGTAAATGTACTGGTAGTAAACACTGATCTAGTGGAAATTCTGAACTTAAACGGCTAAAGATAAGAACTGAGGGTTTTCTAAGCTTCTTAAACTTCTTAAATAGCAAATGCAATGCCATGCTATTTACCGGTACCAGCGCACTAACCTACGTTTAAAAAGATTAGAAAGCCTTCAGTTTTTAATCTTACCCTTTTAATTGGGTAGCAAGCTAAATCAGGTATGATAGGATTCGTTTTTACTTCCTTGTGCGAAGTAAAGGTAATATTATAATAGTGATAAGTTTTGGTTTTCAGATTTCAACGAAAGTATTCATTTGGGCCTTTTTTTTTTTTTCCCGTGACGTCTGTATGTACGAATAGAATAAAGGACTCTTTTCCCCAAAACGGAATGTAAATGGATTCAAAGCGGATTCGTTTCGTGGTGTCTGTACGTACGTACTTACGTATGTATCTCGTCTCGCATAACTCAAAAAAGATCAGCCGTAGAACGTTGAAATTTTGTATATGGGACTTCAATAACATCTAATTGTGCAACTCCCATTTTTTATTGTAATCGGCAGTACTAAACGCGCGCACACACAACAAATATATATATATATATATATATATATTGTTTCAAAAGAATATAGTAAAGTTAAATTAAATTTAAATAATTCTCTTGCGCCATTGCTGCAAGGAATGAAATTTGAATTTAACAAAATTTCTAAGGAAATTAAAAAAAATTAATTAAAGAAATAGGTTTAAAAGAAATTATAAATAAATAATTTATATTGCTGCGAACTAATCTACAATATTATTTAAATTCTGAGAACATATGCAAGTATCAAAATCTATTAACAAATATAAAATATAATAAATTTTTAAAATTATAAAAATGCATAAGTGAATAATTGTTGAGCTGGCAGAAGACAGACTTATCAAGGGGAAGTTGCCCTCAAACCTAACTCTTCAATTATTCAATTCGTGTTTCGTCATTCATGTAGGCAAATGTAAAATTCAAAACCAAAATTAAAACCAAATGATGTGATTTACCAAAAGTAATTCAAAAGAGTGGAATTTTTAGAAAAGAACAAATTAAAGTTAATATAAAACAATATTTTTTAGAAAACCAATTTTTTTTTTTTTTTAAAAGAAAACCAATGTAATTTAGAAACTTTCGCCCACAAAAAACTTCAGTTAACTAATTAATGTGCGGTAAGGGTGTATATATATATAAACACACACCCTTATCCTCCCTTTGTTTTCACAATCGTTGGTCGTAATCATACATAGACTTTCAAATACATAAGCGTTTTAAATGACGAAAATATTCACGGTTTAGCAATGTAAAACTTAAAAACAATTCATTTTTGTCAAATAATGAAATCTAACTTTTAATGCTGTCTTCCTGTTTCTACACTTACGTTTGGGAAACTTGTTATGAAAATAAATAAATAAATAAATAAAATTATGAGATGTTTGTCTCCCTTACGACAACAATTCATTGGGTTATTTAATTTCAACATTTGCAATTTTCAATGCCTTTTTCGAAGTTAATTAAGTTAGAATAATTCAAAGAAATAAGTTTAAATGAAATGCAGCAAAAATTATGTGTGATTTAATAGGCGTGCAAGGAAGTTATGCGGTATTTGCATAAGAAGTTTTTAATATTAGAGAACTTTCGCTACTTAGGATATGTATTAGATTTATACCTAGCAGTGTTCTAATATAGATATTTTGACACAAAATCGGACTTTTTCCGAAATAACATGCCAATTTTTTTTCCATATTTCGATTCTACGACTCAAATTATGCCAAACTGCCAAGTTTTGTAAAAACCGCACGAGTAGTTTTTAAACAATTAGCTCTCCAAATTTTAGTTCCTCAATGTTAATTAAAATTTGGTATGTATTTATTAATATATCTTTGTTTTATTACACTTACTTTATTCCTTCTTTCACAGTTCGAAATTTAGGTTCATTCCAAACAAAATTTACCCATTTTTTATGATTTATTTTTTAAATTTGTGTTTTTAAATAATTTTTATAAATTTTTGGGACAAAATATTGATATAACAAACCTCTAAAAGTTTTACCTTCAACTTAAAGTAGATGTGTTTCTAAGTGTACCTGCAAAACATTAGAGCTTTTTATTCAAAATTTTCGAAGATACACGTGAATTTATATGTTGGCGAGTTTTGAAATTTGGCAAAAGCCAAACATCTAATGTGGTTTATGCACTTTGCTAAAATTATTTGAAAAGTAGGAACGATGTGACTTTTTTTCCTCTCCCGTACAATGGAAGGGATAGGAAAATAGGTTGCCATTTATTAAGACGTTCGTCAAGTGAATTATTCTTCGGGCAAACTGAAAAAAATTCGCCAAGTTAAATTTTTGAATTTCTCCGTAAATTTCACACCAAATTTTACAAAATTTAATATTTACGTATAATTTAAGTCGTAGAATCGAAATTGGTATGTTATTTCAGAAAAAAACCCATTTTCTGTCAAAATACCTATGTTAGAACAATGCTATATAAAAATCTAATATATACACTAAGTCGCGCTTTCGAGACATGAAAAACGCTATTTGAATTTCGTCAATCAGCTCAGTAGAACGGGAGATATAGAACTGTCCCCCCCCTTTTTTTGCTCAGTGTACAAAATTTTATGCAATAAAACAAAGGCTGCAGGCGCCATCTTGCCTTCTCGCCACGATGAATTTCGTGGGCTTGAATCTAACATCAGGACAAGCGAGATCAGTCGCAACAATGGCTACATCTTTATCACTAAAAAATAATATAAATAAAATAACAAAAGAAATTTGAAAACTTTGTTAAATAGCTCCGTAAGCGATATTCTAACATGCATAATATATGGCGATATAAATACCTTTTTATGAATTAGAATTATGATGCAAGCGTTTATAAGAATTATCGATTAGATATTTATATATAAAAGATATAATTTGGAGATGTATTGTAAGATATTTCATTTCGGAACAATATTAAAAAAATAAAATAAAGCTACAAATTGTTAAAAATATGTATACGGATTTCAGATCTTTCAGTTAACTAATTACTGTGCTATTTTAATTTGAAAGATAAACAGATTATAGAAAGTCAAATAGCAGCAGTATAAGAACAGCAATTTGCAAAGCGTTAGTATAATAAATGTCCTGGTGACGTAACCTAATGAAGTGATTGCGACCCAAAATAGAAACTTTAAGCTACTGAATTTTTTAGAAAGAGAAAGATAAAATTACTAAATAAAAAGAAGTCATTAAAAACTTTTCAGGGAGGAAAATATTAACGGCTGAAAGGGTTCAGATTATAAAGTTCGCCTAAAGGGCTGCTTTAAAGTTTTTTTTTTTTTTATGGTTTATTAGTTGAGATTATCAATAGGGATGGCCCAACTCTAACAGCGAAACTTTTTATAGAATATTACATGAATGTGCATTTAGACTAACGTGGGGAAGTAACACTTCACTTAAAATTCTGTTGCTTGGCGGGGGAGGGGGTATTACAATTAAATGCATACTGTATATTTCGCACCAAGGAAGATAAAGTGCTACTCTATGGTCTGAATTTTTAGAATATCCGATTGGTTATGGGTCAAATCTGTACGTGTGAAATTCTACTGTATTTGCAAAACTCCAGCAAAAATGTTTAGAACTACTTAGTATTTATGGAGAAAAGAATTATTCTAATGTTACTTATTATTAAAGAATGAAAGTAGAAAGAGAATAAGTCTAGTAAATAAATAAATAAAATTCTGAATGGTTCAAATTTTAGTGATCATCCAAAAGGGCTGTTTTAAAGTGACTGTGACTACCGTACTGAAGAGCCCGGTTTCGAATCCCAGAAAAGGCATGGATGTAAATTGGCTGTCACTTCATAGGAGGCAACGATGGCCCACCTATTAGTTGCCGCCATAAGAAAATGACCATCGCTTCCTGCCTTAACATTGGCAAAAGCCTATAAAGGCTAGCGCCCGCCACTGGGGGGGGGATCTGAAAGGCATTATCGATTTTACATTACGCTCATAGAGGCGTTTTTTTTTAACGTTTTGTGGGTTATTTTTATTTATTAGATATCATGTTCTTCGCACTTAAAATTCAATTCAACAACAATATCGCAAAATAATTTTAAAGTGAGCATATCTTTAGAATTTCCGGTACGAAGTCTCGCGCGCTGTAGATAAAAATGGTTCCTTCTTTTTTTTTTTTTTCGTACACTGTTGCCATGCCTCGTTTTGGAATCGTTGGGCATATTAATCAAAAATTCTTTAATGATATGAAATAGATAATAAAACAAATTCCTGATTTCAAATTAGGGCTTCCAGATGCCCATATTCGGTAGAGGATTATGTTATTCAAAATTTGATGGCTCTAGGTACCCTTATTTTATCACAATGCGAGAAACATATATACATTTATGCAGGTTCTTCATTATTTAATTTCTTTAAATGTAATACAGGGCTCTAATATTTGGTGGCAACAATTTGAAAAGTCAACCGATATTTAAAGTTTTCAACGCAAAAATGCCAAAACGAAATTAATAGTCCTTCTGAGCAAATTGTCACTTTGGACAAAAATAAAAAAAAAAAAAAAATCTGAAAGGTTTCAGAATGTAAATTACGTCCAAAAGGCCGTTTTTTTAACATTTTCTGTGTTACCTCTATTTATTAACTATCAAGGTCTTCGCACTTACACCATAAAATTCATTTCAAGAGCAGTATCGCAAAATAATTTTAAAATGAGCATATCGTTAGAATTTCCGATACAAAGTCTCTCGTGCTGGAGATAAAAATGATTTTTCTGTACAACGTTGCGTCCGCTTTGAAGTCCTTAAGTTTGTTAATAAAAAAGTCTTTAAAGTTTTACAAAATATGAAATAGGTAATAAAACAAATTCAAAATTTCAAATTTGGGTTTCCAGATGCCCATATTCGCAGGAGGATTACGTTATTAAAAATTTGATGGCTCTAGGTATCCTTGTTTTATCAGAATGCGAGAAACATGCATACAGTTATGCAGATTCTTCATTATTTAATTTCTTTAAATATAATACAGGGCGATAATATTTGGTGGTAACAAACTGAAAAGTGAAACAACGCTTGTAGTGAATCAACGCAAAATGCCAAAACGAAATTAATAGTCCTTCCGGGCAAATTGCTCCTTTCGACTAAAAAAACTTTTATCAAATATAGCTGGTATGTAGCGGTAGGATACCAACCTACGCGGGGAAACCCCTGAAGGGGAGGAATATGAAAGATATAATAAAATACGATGGCTATGCATAAAAATAATTGGCAACCTCAAAATTGACTATTCTAAATTTGTTGTTCTCCCCTCTAAATCCATCTGTTCTTCCAAATTCGAGAACTTTCCATGTTACATAACGCTGCTTAAAAAATGGAACTCAAATCCAAAATTAAGCGAGCACACATTAGCTGTACTTATACACGTACTTAGTATAAATACTGCTCGCAAGCAACTACGTCATTATTTTTTCCTGACTTCTGCCATGCAAACAACTCTGCGCCACTTATGCTGTCTATGATGCTTACACCGCACTTTTAAAATCCATGTACATGGAGGTTATTGTATTCAACTATGATTAAAATATATCTTGTCTGCAAAAGGATGATTTGATATGCGTAAAAATAAAGATGATGATTCTTCCATCCAGTTTTGTCAGCTGCTTCATCAAGCCTTCACCCTCAGCCACTACGACTATCGAAAGTTAAAGTATAAGGTATTTCTCCCGCCTTATTCGCGTGCCTTCGAGGTGTAGTGGTCAGTACGCTGGAAGCGTATTCCAAAGTTCCGTGGTTTGAGTCTCGGCGAAAGCGTTGCGGAGATTTTTCATCTCTCCTGCTTTAAAAAAAAGCGTAATGTCTTTACAAAATTACCGGTGCCTTATACGCAATTAAAATATTACATATATATAAGAAAATTAGAACCAATTCTACACATAGTCTCTAAAAAGAGTGAAAAAATAGTAATAAAAATACAATATTAATACATTTAAAAAAACCCAATAAATGCAAAATGAGAATTTGTATTAGCACCCTGCTACCTATCTCGGTGAGCTCAGTGTTTTTATTATTATATGTTGGTGAAATGTGCATCTTTTGCTTTAAAAGTGGCTGGCTGAATTAAGTCGTTCTTATTTTCCGATTAAGGTTTTTATGCCTTCAGTTAATCTGCATGCGATAATTTCAGAATTGTAAACTATTTAAAAGTTCAAGGGGCCATAGGCCTAATGAATTCCCAATTTTTTTACATCTGAAAGTCTTAGTAGAATAGTGAATTAAACGAGTTAATTCACCAGCTTCAGTGTTTTTTTGCCCAGAGGGACTAAAAGTTAATTTTTAATTTTGTGCATCAACAACTTGGTCTTCTTGCCGGTTGGACGAATTGCTTATTTTGGCGCAGAAACTTTAATTTCAGTTGTAAAAATTTTTTTAACTATTTTCAACTGTGTTTGGTATTTTAGTTTTTTTTTTTTTTTTTTGTATTT
>KK114399.1:199981-226493 GCA_000611955.2 Stegodyphus mimosarum
TTTTTTTTTTTTTTTTTTGTATTTTACAGTTTTTATGAATATGTTCTGAGTTTTTATGTACTTTTGACTTGTCGCGAAATGAGAATGAACTGAATGGATGAGAAATATATCTCTAATGAAATTTGAAGATGTAAGTTTAAAGGAAATGTAATTAATAATAAGTATAATTTAATCGGCGGTACAAGGAAGTCATATGGTATCCGCAACAAATATTTTTATACTGGTGACTCCCCACACAATTGTAGAAAACACATTTTGAATCCCTAAGAGAAATTTTTCTGTAATGTGCCACAAGTACTTATCTTCTCCTTTGAAGAAAGCTATAATATGAGCGACCCAATTCACAGTTGTAATTGGTTCGATAGATCTGCAGTTGAGCTTCTCGTTTCGTCATTTATTGTTATGTGTTTAATCTGAACAGATTCCCAGTTTCATTGTGGCTGAAGTTGAAGGGATTGCGTTTTTCTTTGGCCTAAGACTTGAACACTTCATGGGTGATAAAACTAGTTTGCCTAGCTCTGTTCCTAATTTAGTATACAACACTCCAGGGAAGGGCAGGATGAATAAAACGATCTCTTACCTCTTTCCTTCCGCCATAATGGATGGAGAGGAATTTCGTCTCGACGATCCATGCTTTTTTGAGGACTCGAACCCGGGCAACCGTTATGGCAGTCGGCTCCAGTATAGCCGTACATAAAACGTAGCATTTTACTTTGTGATCATAACTTTGCTGCGGGAACAGTGTGATTATCCGTGATACTCCTGGGATGTTAAGGATAATTTTGCCTTATTTTTATTTTCCTTTTTGAGCTATTTATAGCCCTTTATCTTGCGTGCAGGAATAGTTATTTTACATTTTAAAAGTTTTCAAGCATTCTTAACACCTGGCCTGGTTATTTATGAAGATCTCTACAAAACTTAGCATGCAGCAACACGAAAGTTAACATTAAAGCATAATTTGACGTCAAAAAAATATTACGTTAGATTTTTTCCCCCAAATATTTGCAAATAGCATTTAAATAAATAAATGCCTATTTCATTGAGAATGAAAGTTTTAGGTTTCCTTGTAATTAACGATGGGGAACCACTAAATAAGTTAATAAATATACATACGTAATCGGAATATGATTAAATGATCTCTTTCACTGAAAGAATATTCAACTACAATGAAAATTTTAAAATTTCAATCTCGTTTAACTACTTTGCAGATTAACTCAGGACCTGGAAAATTGGCAGGAACATTCGAGGTCAAAAATATTGCAGATAAGTTACCAGATGAATGAAAAGCAAAAAGCTGTGAAATTCTGAACCCAGTTCAAGGGCAAAGCGAGAGAAATAAGAGGAAGACGAGTGGTATGATAGGAGGAACGACTTCATTCCGAAAAATCAGGTCATCGATGCCCTTCATTTGTTTGGGCCAGGTCCCTCATTCTCGGTTTCAACGATCTTTTTTTTTTTTTTTTTTTAAATTTTTTTTTTTTTTTTTTTTTTTCCCCTGGCAAACTGGTACTTGTCATGTTTCTGAACGCCCACTTTAACATAATTTCGCAAGAGAAAAGGAGGCTTCCGCGGATGAGGCACGTTTTTAGGGTTTATTTAAATGCATTTCAAACAGATATGTTTTCTCCCATATTATTTTTAAGGTGTAACTTTTTAATAATACAAAATGTATGTTATTCGACTTCAGGTAAATAATAATTTCGCATCCATGATAATTTTCAAATAAAAGTTTTAAAAAATACTAAAACAAAATTAAAAAAAAAAAAAAAAAATGAAACTGAAGAAAAAAAAAAGAAAGAAAAAAAAACTGAAAGCTTTCAGATTTTAGATTTTTCAACGTTTTGTGCTTTTTTTTAACGTTTTACGCGTTTTTTAACGTTTTGTGTGTTTCCTCTATTTATTAAATATCGTGTTCTTAGCCCTTAAGCCATAAAATTAAATTCAACAGCAATATCAACAGTATTTTAACAAAATTGTTTAAAAAGAGCATAGCTTTAGAATTTCCGATACACAGTCTCGCGCGCTGGATTTTTTTTTTTTTTCCTGTACATTGTTGCCATTGCTCGCTTTGAAATGGTTGAGTTTGTTAATCAAAAATTCGTTAAAGTTTTATAAAATATGAAAAGAGTAATAAAACAAACTCCAAATTTGGGCTTCCAGATGCCCATATTCGAGTGTAAGACTACGTTATTCAAAATTTATGTCTCTAGGTACCGTTGTTTTTTCACAGTGCTAGAAACATGCATGCATTCATTAAGATTCTTCGTTATTTAATTTCTTTAAATATAATGCAGAGCTCCAATATTTGGTGACAACAATTTGAAAAGCTAACCGTCGTTTATAAGGAACCAACGCAAAATGTCAAAACGAAATTAATAGCCATTCTGGGCAAATTGCCACTTTCGGCCAACAAGAATTATATGAGTAACTAGCTTTTACCCGCGGCTTCGCTCGTGTTGATGTCCTTAAATAAATTTCAAAGACTATTGAAAAGAAAAGAAACTGTAAAAAGAGAATTAATTTAAAAAAAAAAAAGAGATATATAGCTTTTAGCTGCAGCTTCGCTCGCGTTGCAGTCCTTAAATAAGTTTAACTCCGCGGGAATTTTAAAAACACACTCCGCGTAAAATTTCAATAAATACTGCCCTTCTTCGATATGTACAGGCCGCGGATATTTTGCATTTACGCGGAGTGTATCACCACGAAATCTAGTACAACTGCTACGTATATTTTCTAATGACTGAAAAATGTTTGTGAAAGAAGAGCCAAAAGCCAGAAATTCTGAAGGATTTTAAATAATAAATTAAATTAAACAAATAAAAATTAATAAACGCTTAATATGTAAATGTTATGCTTTCACACCTTAATTACTTAACCGATCACCATGAAATTTTCAAGAAATATTTTTAATATATTAGAAAAGGTTATAGGCTATAAAATGTTTGCCTGGTTTAAACAAGGCACCTGCGCGCGCAGACAAACTTTTGCATCGTTTAACTTATCGTTATGAAACTTTCAACATTTAATGTTTATACAACGACAATCATTTTAAGCTATAAAACCTATTATATAGTTTAACTTTCAACAGATAAATTACATTTTATAGCCTATCACCTTTTCTAATATACCAAAAATATTTCTTGAAAATTTCATGATGATCTGTTAAGTAATTAAGGCGTGAAAGCGTAACAATCAAACACACAAACAAACTCACAATTTGCATTTATAATATTAGTTAGGATAATCGTGCTCAACTTTATTATAGAAATCATGCGAAATAATTTTAATTTTAGGGAAAATATGATTTTTATTTTCATTTATTTTGATCAGAAATTTTCAGTTTTAAAAATAGGAATCGTCATATTCTTCAAAGAGAACCTACCAGTACCGAGTGATTCAAAACTGTTTTATTATTTGGTTTAGATCCTGATTACTGGGCTGACTAAATGAGAGATTCTTTATTTCTCCCCATCTGTAACATGAATATGAGCCATCATCCTTTTTAGAAAGTTCGGTAAAAGTTTACAATTGGGTGCCTCTTGTTTTTTTGGCGATTCTTTTTTGATGCCAAGATTAGCGCCGGTACAATTTCAAGATGGCTGCTATACAAAACCAAAATAAGAAGTCGAAGAATTGCACAAACTCGGTATTTATTTACACATCGATCTATTTTCACTTAAAAAAACATCCCAGAATTGCGCAATCTACGCATTACGCACTGCCTTAACTTTCTCCATGTGCACATCGATTTATTTTTCACTTAAAAACATCAAGAAGCTAAAGCAAAGTTAAAACTATCATGGTGACCAGAAATGCGGTTTCATCGCGAAAACTGAACAAAATTTGTTGCTAATCGAAGAGGCATCCAATGCTACAAAAAAGCCGAAAGTTCTCCACGAAGGCATCTTTCCTCTGAGGCAGATAGCCCTAATGTATGCTTTGAACTTATCTAATAAATTTAATCCAGTCCTTGAAAGCGATCGTTGAACTTCGGTTATGTTGAATATCAGCGCTTCAGATTTCAGCTTTTTGCGGATCACCTGAAAACAAGACAATTTCTCGCGGACCATATAAAAGAAAATCAAAATATTTTTTGCTGTAATCTAATCCAAAATAATGTTTTCAAAACTTTACGATTTTGCATTTATTTAAA
Source organism: Stegodyphus mimosarum (assembly GCA_000611955.2). Classification (NCBI taxonomy): domain Eukaryota; kingdom Metazoa; phylum Arthropoda; class Arachnida; order Araneae; family Eresidae; genus Stegodyphus; species Stegodyphus mimosarum. The sequence goes on from KK114399.1 coordinate 204,135, forward strand.
TAATTCTCATGTTCTTTATTTTTATCTATTTTTTATATTTATAATGCACAAAAGTAAATAAAAAGAAATTATGAGCTACTAAAGATTACTTTAGAGTAATTTATTAGTATTTAGGATATCCGATCAGTTTCAGTTTGTAGAGGCATTAGGCTATAGGAGACATGAAAAATGAGCGATGCGCTCACCGGAACTCGAACCACGGACCTCTCGAATACGCGCCGAGCTTGCTGACCACTACACCACGAAGGCATGCTGAGAAGGCGGGAGAAATACCTTATATACATCCCCTTTTAAAGGGTGACTGGGAATTAAGAGACCCAATCGCCGAATCCTGGTAGTGGAGAATCATCATCCACCACCTTTTTGTTCGGGCGCCATTGTAGAGACGTTAGTTATTTTTTGAAAGTAGGAGAGATAAAAAAATGAGCAATGCCCTCGCCAGGACTCGAACCACGGACCTCTCGCATACTCGCCGAACGTGCTGACCACTACACTACGAAGGCATGTAAGAAGATGGGAGAAATACCTTATAAGTTGATTAACGGCTTGGTTATTTGGTGTGGAAAAGCAAATGGAGGTTAAATAACCTCCATTAATCGTTAAATAAATAATCTTAGGTAAATAGAGCAGGGATGCCTTTGTGAAGTATTTTCTAAGGTAAAGCGGCTCGTATTCACGTTACACCTGGGAAAACACCAGAAAGCCAACCTTGCAGCTAATGCCATTATTCAGCTAACTTCAACGTATTCAGCTAACTTCTACTCTAATGGCGGAGGCCGAATACATTCGAAACGCATTAAAAAAAAAAAGTTCGAAGCGCTTTATTAAAAAAAAAATGTAGTAAAGAAACATTTTAATCACATTTTTAGCTTAAATTTTCATATACATTAAAAAAAAATTAAGAATATTTGAAATAAATCATTATAATTTCACAAAAATGTTAATCAAATATAGAAAATTTCGGAAACATCTCTAAAATTTCACAAAGGCTATATGAAACGCACAGAGACTTATCTGAAAAAGAAAGCACTAAAATAAAACTCCCCCTCTGGTGCTTCGGACATTATAAAAAACAAAAAGTTTAAAGATGATTGAATAATAAATTGCAAGATTTTCGGAGTACTTACGATTTTATATCTCAAAAAGGAGGTCACTATTAGAAATCATGCAACTGAATTTCTTTTCGCACATATACTAGAACATAAGAACAAAACGCATAGAGTTTCATAAACATACGATAATAATATATTAAGTTATTATTTTTAAGTGAGAAAACTATGCGTAAACATCAGTTTTGAGAAAAAACTGTACTTTAAATTTAAATAATCGTATTTATACTAAAGAAAGTGTTCTAACCTAACTGAAGACCAAAATGTTTATAAATAAATACTCTTCTCTAAATTAAAAAAAAAAAAAAGGGTTTCAGATTTTAAATTACGTCCGAAGGGGTTGTTTTTAACGTTTTGCGCGTTACCTTTATTTATTAAACATCATGTTCTTCGCACTTAAACCATAAAATTCAGTTCAATAACAATATCGCAAAATAATTTAAAATGAGCATATCTTTAAAATTTCCGATACACAGTTCCGCGCGTTGGAGGTATAAAGGCTTTTTTTTTTTTTTTCTTTCCGTAAAGTGTTGCCATTGCTCGCTTTTAAATCGTTGAGTTTTTTCATCAAAAATTCGTTTAAGCTTTATAAAATATGAAATAGATCATAAAACAAATTCCAAATTTGGGCTTCCAGATGCGCATATTCAGGTGGAAACGTACGTTATTCAAAATTGGATGACTAACGTACGTCAGGGAATAACGTACTTCAGGCACAAAGCCCCTTTTGACTTAAAAAAATAAATAAATAAAATCTGAAAGGTTTCAGATTTTAAATTAAGTCCAAAGGGGCGTTTTTTAACGTTTTGTGTGTTACCCTTATTTATTAAATATCACGTTCTTCGCACTTGAACCATAAAATTCAGTTCAACAGCAATATTGCAAAATAATTTTAAAATGAGTATCTTTAGAACATCAGATATACAGTTCCGTACGCTTTAGATAAAAAGGTTTTTTTTTTCCCCCGGTAGAGTGTTGCCATTGCTCGCTTTTAAATCGTTTGAGTTTGTTCATCAAAAGTTTTACAAAATATGAAATACGTAACAAAACAAATTCCCACATTTAAGGCTTCCAGATGCGTGTATTCGGGTGGAAACGTACGTTCTTCAAAATTGGATGGGTCTAGTTGCCGTTGTTTTATCTCATTTGGAGAAATATACACACATTTATGGAGATCCTTCATTATTTATTTTCTTTAAATATCATACAGGGTTGCAATACTTTGCGGCAACAGTTTGAAAAGTGATTCAGACTTTTAATGTTTCCGACGCGAAATCGCAAAACGAAAACAATAGGCCTCCAGGGACAAAGCTCCTTTGGAGTAAAAAAAAAAAAAACTGAAATCTTTTAGATTTTATATTGTTTCTAAAGGGGCGTTTTTTTTTTTACCTTTATGCATTAAACATCATGTTCTTTGCCCTTAAACTGTAAAAATTCAATTCAACAGCAATATCGGAAAATATTTCAAAAGAGCATATCTTTAGAATTTCCGATACACAGTCTCGAGCGGTGGAGATTTTTTTTTTTTTTTTTTTTTTTAACAGTGTTCGCTTTGAAATCGTTGAATATGTTAATAAAAAATTCCCTAAAGTTTTACAAATATGAAATAGATAATAAAACAAATTCGAAGTTCAAAATTCGGGTGTCCAGGTGCTCATATTTGGGTAGAGGATTACGTTATTCAAAATTTGATGTTTCTAGGTACCGTTGATTTCGAGAAACATATATACGTTTATGCAGATTCTTCATTATTTAATTTCTTTAAATGTAACACAGGGCGATAGTATTTGATGGCAACAATTTGAAAAGTGAACTGCCGTTTTATAGCGGACGATGCAAAATGCCAAAACGAAATTAATAGCCCTTCTGGCTAAATTGTACCTTATTGCTAATAAAAATACTAATAAAATCCAAATCAATAAAAAATATCTTTTGGCGTAAGTGTGTACAGAATGTTGTTTGCGTTCTGTATTCCCGCATTTCAGTTACAAATTTGTATCCTGCCGCTTAATTAACACATGTTTAACTATCTTGTAAGGTATTTTTCCTTTCTTTTCCGTATGTCTTCGTGGTGTAACTGGAAGCACGTTCGTTGTGAATTCGGAATGCCTGGAATTCGAATCCTGATGAGGAGCGGTTGACATTTTTCCTTTCCTGCATCAGAATAACCTAATAATTCTACAATGCTCATTTTCTTAGCTTCCTTTGGAATTATTCCAATATTTTACTGCAGAATCCGCAGCTGATTAAAATTTTCATTAGCTGAAAGGGTACATCAGTTGTAATCATTACATCAATCATTACATTTAATCATCACATTAATAGTACATCAGTTGCTTTGCGTTTTGAGCAGAGAAAATGCCTTACAGCAATTCTTGAACTTTGAATGCTTTGAAAATTATTCATATTTGCTGCGAATTGCAGTCCTATAGTAAAAAGTATATTTTAACACATTTCTAGAATAAATTCATGGCCGTTTATTCAATGTTTAAAATGTATTCTTTAAAATGGTCGATTTGATAGCCTTTTTTCTCGACCATAATTCAGCATCGCTTTTCGTAAAATTTCCAGGTTTATTGATTTTCCTTCCTGTTCCACTACTTTCCCGGGTGCATCCAAAATGGTGGATTTGTGCTTGGAAAGAGCTCTTTTCAAGCTACCAGAAGCACAATAATCTACATGTGAACCATTAGGAGATTTCGCAGGAATACGTTGAAGAGATATATATGCGAACCTGTATCATTCTTTAATTTTCAAGGAATCTAGTGGTACTTTCCGAAGCAGGACTTGTTGCTTTGTTTTGATAAAGTTTCACTCTGTGAAAGTTATTGGGATAAAGAAATGAAATTTCTTTTGTAAATATCCGATGTAAAACTTTCTCTTGTACTGTAGAGACACTAGGTTATTTCGAAGCACGAGACATGAAAAATGAGCAATGCCCTCGAACCACGGAACCTCTCGAATACGCGTCGAATGTGCTTGACCATTACACCACGAAGGCATGCTAAGAAGGCAGAAAAATGCTTTGTAGTACAACAAAGCACGTTGAGTTGGTTTGAACATTTTTTCCATTCTTCTTATTTTTAATTTCCTACTGTAAAAGAAAACTGCGACAATCACAAACCCCTTACTGAAAATTTCTTTGCATTAACGGAACCAGATTTGTACATTTTCTTTCCCTTCGTTTTCGATAATAAATAGGCATGTTTTTGTTGAAGTCAATTAGGTAAACTCATGCTTCATCAACCATCACAATGTATTTCCAATTATCTCCTGCTAAATTATTTTCATACAATGTTTTATAAATTGTTCTGGGTTGAGCCACATGCCTTGGCGAAAGCTAGTGAACATTGTGTTTCTTAGGTTTATTAAGCTGTAATTATTTTTATTATTTTATTTATTGTTGTTACAGATATACTAAAGAGTTTGCAATTGATTTCTGCTTCGACGGATTTTCTCTTGTTATCAACGATTTAACTTTGGAGACATTAGATACAGCAGGTACCTTTTTCGGATATTCCTTTGGAATCTTCTTTCTACGTAGAAGTAATGATGGTTTTTCCCTTTCCTATGAACAATTTTGCTTATTTTTCACTTATTCAAAGAAAAGGGAATCGGGAAAAATCTGCAAAATGCTCCATTGATGTCATTGCAACATTTAGAAGGTCTGTTTTCCACATGCAATCATCCTTTAAAATTATTAGCTATTTTGTCTTTTCTCACTGCAACAATCGAAATTTCTTTCCTCCCCTCCCCCATTTCAGTCTGCTAAAGTCATTTTTGAAATATAGTACTTCAACCTCAATTAATGGATGTGTTTCACTGGCCCTTTACTAGGAATATATAATTAATTTTATTAAGAAATTATTAATAACTATGTTAATACACCAAGGAATTTTGATTTTTTTATGAGAGGTCTCTCTTAAATAAATAGCCAGTAATTATATAAATTAAAACAACATGAAGTTAATTTTGCGTAATATATGTAGTTTTAAAGGTTTGGTTTACGAATTACTGTTGAAGAATTTTCATCCTTTCTTCCTTCCACGGTTTAGTGTTTGAGTGTAGGTTCTCATGTTAAAGCAATCGAGCTGGGGGGAGGGGGGAGAATGGAGACCACGGCCCAACAAAGAGTGATAGGATAATTTTTGGTCAGTTCCTGCACTTTCTGAAATTTTCTCAATTTGTTATGTAATTAACCTAATTAGTAACACTAAAATAATTAATTAATATGCTTAGATGTGGTATTTGTTTATTTTTCTAACAATGACCAAATGATTAACACAACTAAAATATATATAGTTCTATCTAGGTTTGAGCCTCAGCAAACGGACTGGCTTGATGTTTTCGAGGTTTTTTTCATGCGTCAGGTTAATACACTGTTGGCCACCCAAATTGCAACACCAAGAAAGACAAGAGATATCACAACAAAACTTATTTAGTAGAAAACATGTTAACTAAGTATCAAATGATTAAATTTATAGTCTTCTGTGAAGTGTCTTTCCTTCCGGAATCAGTAGCCAGAGTAGCCGCCATTGTTGGAGATCGCCGCTGCCACACGCCTCGCCATTGGTTCAAAGAGACTTTGGATGTGTTCTTGGGGTACAGCAGACCAAGCAGCTTCCACACGCTGCCAAAGTTGATCTGGCGTGGCAGTTTGTGATGTAATCTGGGTCAATCGTTCAGCAACCATGGACCACATGTTTTCTATCGGCGAAAGATCCGGAGAGCGAGCTGGCCAGGGAAGCAATTGAATCTGGCGATTGACGAAGAACCCTTGGACAATGCGTGCCATGTGTGGTCGCGCATTATCCTGTTGAAATATGGCTGTGGGTAAGCCCTGAAGGTAAGGAAGGACAACTGACTCCAAGACCTCGGAGATGTAGCGCTGGCTGTTTAAAGTACCGACAACGCGTTCTAGAGGAGTGCGAGAGTGATATCGAATACCGCCCCATGCCATAATACCCGGTGCACGACCAGTGTGGCGGTGCATAACGCAGCTGTTCAGCATTCTCTCTCCACGGTGTCTCCAGATTCGAATCCGACCATCGTGGTATTGCAGACAGAAGCGTGATTCGTCAGTAAAGATAATTTCATTCCATTCTGCCATCCACATCCTACTTACATCGCCCCATTGGCGGCGGAGACGCCTGTGGTTCTGCGTCAAGGGTAGATGAAGCAATGGACGTCTTGCGGACACATCACTCTGCTGTAAACGGCGTCGAATGGTACGCACAGACACTGGATGATGTGTTACAGATTGAATGTGCTGTGCTATGATTCGTGATGTGGCTCAGCAATCCGTCACTGCCATGTGCACAGTGTTCCTGTCATCACGTGAAGTGATGTACTGAGGTGGATGCGATCGAACACGTCGGTCCATCGTACCCTCCTGCATCCAACGGTCACATATCCGCATTGCAGTTGTTTGGTTTCGTCCAACACGACTACCGATTTCTCGGAAAGTTAATCCACACTTTTGGTAGGCCACTATCCTTCCTCTGTCAAACTCGGATACTTGATAACACGATGATCGCTGTTTACTGCGAGGCATAATTGATCTTTTTTTTTTTTTTGAAAAAAACCACAAGAAAAACACAATTGCCGAACTTGAAATCGTCGAAAACTCCAAGCCTTAAATAGCGCTTTGAAGTGGCGCCACAGGGGCCCGTGACATGTGGTCTGCGCTGAAATTCTAATCATTTGCATATCTCTAGGTACGCAGGTTTCTCTAAGTATCTCTAGGTCTCTAGGTACCGTTGTTTTATCACAGTGCGAGAAACATATATACGTTAATGCGGATTCTTCATTATTTAATTTCTTTAAATATAATACAGGGCTCTAATATTTGGTGGCAACAATTTGAAAACTGATTCGCCGTTTTTAGTTTTCCACACAAAATGCCAAAACGAAATTAATAGTCCTTCAGGGAAAACTGCCCCTCTGGACTAAAAATGCACTACATTCTTGAGTATTTACGCAACTCGCGCGCTGTTCTTTAATCGATTAACCAAATCGGATAAAAATGTAAACTAACTATTAACGATTTAACATTGAAAAGTGGTACCAAAATTGGTTTCATTGTTATTGCTTTATATGTACATAACATTTAGTAAGCTCCCTGTTCCTACTCAGGACTCCAGTTATGTTTGCAAAATCAACTAGAAGAAACAGTAGTCCTGATAGTGGCACCCGAAGGAGAAGACCCATGGCTGACTTTCAAGAGGAAGTTGATGAACCCGTGGTATCGGCTCAAAATTCAGAAACACCAGCTGTCACCCTAGAAGGATTTGGGTACATTGTCCAGACCATGCGAGCATCAATGAAGCCAGCAGCGAGCTTCGATAGGAATTCAGCGGTGAATAAATTTTTGGAAAAATTAGATGACCACTTTATGCTCTAATCATTTGCATATCCCAAATTCTTCTTCCTTTTATATGATTTTGACATTCGTCAGGTCATTTTTCCCTGATGCTGTAATTTTAATGTCCAACAGTAGACTTCTTCTAAGTTAATAATTTTTCACGAGTAAGTACAGTACTGTTTTCATTTGTCCCACGCTTATTTAATGAAGATTCAAATCTCTCTGGCATAAAACCTTTCTGTCACCCAGACGGTAGAGTGGTTAGGGGAACCTACTACAGTACCTAAGGGCCGGTTTAAAATCCCGGAGTAGATATAGATATTTGTAAATGTATTGTGTCGTTGCAGCATGCCGGAACTTTAAATATGCGGTGAACCGAAAGTCCTCTCTTGCCGATTGGTGGAAGGGGACGGGTGGGCCTCCCGGGTGCTCTTGCTCAAAATTGAGGGTGAAAAATAGAAGTCCAATCTCTCTTTGGAGTAGGCTCTGGCAGCTATTGCGTCATGTAATATGGTCAACACAACAACAACAACAACAACAAATCTTTCTTATTTGCAGCTTGGTCTCCCATTCCTGTAGAAATCATTGCTTGAAAACAGGTTGCAAATGTATTTGTTAATAATCCAAAATGTAAAGCGCTAACATAAAGACACCGTCTTAATGCTACGTCTAAAAGCAACGGAATGAAGCATACACACACACATATCATTGCAAAGCAGCTATAACTGGTTCAAAACTAACTAAAAGCACCTAGAAGCAGTTGTAAGAACTTTTGATTGCCGTATTTCATACTTTAATGATCAAGTAAACTTTATTCTACAGAATACCTAGTTAAATCGTAGAATTCAATAATTTTATATACTTTAATTGACTTGTATAGTTATTTCATGAAATACCTAGTTATTCCATGAAATAACTGATTTCACACTTTAACGGTAACACTTATACGAACAGAAACCTACATCTGGTGCCCAAAGCTCTCACGAACCATGCCTGGAAACGGCACAACATTTACTTTTCTCCCCTTCCCAAGATTCCACGCTCCTACAGCTCGAACAAATCCAATCAAATGATTTAGATTTATTATGGATACTATTGCACGTATCAATGAACCGTCCAGTCAACTTGATCAAGCAGAAGCGCGGCTTTGTCTTTTATCGAAATTTACAAATATTTCTTTTATTATAGCCGGTTGCAACATACAAAAAGTTTCCATAGCAACCGCTCCTCTGTGAAGTCAAGCACTGAACTGGTATCGGAGAATCGGAAAATACTTGCTAGGCGAATAGGGTAGTGAGAATTATAAGTTTGATACATTTAAAGCGACACTTTTGAAAGCATTCGCCATTGAGAACCGAATTGGAAGCAGAACTTTATGGTAAATACCAGATGAATAGAGATGATACCGATTTAGAGAAGTTCAGAGGTTGATACTGTTATATGGAAAAAACCCGATGCAGAAGTTATTGAGATAATTATTGTTGTTGCATATTAAGATTTTATAGAGATAAGAAACCGTGGTTCGTTGGAACAGCTTTCTGAGTTAGTTGTGAAATTTGAAAGTCGGCGTGAGTAGGCGGGAATATGATGAAAGAGGTAGCGAAAACTTTCGAAAGATTGGAGCTGAGAAAGATGGCAAATTTTACGTTAGGAAAAGTTTTGGTGGTTGGTAAAATTTTTAGTTCTTTAATGGCGGTCACTAACATAAATATCAAAAACCGTTCTGATCAAAAGGAAGCGGGTGTGAATAAGCAGAAACCTTTAAACTAGATAGGGGTGCTTTAGCTTACATTTTTCCCCATTGAAGGAATTTGAATCAATGTTTTTCCAACGCTAGCTAGACATGTTAATTATTTAGACCACGAGAAATAGTGACAACAATTAATGAAGCACAATAAATTCTTTGTATATTTTGCAGATGATTTGAGAATCAATCTGCTGACAATAGGAATAATCTTGACAATCTCTATGATATAACAAGCAAAGATTTCATACCAAACATACGACTGTTAATATAATATTTATAATAATAAAAATAGTAATAATTTAAATGTAGCTATATTTTTTTTCAGTTAAGGTAGGAATCTTTCGTTTCCTGCGATTGAACAATTCATTGCTTTATAATATCACGTTACTACCGCTGGGCAATCAAAGTTAATTAATATAGCTCACAGACCTTGACACAAGTTTTGTAAGACCTTCACATTATGTTCATATTCCTTGTTTTCAAGAAGAAAAACAAAATATACAAAAACTATATGTTGATTTTCGAGGTTTCTAGAAACTCAGATTCTGGAGATCTAAACATTATGAAAACTTGGCTCATCAGAATTTTTATGAATTAATTAGTTGATTACTGAGAGTACTTTTCGTTATTTATTTAAATCGAAAATGAGGGTAAGAAAAGCATTCAGAGCAGAGCTACTGAATTTGCAGGGTACTTTGATTAACTAAAGAAATCATGATCTTTTAGAATATATTTAATACTTAATATCTAATACATAACGTTCCATGCAATATGAAATCTTATTATTTAACTGCATACATATAGGGTATTTGTGATATCTATAAATAGAGCTGTCCAACCGGCGGCCCGCCAAATTATTTTCACGGCCCGCGAGTACATTTTACTATGAATAAATTTATGTTACTAAATTATTATAATTAATATTAAAATTATTGTGGGAATCGTGCCTCAACGAAGCATCAGATGTCGCTATCTACATCTACGGTAGGAATGCTCTAGGTAAACACATCTTCCACTTGGATAGAGAAGTCAGAGAGAAGCGGTCTAACGGAACGCTCGCGAAGGAGCTACGACTAGACGCTTACCGGTTGCGCGTAGGTGACCCCATCTTTACTTAACCAAAGTGACCGCACGTAGGTGGTCAGCTGTTGTGTTGTGATACCACTCCAAAACATATTTAATCCATCTGTACATACTCATCCCGTTATCTTTTCTTCTGTGAACCAAGAATAAAACCTGATACTTTGAACAGTGGGAGTGATCTCTATTTATTGATAAGACGTCACCTCCACAACTATGGGGGCTCGAAGCCGGCGAACTTCAAAGGTACTGTGAAAATTTTTCTTCCTTTATTTCTTCAAGTTAGTGCTACTTCTGTTTCGTTTTTAAAATGAGTTTCTTAAATAATTCAAACAAGAGTAATTTAAAATTAATTGCGGAAAAAATTGGAGAGAATGTTCCAGAAAATGCCAAAAAAGCTGACATTAGAAAAATTATCGAAAATTCTGATGTCTTCAAAACGAACGTTGAATTTTTTCGTGCCGTCGTCAAATGGATCGCCGAGGATAGGACGCCTAAAACAAGTAATGAACACTATCTGTTAGAGATCGAGCGTCTTAAATTAGCCCAAATTGAGAACCAGATTGAGCTAGAAAATTTAAAATCACAATCATTATCGGGTGATAGAAGAAACACGCAGAGTAGTGTTGAAAATTTACTAAAAAGTATAAAAACTCTTACAATCTCTGTTCCTGAGCGGCCAGAGGCATTGCATTTGTTTTTCATTTCATTGGAAAAAGCTTTTGAAACCAAAGAAGTTCCCAAAGACTTACAAGCTGAGATACTAATTAATTTGCTAGGTGTTAAAGCTAATAATGTTTTAACATATGCAACTGAAGAAAAACTGATTACGAAAAACTAAAAGTGTTGTTTTTAGCTGAATTTCAGCCGACATCCAGAGAGATTCTTGACACCTTTAAACATGCTCAACGCCCAGCAAACGAGTCGCATATTCAGTTTGCATCGCGATTGACCGCAACATTCGAATACTAGTATCAGGTCAGGAAAACACAAAAGGATTTTAAAAAGTTATGTGATTTAATTGTTGCAGATAAATTGTATGAAACTTTGGATTTTAAAACGAAAGAATACGTAGGTGTTCGCGAGAAGAAAACATGGTTTAATCCAAACCAGTTAGGGCGGGAATGTGATTTATATTTCTCATCCAGGGGAAAATCATTGTCTGAAATACCTAACCCTAAAATTCAGTCTAACGAATCGAAAGTGCGAAGTGTGCAAAACCAAAGTATTAAGAATGACTCATTCCGTCGAAGCAAATCGCACGTCATTCCGTTGACGCCAGAGAGATCATGTTATGTCTGCGGGGGAAAGGGGGAAAATTTTCATTTCGCTAGGGATTGCGTAAAACGTAAATAAAGCGAATCGCATAAGGAACCAGAAAGAAAAAACAAGTGTTAATAACGTCAGTTTTATTAACGAGTTGCAATATGCTGATATTTTAGTAGAAAATAAAAAAATAAAAGCACTTATGCTCATGTTTTGACGAAAAAAAAGAGGCAGATATCGCTAGAGTAGGATTATCTTTAAATAGCAATTCACCAAGGTTAGAAATCATTGTTGCAGCCGTAACTAAGCTATCTGTTCCTTTAATTTTAACACCAAAACATTTATTCTCAAATTCTAAAAGTAACTCGGGAAAAAAAAATGAAACATCTCCTAAAACCGGAAATGATTTTAAAAGTGAATCATCGTTACGAGAGTGTTTTTCATTAAATTTTGCAAATGTGATTGATGAATGTGATATGGATTTCTTGCATGTTACTGATGTGAATATTCGTACGGATTTATCGTTATTGATTCATAATTATAAACCAAATAAAACCAAAGACACGAATTTAAAAATGAATATTGTGCTACAAGATGATATTCCAGTATCGCAACGGTCTCGGAGATTACCGTTTGCTGAGCAAAAAATTGTTGATAAACAGATAGACGAGTGGTTGCAAATGGGGATAATTAAACCATCTTGTTCCGAATACGCATCCCCAATTCTGTTATGTAAGAAACGTGAAGGAACATATAGATTATGCGTAGACTTCAGACAGTTAAATAAAAAAAGTAGTGAAAGATTTTTTTCCTATGGCCCAGGTAGAGGAAGTACTTGATCATTTGGTGGAAGCAAAAGTTTTTTCAACTTTAGTTTTGAAAAGTGGCTTTTTCCATGTTCCAGTCGATGAAAAATGTACCAAATATTTAGCATTCATTTGCCATGCAGGTTTATTTGAACTTTTAAGAGCTCGGTTTTGTTTGACCACAAGTCCTAGTGTATTTTTAAGATTCATCTATAATGTATTCAGGGAATTAATAAGGGATAATACAGTTGTAATTTACATGGATGATTTTATTATACCGTTCCGTGATGAAAAAGAGGGCTTAGAAAAACTTAAACGAGTTTTAAAAGTAGCTCCAGAATATGGACTAGAAATTAATTTTTAAAAATGTCAATTCCTTAAACGAAAAATTGAATTTCTCGGTTATTTAATGGAAGAAGGTACAATTCATCCGTCCCCAAATAATACGCTTGCAGTTAAAGATTTTCCTCAACCTAAGAACGTTAAGCAAATGCAAAGCTTCCTAGGTCTCACATGCTATTTTAGAAAATTTGTACCTGGTTATTCGAAAATAGCCAAACCATTGAGTGATATGCTTCGCAATGGTGTAGAATTTGAATTTGGGCCAAGACAGAAGCAGGCATTTGACCACCTCTTTCTCAAAGAACTTTTGCGCCAAAGTCCCGTACTTCACATCTTTCAGCAGGGAAAACCTTTGGAGTTACATACGGATGCTAGTAGTCATGGTTTCGGTGCAGTGTTGCTTCAACACTGAGATGATGGACAGCTGCATCCAATCCATTACAAGAGTAAAAAAACATCACCTCAACAAGAAAAAATGTCAAGTTATGAACTCGAAGTGCTAGCGATCGTCGAAGCCTTGAAAAAATTTCGAAGTTATCTCTTAGGCACAAAAATCAAAATAGTCACAGACTGTGATGCATTTCAGAAGACAATGCAGAAAAAAGATCTGACACCAAAGATAGCTAGATGGGCACTACTACTCGAAGAGTTCGAATATGAAGCTATCCACAGACCCAATCAACAGATGAAACATGTCGACGCATTAAGTAGGCATGCTGGGTGCATGGTCACTCGTTCGCAAAGTGAAATCACTACTAAGATCGCAACAGCGCAAGAAGCTGATGAGCGTCTTCAATTATTGAAAACTCTGGTCGAGAAAGGACTTAGAGATGACTATCTGCTAAAAGATAATGTGTTGTATCAGCAGGAGAGAGGTCGAGAACTCATCGTTGTGCCGGAAGAGATGGAATTCGAGATTATCCGTGCCATACATAACAAAGGACACTTTGCTGTACAGAAGACAGAAGATCTGTTGCAAAGAGATTTTCATATTTCGAATGCTACAAAGAAAAAGAGCACGTTATAATGATCTGTGTTGAATGCATCCTCTGTAATAAAAAGCGAGGCAAAGCCGAAGGTCTATTGAACCCAATACCAAAGGACAATATTCCTTTAAGCACATACCACATCAATTTCATCGGACCCTTGCCATCTACAGATAAGAGATACCGACATATCTTTACAATGGTAGATGCTTTTACAAAATTCGTCTGGTTTTACCAAGTCAAGACAACATCAACGGCAGAAGCTGTACAGAAGCTAAAAATCCAACAAGCTGTCTTCGGAAATCCTTCAAGAATTATCTCTGACGAGAGATCTGCTTTCACTTCAAAGGACTTTGAGAATTACTGGAAAGATGAAGGAATTCAGCACATACAGATCACAACAGGCGTTCCAAGAGCCAACGGCCAGATTGAAAGAATTCATGGAACCCTTATCCCAGTGCTTGCAAAACTGTCAGTAGATGATCCTGCCAAATTGTTCAAATTTGTTCCTGACGTCCAACGAATCATCAACAGCACCGTCAGTAGATCCACGAAGTTCACTCCTTTCGAGCTGATGACAGGCGTGAAAATGCAAAATAAGGCAGACCAAAGAATTAAAGAAATCCTCAATGAAGAATTCCTGAACTCCACAATCCAACAGAAAGAGTCTATTCGTGAAGAGGCCAAGGCGAATATCTTAAAGCTGCAGAAGGAGAACCGACGACAATACAATCGACGTCGTAGAACCGCTCCACTCTACAAAGTCAACGACCTAGTAGCCGTTAAAAGAACCCAGTTAGGAGGAGGTCTCAAGCTAAGACCTAAATTCTTAGGACCTTATAAAGTGGTCAAGATTAAGCCACATGACCGCTACGACGTAGCAGAAGTAGGAACTCATGAAGGACCTGAAGCAACTTCCACTTCGGCAGACCACATGAAGCTTTGGTCTGATGGAACTGCAACCTGAGATCATTCTTTTGCTAACTATTTTTCAACTATTGCTTTTTCTTTTTTTTTGTATTTTGTTTTTGCAGATGTATTCCAGTGTTCAGAGGTCCTCACCTGTCGATGGCCGAGCGTTGTGGGAATCGTGCCTCAACGAAGCACCAGATGTCGCTATCTAGATCTACGGTAGGAATGCTCCAGGTAAACACATCTTCCACTTGGATAGAGAAGTCAGAGAGAAGCGGTCTAACGGAACGCTCGCGAAGGAGCTACAACTAGATGCTTACCGGTTGCGCGTAGGTGATCGGATCTGGACTTATCCAAAGTGACCGCACGTAGGTGGTCAGCTGTTGTGTTGTGATACCTCTCCAAAACATATTTAATCCATCTGTACATACTCATCCCGTTATCTTTTCTTCTGTGAACCAAGAATAAAATCTGATACTTTGAACAGTGGGAGTGATCTCTATTAATTGATAAGACGTCACCCCCACATTATTTTACTATGTGAAAATTTAAATCTAATTTGAATTTAAAGTAGATCTTATTTAGTTTGCGTAACTTCACTTAACCTGGCTGAATATAGCAGCAATCCGTTTAACGTCTGATGATGATTGGCTTAACGTTGGCGCCACGTATTATATTTCTGGTTGGTTGTTTATCTATGGTTGGCGCACATGATGCGCAAACTACGCTGCGTTATTTGGTTGATTCATGCAATCGTGCGAGTGCACTCTTGTCTAGAATTTGTTGAGGGGTGACTGTGTTATAATATTATTAACTTAATTTCATATTTATTTATTTATTAATTAAAATAAGTATTGAATATGAGTGCTACTAATAAAAGAAAAATAGACCTCGAAAATCGAGAATTTCAAGATTGCTGGGAGATACATTATTTATTTATTCTGAACAAGAATGGTAAACTACAGTGTTTGGAATGTTTACAAATCACAGTTGTGTGTAAAGAATATAACTTGAAGTGCCATTATGTTTCCGTGCATGCAAAAAAGTATCATTCGTACACGCGAAACATGAAAATACCACTAGCGAAAAAAAATGAAAAAGCAGCTGGATCATCAAACTCTTTATTTTAATCAAGAACCAAAATTTCAAGAAGCATCTGTAGCTGCATTGTTTGAAGTTTGTTTAGAAATAGTAAAAGCAAAGAAGCCATTTTTGGATGGAGAATTCATTAAAAAATGTGCCATAAAAATAGCTCAAGCATTTAATGACAACGAAATGGTAAGAAAATTTCATACAGTATCACTTTCTCATCAGACTCTAAGCCAACGTGTAAACGAGATTAGCATGCATGTCACTAATAATTTAGAAAACCTAATCAATAGTTGCTGCTATTTTTCGGTAGCATTGGATGAAAGCACAGACATTTCCGATGCAAGTCAAGTTCTTTATAAGAACTGTAAATGAAAACTATAATTATTCAGAAGAACTTTTAAAATTACAATCATTACACGGAACAAAAAAGGTGAAGATATTTACAAACAATTAAAATGTTCAGTAGAGCATATGGCGGATTTGATAAGTGCACTGCTATTGTAACCGATGGGGCTAAAGCTATGACGAGAAAAAATATTGGACTCGTGGGACTTTTGCAAAAAGGAGGAATAACATGTCGTATTTTACACTGCATTATCCATCAGGAGGCTTATATGGTTTATCCCTACAACTAAAAGACGTAATGGACAAGGTTTGCAAAATTACTAATTTAATTCGCGGCGAAAATTGTTCTCTTACACACCAAAAATTTAAAACATTTTTGTATGATTTGGAAACTGAGTATGGAGATCTGCTTTTACATAGTAACGTTCGTTGGTTAAGTGCTGGAAAGTGCTTGAGGATATTCTTTACACTTCGAAAAGAAGTTCATCTTTTTCTCACAGAAATTGCCGTCGAGGAAAATTTGGCAGCAAATTTAGTTGATAAAAATTTTATTGATTTACTTGCTTTCCTTACGGACATTACAAATTAATTAAATATTTTGAATAAATCCTTGCAAAGACAAGATCAAAATGTGTGTTGCCTTTATAAATATGTTACTGGATTTAGAAACAAATTAAAATTGTTAAGGTTTAATTTGGAACAAAATAATTTATTTCCTTTTAAATCTTGCAAAGAGAGCCATGAAAAAATGAAAGAATGTAATACAGAAGGGAATTTTAAAATAATCTACCAAAATTGGATATGCTAATTACAGATTTCAATGAAAGATTTTCTCAATTTGATGATCTTAAACAGTCTATTGATTTATTTTGAGACCCAATTAATACTGATATCAACTCCATTGATCTTAAATATCAAATAGAATTATGCGACATACAGGCTGACCCATTTTTTACATATCGTGGAGTAACTGGAATAGAAATATTCAAATTTTTAGATAAAGAGAAATATCCAAAATTGAGAGATTTTGGACTTCAAATTGTATCAATCGGGATTACATATATCTGCGAGCGTGCATACTCCGATATGAAATATATAAAGTCAAAATATAGAAAGAGTTTGAAAGATTCTACTCTTGAAGATATAATTACACTTGACACAACAAATATTCTTGTGGACATAAAAGATATTGTTGCTAAATAATTACGGCCCCAGTGTTCTCATTACTATATTACGAATATTTTAAAGTTTTCTTTTAGTATAAATAAAATATTTTTTTAATTAACATAAACTGACTTTTCATTTATCAACGTTCTAGGCCTCCGAAATGTTTGGTGAAGAAAATAGGGCCCGCGGGCTACGATAAGTTGGATAGCTCTGCCTATAAGTATTCTAAAAATGAACAAATAACAGTAATATAAATAAGCAATAGAGTATTGGTAAAAGTCAAACTATAAAGCAGGGAGTAATTAAGTATGTTGTCGAAAAGTTAAATTAAAACATTAAAGAATTACTAATTATCTTGGCCTGATCTGTGATTCTGTGAGATTATTAAACTTTGAAATAAAAACCTTGTAGAAGAAGGTGAAGAAGATTTTAGAGAATTACTTTAGAGGTAAGATTTCTCGAGCGTTTTTCCATCTGATAATGTAATTTTTTCGCTTTATATCTACCACAGCGCATATCAGTATTTATAAAATTTAATTAATTAATTAATTTGTATGAAGGTTATATTATATGAATACTGCAAAGTACGCAAGTGCTAACTGTCTAGTGGAAGGCAAGCCTTCGTGGAGGTTATAAAGGAAACGGGCTTGTATTCAGATTACCTATACGCGAAATGACTAAGTTCCCATGAAGCTAGCCAATCCGTTGGAATTCGAAACCAACTACCAGAGTTCAAGAGTCTTAACTACACGGCCTCTGGTAAGCCTATTTTTTTTTATGAAAATAGTTTAAATTTTAGCAGGATCAGATTGCTCAATTAAGACAAATTTCCGATATTTTCCGAAGAACAACCTTGACGCCAAACAAGAGAGAAACAGATCCAGAGAGAAATATCCAAGATTTGTAAATCTTTGTTGTTTTACAGCGAAATGGGCAAAAACAGTTTGTCATACTATAAACCAGTTTTGACCAAATTTCATGCCAGTTAAGAACTGCATGTTGGAATTCAGTAAGGTTTGAGAGCTGCTACTATATTTTCCAATAGCTATAAGCTCATAGTTACATAATTTTTAAAGTAATGAAGATGATTTTAATTGGAAAAAAAAAACCGCTTAAGCAATTCGTAAAAATTGGAGTTCTTAAAAAGAAATGAAATAAATTTCTTTAAACATTAAGTATTTCATTTTACCATATTTCATATGTATATTTTATTTGCATAAGAACCACATGCGGGTCGCGTTATGCCACCTCTGGCCACCACATTAATATTGTTGACATATTTTACATTTGAAAAGTGGCATTTTGTTGGACATGTTTACATTATCGTTACACACGCGTGTTTTCTTAAGATTGTTGTTTGTTGGATGTGGTGAATTAATATATTGTTTGTTGTGTCTATAAATAAATAATATTTAAATTTATAAATGAAATTCTTTTATGTATTCTAAATTTCTGAGATTAGTATTAGCTTCCGAATATAGAATATTAACTTAATAATTAAAAATGACTGAACAGTCTTCCAAACAGGGACATAAAGAGCATTTATCGAAAGATCAACGATTACCTCGAAGTTATAAAGACGCTGAGAAAGTTTTAAAAGCCGCGAAAACTTGTCAGGGTAATATAAAAACAATATTATACAGTACAAAGTTTCGTGGAGGGGTGAGTGGTGTTATGTATATTTATATTGAGTATTTGTAATTTGATAATTTTTAATAACTTAAATTTTTCAGTGAAAACATTTCTGAGAATTGCTTGTGCAGTGCTATATTTTCTAAGTTCTTCATTTTAGATTAAACTTAAATTTTTTATTCGTAAAGTATAATGGTTCTTTTTAAGAACTATATATGTTATGTAAACTGATAGACAAATAATTTTTTAAAAGGACAATTTCTAATCATTCCAAGTATTTTCGAGCATTGTGCCGCTGAAAATTTATCAGTAAATGTATAAAGAAAGAAATTTAGAACCAAGTTTTCACAAAGACCAAAAATTGAAATTCATAAGCAACAAATTTCAAAAAATCCCATAAATGTACAAAAGAAGAATTTAACAAATGTTAAAACTAAAATCCTTCAAACAAGTAAAGCCCAAACTGAAAAAAATTAATGCAAATGGAAGAAGCGAAATTCAATCAATTTCAGTGCAGTCATCAGGAGAAGGAAACATTAAAACCAATTAAAATCTCTCTTCGATAAAAAATCCTTGCTCTTGTGTACCCAGAATTAGCTGATGGACTATTCCAATGTATTTTAATTGTAATAGTTCACCAGAAAATTCTGGCTCTTCCCTAAAGCGAAGGAAAGTAGCAAAAATACAAAGTAAAAACGTAAAAAAATATTTTTCAATTTAAAAGGATTTTTCTAATCTAAAAAGAATCTTAAATAAAATTGAAAAGTTACTCTTAAAAGCAAGAAAAAAATTAAAATTTTACAGTGAAAAAAATCTGAAATTTCACCATACTTCCACGAAACATTGGGATAGCACAAACGGGACAAAAATCTAATAGTGACAGAGAAAGATTACAGAAAATATTTTAGAACATAAAGATTTCGAACTTACTGTTATGCTTCAATTAGAGAGTCCCATGTAAGATTTTAGGTATATTTAGAGGTGAATTGCATTTCTGTGATGAAGTTATTTTACCTTATCATATTGAAACCTCTACAGCTTATAAAACTTCTCACACTCCATGACACAGTTTTGTATCACAATTTAGCATAAAGTTCATTGTCTCAACTAGGTTTCTCTTTTGGGCACATGCTGTTTATAGCAGAAAATATTTTTTCAACAAGTATTGCTATATACCACATTTCTGGTAAAAATAAATTGTACACTATTACAAAAAAAAAAAAAACTTTCATTTATTTCACCCATTGTAAATCTTATCTTTGAATACTGCAGATAGTAATACTAATATTGTATAATTCAGTTCTGAAGTTAATTTGGTATTCATGATATTGGTATACAATTATAGATTATTAATAATAATTTATGATTGCCCAGTAAACAAGCATGTACATAGATTTTATTGAAAATGACATAAAGTTGTTATTGTCACCAAAATAATCAGACATGCAGAAAAAAAAAGAAAAAAATATGTGTATAGTCAGCCTGTAGGTATGTATATGCTGAATGTGTGTTCCAGTTTGATTGGAATAGTATTTTTATTCCATTTGCATTATTCTATTATCTTGATAAAAAATTCTGATAGATTTATAAGATTTGATATGCAGTCATTTTTTTGGCAACAATAATGTGGTGAATTTTTTTTTATTAAACTGACAGTTTTCATATTTCAGAGTATTCATAATTCTAGTTTCTTAAATATAGTTTACCTTCACTATATATTTTATTTTTTTTGAGTTGTGACTACATTTTTAATATTACTTTATGTATGCATACATATATATAGGGTGATAAAAATTTAAGGTGATACATGAAAATGAAGGTGATGCCAGAGCTCATGACATTTTCCTCAGTAGACAACTGTGTGCTTTCAAATTATCTTGTTTTAGCATAATTTCTAGAGTAATAATAATTGCAACAAAGAAAATTGAGTGCTGAGATGAGTGTGCCCCTCTATTCAATAATTTCAAGTCTAAATTCTACATACTTTAGTATTATTGATGGCAACTGAAAAGAGATCTTAACGAAATGTTAGCCAAATGAAGGTAAGCATTAAAAGTGGGATGATTATTATTATGACAGATAAAGAAATTGCATTTTTCAAACTTATAATTATAAGTTTTTGTTTAGTACAGTTGTGGTATTTATTACTATAGTTGGAAATTTACCATTGAATTTTAACCTACTTGATACTACCTTAACTGTCAAGTTCCAAATTTTGTTGATGACAGTGTAAAATATGATGAAGTCATCTTTTTTTTTTCAAAATTTGATTTAGAATTTTAAAAGTTAATATTTAAGCAATTTTATCTGTGTTTAGCAAATACCTGAAAATTTAAAAAATTTGCTAGTTTCACCATTGGATGGAGCAAGGGGAAAAAAAAAAAAAAAACATGGTATTTATATTAAATTTTTAGCATAATTTCTGATTTTTTGGAGGGAATTTTCAAAAATTTTTGGACATGTATGACTATTTTTGATGTTCATGTTTTTAAAATTTCAATGTCTAAAATCTATCAGTTACAACATTTTGAATTTTTCACAGTTTGCTTCATCTTTCGACATACTGGGAAACGTAGTTTTAAGATTGTGGTGTTTCTCTATCGTAAGGAAATCCATGGTGTTTAATTTTTTCATGTCATTACTTTATACTCTACAAGGTCTTTAAATCAGGACATCTAATGTCTAGAATCCATCCAGTGTTGAGAAAATCTAATATCTGAACCACTAGACAAAAAATACATAAAATAATAAAAAAAGTTCGCCCTCCTTACAAAATCTAGGATTGGAGTATACAAGATACACCCATAATCAATCATACAAATCAAAAGACCAAACAATAAAATAAAAAAGTGAAAGAATAAATATATTTATTTAGAAGTCAAAGAAAAAAAAAATCAGCATTATATTTGCAAATTTTCACAAGACTAATTTCGATGGTTTTACTGAACCAACATCCTCAGCTGCCAAAGTGCAAATAAATGAGGTCTCATTATATTATATAGTCTATACCTGTGATTCTTAACCTTTTGACTAACATGTACCATCTAAACAAAAATTGAAGAAATTTAGTACCACCACTACATTTTAAAATGAATATTTTTAAATTTATAAGCAAAATATTAAAAAAAAAAAAAGCTATATTTTGCCATTTGCACAACCTATTGGTTATTTGTATTTACTATGCGCAAGTAAAAAATATTAGATTAAAAATTCGTTACCATTTTAATTATCAAAATTTAAGTTGTAATACTTTAATTCTAAAATCCAGTGTGAAATTTGAGCATGTTTAAGAGAGATCAATTCTTTATATCTGGTCTTATTTCGTTTAGTTTTAACCATAAATTAGGATCCACTTTTATTTTTTGTTCTGTATTTATTTTTTAAAAAAGAAAATCCTTGTTCACGCTAATAGGTTGTGCAAAAAGGAAATAAAAATTTAATAGCTTTATTTGCAATGCCTTTAAATTCCTTTTTTGCGGTTCAATCAAAAGTTAACAAGTGTATTATTTTT
>KK114399.1:226528-245555 GCA_000611955.2 Stegodyphus mimosarum
AGTTTGATCAAATTTCTCTCAGTTGTTCCTTTTCTTCATGAGATAAAATTTCAGGTTCATTTGAACAAATTGGATTTCTAATCCAATTTTCTTTTTCATAATCCTTGGGAATATAGATGTTGAAATTATTTATCAATGAAAAACAATTATTTTTAGTGTCAGATGCTAATTCTTCTTTCATTTTCAAATTATTTTTTGTTAGAAAACTTAAAAAATATTAATATGCAATTCTTTGATTATTAGCTCGATTTTTTTTATCATTGCATTTATTTTATCTCTGATGGTAAATAAGTTAACATTTGTCCTTGTAATTGTAAATTTACTTCATTTAACTTTCCAAAAATATCAGCCAAATATGCTAAACGTGCCAACCATATTTCGCTAAATAAATGTTGAAAATTTGAATTTCTGATTCAAGTTCAAAAAGATGGCTTAAAACTTTGCCTCTGGATAACCACCTTACTTCAGAATGTAACAAAAGCATTTTATTTACACTGCCATCTCTTGGCATAAAGTAAATATTATTGAATTAAAAAATTAACAATTTTCACAGCTTGATTCAAAATGATTTTCAGGTTTTCATGGATTATTTTAGCTACTAAGGCTTCAAATGAATGGAGCAGTGAGTAAATTTAGTTCCAGGTGCAACTTTGTTTATTTGGGAAATAGCACTGGAATGCTTTCCTTAAAATCGTCAATTACTTTGAAAATTTCACTTGCAGTTGCTCTATCATGAAGAGATTCAGAAAAAATAAATACTCTTCGGCAACTCATTTATATTCTTCGACTCGTATGTAAACCAATAATTGAACAAATTTCGTTATATCAGTAATTTCATCCAACTGCAATTCAAAATATTCACTGTGTTTCATTTTTAAACTCCAATAATTTCCTTCTAAAATATTCTTCAGAGTTATCCTTTAAATTGGCATCCTTTAGATTCAAGATGTCTTTTAAGAAATGAGATTGAGGGTCCATTTCATCTCCATTACAAGTAAATCCAAATGATAAATAACTTTCATTATATTTCTGTAAACAATTTTTCTTCCTTTTCAATATTCTTATTAAAGAATTAATGAGATACTCTTATCTTTTTATAAGAACTTGCTTTTATTTCCTATTAAATACAACACCCATTTCTATTACTCCTTTTAAAATCATCATTTATGACAAATTTTGTTATGTCTATGGCTAAAAGAATATTTTTTGAAAATAAAGCAGATTATTGTGCTAAAGTCTATGAGCGGCTATTGACATTGAACAATCCCCAGATTGCATATAATTACGGGTGTTAGAGAAAAAACAGGATGTTAGGATATTTAATTTTTGAATTTAAGAGTTAAAAATATTTCATTTCTTTGTGTACCACCTACTTTTCTCTTGTGTACCACTGGTTGAGAATCGCTGATCTATACTGTATCTCATCTCGTTCATTTGCGCTTTGGCTAGCTGAGGATGATGGTTTGGTTTGCAAATATAATCTGAGTTTTGTTGTTTGACTTCCAAATAAATACTTGTTCAGTGTGTTATTCTATCTTAATTATAGACGCCCCAAACAGGTTTATTTTTTGTATCGTTTTTGCTACATGTGTTCGCCGTTTTGTGATTGTATGAGTTTTCAGTAAGTGTTTTGCAATTTTTTAAGTTTGATTTACATTTTACAGATTTTAACTTTTCATATTTGATATTGTGCTTTGCTTATCTGATTTCTTGCTTTTTAGTTACAAATATTTTGTTTCGTATTCATTTTCAGTGGGAAATTTTTCCAATGTTTTGAGCTTTGTTTTTAGTCCAAAGGGGCTTTGTCCCTGAGAGACTATTGTTTTCATTTTGCGATTTTGCTTCGAATCACTCAGAATGTCCGTTTCACTTTTCAAATTATTGCCACCAAATATTATCACTCTGTATTATATTTGAAGAAATTAAAATAATGAAGAATCTGCATAAATGTATCAGGGTCCATACGGTCCTCAAGAGTCCTTAAAAGTCCTTAGGTTATTTGGAATAGATTTTTAGACCGTAAAAGTCCTTAATTTCAGCCCAAATCAGCAGAAGGTCATTAATTTTAATCATCTGAAATTTCTGTCTGTTTTTACGAATGCCATTTTGAGTGTGAAGCATTTTGGAGGAATATTTTTGGTGATTCACTGACATATATGGTTATCTTTTGAATGTGTGAATGTTTTCATGGGTTATAATTTGTTCTTATTTCTAGTATAAATGGTGGGATACTAGAGCTTCTGAGCAAGAAGTGAAACATAGCATTTCAAAACTAATTTTTTCTACTGAAGATCTCTTAAACAACCTTTTGCTTTTGGTGATGTGAATTCTTTTATTTAGCGTTTCTAAATTTGGCGATTTATCAACGTTTTGGTGATTTTAAGATAGGTTTTTATAGAAAATTTTTAATTCCGAGATGTGGGAATTTTTCGACGACTTTTTTTTAAAACTTTGTAACACTGATTAATTTCATTAAAATAATGGTAATATATTGAAATTATACTTAAAAAAGAACATTAAAACATTTTTATTTTTTGCTGTCATATTATTCCATTTTAGCAACTTATTATACAATATTTTGAATCTGCAAAATAAACAAGGTATAATGCTATAAAGCACAATTTATGAAACAGTTCTTACTAAAAGCAAAATTAACTATGTAATTTATTAAAAATATATTTTTTTTAAAGTTTTTCATAGTAAGAGCTTTTCCCATGTAATTGTCTCGGAATATTCAGAATTCTCAGAATATGCATAAACTTTCTCTATAAAATTAATTTTACACTTTTCCATTTTTTTTTCAAATATTTCTGGCTTTTGGCTATTACAGAATTGGTAGGTATAATTTTTCTTCAGGATTTTAGACATTGCAGCTTGGGAAGTTTAGAAGGATTTAAAGGCAAAATTTATAGACCCACAATTCTAGAAGATTCCAGTAATATGTGACAAAATGAAAAATGTTGATACATAATGAAAAATGTCACACATAATGGATGAATTTTACAGAAAGTTTGCGATGAATTTCTTATTTTTGAAGAGCGTTTGGAAAAACAATGAAAACATAATATTTGAATGTTTAATTCTGATACTAGAAATTTTTTTTAACATGTTTATCCTCCCTTTTTTTTTTCTACTTTTCACTAGACATAAGCATGGAAAATATTAAAAAAGCTTCTAATTTTAACATGGACAGGCATTATAGAAAGGAAATTTTTTATTAAAAAAGAAATTGAAAACTGACAATTTAAAAGATTCATATTATATGCCTTAATGCATCATATGGAGCTGGCGCTAGGCATTTTCCCACCTGATGCAATCTCTGTGGATCCTAAATTCTGCTGGCTAGTGCCTTTCTAAATTCTGCTTCCAAATGCCTGGTCTAAATTCTAAAAGTTATGACATTTCTAGATTTTGTTGCTCGGTTTGTCACTAAATTCTAAAATTCTGCCACATCAGCTCTATAACCAGCACTTACTATACATATTTCATATTTCTTCTGAATTTTGGCATTGCTAAAGAAACAAAATTAGCAGCTTTTGCTATACATTCTAAATGCATTTACGTTTTTTAGAATAACAGAAATCCTTTATTAAATCCAAAAATTCTAAAATGTAAAGGAAATGTGTTGAAGAAAGAAACTGCATACATAAAGAAAATTATTCTTCAAAGATATGTACAGTTATTGTTATGTAAGTTACCCAGTATTTATGATCTCAGCCTTTACTGTAATTTCCCATTTCTATTTCCTCATGTGATAAGAGTTACTGGGCCAGCTTAAATTAAAATTAAATATATAGTCTTTGACCACTAGTCCACATTTTTAGTTTGAATTTGACTGTTCTTGTTTAATTACGTCACCACTGTAATTGATTTTGTTAGCAGAACATGCTTTATGATCTAAGTTCTTTTTAAATAAGAGGCTTATTTAAATCTTTGTTTGACATTGTAGTTACTTTCAGACATAGCAATAATTTCCTTCCCGTCTGTCAGGTGGTTTTGGACTATTTAACTTTTACCAGATCAAGTAAACCCTCATAGCTATATTGCAGAGAAGTTGACAAGTTAGGAGATAAAGCACACAGAAACTAGTGAGAAAACTGCTCTGCATATTGAGACAATTTTCTGATTGTTAGAAAAGATGCTTAGAGAGAAGGAAGTCGATTTAAATTAGCCAAATTGTCTGGGAAGGCTTCAAATTAAAAAGACGCATAAATATTTTGCTGAATGTTGTTGTCACAAAACATAAATATTTTGTAGCTTTTAATGTGTAATTACACTAATAATGTTTAAGAATCAATATCATAAATTACATGTATTTTAAATTGTGAAATTTTATTAGATTTGATTTTAATAGAGCTTTATTTAACATATATTGCTAAAAAATAAATAAAATTTCGTATTGTCCATGTAAATCCATAATGATTAAGGTTTTCGAACTACTTAGTTTAATTATTTATAACTAACTGCTTACCCTTAAAAATTACTGTATATTAAAGGGAGTTGTTGCCTTTTATTAAACCTTACCGTGGTCACAAGATAAGACACAAAAGTGTAAAATTCATGTAAAACTTATTCTTTGCATCTAGTGAGACTTAAAATAATACAAAACAACTTATTACCTGTGGTGCTTTTGTGACTTATTAGGACCTTAAAGTATATTAACTGGGTTACAATTCCTGGAACCCTACATGAAACTACGACACTAACTGCGATAGACAGAGCCCAACTAACTTTCAAAACTTGCCAATCATGCTGACATCAGGCCTTTTAGGTTTGTTCTAATCAGCAGGTCTCTCAGTAAGCAAGCAGCAAAGGTGACAGGGCGGTCTTTTATTATGAATCATGCTGATTGTGATTTCTTATTTTAATCTATACCCCTTGACATAAAATCTACCCGCTATTTACTAAACCTCTAGACTGAGCAAGAATGTGACAAAAAGGAAACATAAAGCTTAACTGTTAGTAAAACATAAATAAAATATCACTTATCTTCTTTCAAGTATGTCCAATGATTATAAGTGTAAAATATTTAGTGCTACTTCATACATTTTATGAAGTTGATTTTATTTTCAAACTTATTAAAAGTTTTGTTAATTTATTCATGTTTAACCAATAATACGTCCTACTTACGGATCTATTTTATTTTTAGGATGGTGTTACAAAAGTGAAGTTCAGGCATAGATAATATTTTTAATTGAATTTATTCACTTCCCATTTGCTCATAGGTCCTTAATTTTTTTCATTAATGTTCCTTATAAGTTCTTAAAAGTACTTAATTTTCGTGTGCAGAAATGTGTACGAACCCTGATGTATATATGGTTTTCAAATTGTGATAAAACAACAGTATGTAGAGTCATCAAATTTAGAATGACATAATCCTGCGAATATGGGCATCTGGAAACCCAAATTTGGAATTTGTTTTATTATCGATTTCAAATTTTTTAAAACTTAAATTAATTTTTGATTAACAAACTCAAGGATTTCAAAATGAGCACTGGCAACATTGTACAGAAAACACATATTTATCTCCAGCACGTGAGACTGTGTATTGGAAATTCTAAAGATATGCTCAATTTAAAATTATTTTGCGATATTGCTTTTGAAGTGAATTTTATGGTTGAGTGCGAAGAACATGATATTTAATATATAAAGGTAACACACAAAATGTGTTGAAGAAAAAATGCCCCTTTGGACATAATTTAAAACCTAAAAACCCTTCAGATTTTTTTTTTCCCCGGTTAGTTAATTTGGTTTGATTTTCTGCATTGTTTATCATTCCTTGATCTATTAATTGTTTCACAAAATTATGCCTGAAATGGCAAAAATTTCTGAATCACCTTTAGTAAAAACTAAAGTGTAAATGTAAAAAATTGATCCCCAATTTCATTCAGATAAAATCTAATAAAAAGTCTATCGCATTTCAAGAATTCTCTTAAACTGCAAACTTGCCGTGCTTCAGTCCATCATAAGGGATACATATCAACAGTTATCCAAAATTGAACATGAGCCATATAAGCTTCATCTGGAACTCACTATATCATATCCAAAACTCACTGCCATTGAACAAAAGTCTTGGTCTAGGACTGAAAATGTGGTTAATTATCATAAGAACATCCTTGTATATAAATTTGAAAAGCCTCATTTACTGTCTTTCAGTTTAAGTAGTTCAAAAAATCTTCCCATTGTAAATATTAAGCAAATAGTTAATATTTCTAGCGTTAGTTTAGCAGAAGAAAAAGGGAAAATTCTGAAATATAATTTTAACTTCTCAGGAACCTCAAATCCCTCCATTCTGAAGATTTTGGCTCCTATCGAAAAAGCTTTCAAATTCAGTAAAGTTTCAGATACACAGAAATGATCAGGCATCTTAATGTGAAATTTAACAATAAGCTTTTGAAACCAAATCTAAACACGAAAAAAAGAGCTACAATGTGCGAAATTCATTCTAATCTGGAAATTATCATTTGAAAGGCTGACAAGGGTGGCTAGATAGTCGTCATGGGCAAGAACACTTACATAGATGGTGTCACTAAACTCTTAAACAAAGGACCATGTAATCCGATCCGTAAAGACCCTTCACCATCAGGCCTCTCAAAAATTAAAAACTGCGATCATATTTTCACAAATCTTTTCGACCAACTTAAAACAGTCGCTGATCCCAACTGTTGCGAATTGTGCCAGAATATATGCTCCTCCCAAAATTCATAAAAGTGGTATTCCTTTCTGCTCTATTGTATCTAATTTACGCACTGCCTCGTAAAAGAGTGATTATTCATTGTTGAAAAAGGATTTTTAAATTGAGTAATTTGATTGCTAATGTGTCTTTGAGACTAAACAAATGCAAATAAAAAAAAGTTAAAAGGTACTTTACTAAAATAAGCTCTTATTTAAATCTCAGTTTAATTAAAAACTGAAAGTAGAAAAATAATTTGGTACTTGTGTATTAATGCAACCACCATTGTGCAATTTGGGGATTTTTCATAGATGAAAAAAGTAACTTACCAGGTAGAATTGGTGATTTTGGCGGCTTTTTTTTTTAAAGAGATTCCCAAATTATCGATATATATCTGGTAAGTCGGTAAACATTATCAATGTATGTAAAGAAAAGATACTCTAGCAATGTAAAATGCAAATTTGAATTATTAAATAAGAATTACAGGATATGTAAAAAAAAAATCTTCCTGCAATATTTTTTACACTTCTCTGGAAGTACATGGCAATCTGTTTTCACCTAAAAAAGATTTAGAGAATTGTGTGGACTCGAGATTTTGTACAACCCTCAGCAACTGTGGCTATCTAGAAAACACATTTCCTCATTGTTCCCTTTAGAAATTTTTTAGCAAAATTCTGTATTTCTGCAGAAATTTTACTATAGTTTCTTCCATTGCTGACAATTCCACAAGCTCATATTTTAAAACTAAGAAAAAATATCATAGCAAAAAATATCATAGCTTGTTTATAAAAATTGTTGGAGCCTGAGCAACAAAAAAGACATGATACGAAAATGGCGGCGTTGTGTAACTGAAAGACACTGTTTTGAATATGGTTGCCAGAGTTTGGCACATTTTGAAAATTTAGTGACTTCTACTAAGGTGGCTGTGTTAATATGTAATAACTTATTGTATAATTTCATGGGAGTAAGAGATAAAATAATTCTGTTTACAAAATTCAATACTACTTATATCATGATTAATAAAACATGAGCACTGAAATAATCAAATCTAATAATCAAATTGTATTTTGAAGAGTATAAGCCTTTATATATTTACGAAGGGTGCCCCATGTTTTTATTATTTGTGATATGAAATTTTAGATGAATTTTGTAAAGAGAATTTTATCTCTTATTCCCATGGAGCTGTGATGAATTACTTTTCTACTTTTGGCTCATTAATTATTTTATGAGATTTTAATAAAAAACATATTTTTTTTAATTTTATTTTCTTCTTAGCCTTAATGGCACATTATCAATTAAATTACCCAATTTAAAAATTATTTCAACAATGAAAAATCCCTCTTTTACTTCCAACTATTCTGTTGCATCAAATAACTAAAAGGGGGGAGGAGAACCAGCAATTTTGCCGAGAAGTCAGAAATTACATTAAAATGTCTATAATATCATTACGTACTTATTATAAGTGATCTTTATTTATAGATAATTAAATCATGTAATTAATTTGTCATATTCTTTTTATATAACTTTCCCTAAAACTGAAAATTTAAAGCTACCTTATCATTTGCTTCTAAAATTATTAACAAAATTAAAGAATTTTAGAATTTCATCATCAGAATCATATAAACATATATGGTACTTACATAAAAACCCATTGACCATTTTTGTGTATTAAAGAAAAAACACCAAACTACGCGATTTTTCGCCAAAATTGGAAAAGTCTTCTTCGAACACGCTGGGTTTGGTGTAACCTTGATTACACGTGTTAGTTATTATTATTGAGTAAAGACTCCTTTTTTCCCCTCTATCATGCATTTTCAAAAAAGAAATGATTAAAATTTGGGACCTGCCTACTACAGAAGAGCAGGCTGTTGAATATTTTCAAAGTTATGGAATCTTACTGGCCTTAAATAAATGTGTTAATGGCCACGATATGGCACTTTATTTAAAAACTGAGAAGCAATGGTGTTGCAACGTTAAGGCTTGTGTGAAGCAAGTGTCAATTCGAAAGGGAACGTGGTTCGAGTGTTGGACTTAATTGGTACTGTCTCTTGTAGTTGATGGGATTTTCTGTTAGTACCACATATATTATAGTCATAATAGCTCATGCTATATGATATGCTAGCTTAAAAATTCCCACTTTAGTACCTATCATTGTGACAGTTAAGGCAGAGAAGAGATAGATACAATCTATTTTTAGAATTCTGCGTCATCATGTTTGATTTAGTGACAGAATAGAAAGCATTTGAATGTGTTAAGATCTGTTTGTTCCCAAATTCAGGAACAAAGATTGTACTCATTACATTCCTCTCAATGGTAGACTTAAAGAAAATCATCTAAATGAAGTAGTTGAAAGTGCTGTCGTATTCTTTCATTATGTAGAGGAAAGGAATGTGACATAGATAAATGATGTTCTAACCATAAGAACAACATTAAACCTGAAAATCATATGCATTTTCTATCATTGTAAATACAGACATATCAGCAATGATTTGCGTGTTTCTGGTATGAAGGTCACTACAACTGCTAATGCCAACTACTTAAATGTGGTTATCAATCAAAAGATTCACTTGGAATGACCAGACTTAGATTTTCAGATCTTTAATGTAG
The DNA here is from genome assembly GCA_000611955.2 of Stegodyphus mimosarum. Taxonomy (NCBI): domain Eukaryota; kingdom Metazoa; phylum Arthropoda; class Arachnida; order Araneae; family Eresidae; genus Stegodyphus; species Stegodyphus mimosarum. The sequence goes on from KK114399.1 coordinate 235,809, forward strand.
ACCTGTGTAAACCTTGAATTTACTAATTGTTCTCATAATTATTTGTTATACCTCCTATTCTGAAACAGAAAATTAACCATAACTTAAAATCCTAACTGTTAAAGAGTCCATTTATAAATAGAACAGAAATTGCTACAAGCAATTAAATATTGGTTCTTACAGGCAAAATTCTTAGTTTTCCTAAATGAAGCAAATAGGCGTACAGGATTTTATTTAAAGACTTACTAACTTCTTCAGGATTATAACTTTATGTTTTAATTCCATGAATGTGCAGTTTTATGGCTATGTTTCATTTTATTGTTTCTTCTGCATTGTATTTGCATTTTATTTTGATTGCATCCTTTTTTATGCTCTCTTTTCTCCTCTTCATATTTTCTTCTTGTCTGGGTATGCAGTTTCCTTCCTTTGTACCCTGTCCCAGCTTGGGAATGTTAAAGAGTTTTTATACTGTTTTTCCATATTTTGCAATTCCTCTTGTAGGTCTCTATTATTTATAGTTTTGCATTTAATGTGCTCTTTTTTTTTTTTTTTGTCTACTTTCTATAGTATTACAGAAATTTTTTTGCAAGTACAGATTCTACTGTATCTGCATCTGTTTATGGTATGAATTATGCCAAAGCATGCGGTTTGAAGAGGTTTGAAGGGAAATAATTTGAATTTAAAATAGTTAGGGACAAATATTAACAAAGCTACTTTAGTAATTATCTTTTAAATAGCAATATATATGTGGTATTACTATATTTATATGATTACAGATGGGTGATTCTTAATTACCCATCTATATGGACCTTGTTACCTGTCTGGGATCATATAAATGAATGATTGAGATAATACGTTTAATATGGGAGCAATGCATTTGTTTACTTAAGTGCATTTACCAAAATTTTCTCTCCTAAATTTAACTATTGCAATGTTTAAATTCTAAGACTTATTTGTATTCAAAATGTTGGTTTTTATTATCAGAGATGCTAATTTTTTGTTTTTCCTTTCTAGTATTTTAATAAAATATATGCTCTGACTCATAATGTTTTGAAGAATACCCAACTATTGGATAAAATTATTGAAGAAACTAATTTGTTAACTAAGGAACCTTATTTGAAGAAAGAAATAGCTCAGATTATGATATATGAGTTAGTTATGGGTAGAGGTCAACTAAGTGGGAAAAGCAAGCCGGTTCTTACCATACTGAAGTATAAGAATGATATTGAAAGTGCATACCAATGCCTAACAAAAGCTGGAATTGACAGATTTATGAATGAAGGTAAATAATAATAATAATAAAAAAGATATTACCTCTTCTGTATTGGGTATTCTAATTGCAGTATGAAATTAAAACTCATTTAAATATTTTTTGTAGTGATGGTCACCATTCCAAGGTATGCTAGAATTAATACCTTATTAACTACTATGTCTGATGTACTGGATGATTTAAAGAAATCTGGGTATTATCATAAAGAATATCAAGAGGACATTTCAGAAGATGCGTAAGAAATAATAAGTTTTGAATGAATAAATATTTTTAATAATAAGTTTGAATGAATAAATATTTTTAATAATAAGTTTGAATGAATAAATATTTTTATGGAATTACTTTTTGTTATGATGCTTTAAAACCTATTGAATTATTTTATTAAATCATGTAAGACAAAAAACATATCCCAGAAAAGAATTTTTGAGATGTGTATTTTTTTTAGTGACTTCCTAAAGTTGTTTTAGTAAATTAGAGTATTTTATGAGAGACATACCAATTTATTTGGTGTTTTCTCTCTCTTTTCTAGAATAGGATTCAAGTTCAAAATGAGTCATAAGACTTTCATTTAGATTTCTATATATCATTAAAATGGCTGAGTTTTTTATTATATAATTAAGATTTTTTTAAATCTCTTCGAATTTTTGTTCCCTTTTGATTTAAGGGGGTCTGCCTCTTTTTAATTTTGCTGTGCATAAAATTTTATTAATCATGTTGTATAAGAATACATTGCAGTTGTATGCTTATGTAACATGCCTGATAAAATTTGCATTGCATTCTTATACCAGATAACTAACAATTCAAAATACAATTGTGAAATGCTTTTTAAGGATTTTCAAAATGAACTTTTTGTTGGTTCTAGTTGCATATAATAATTACTTCTTGTGATAGCATTTATAGATTTTCACTATTTTTTCTGGAAGTTAATATCCTCTTATACCTGCTGGTAGTGTTTGTAGTTCTACATATCCAGTACCGACTTGTAAGTTATATGACCTTTTGTCACACAGCAAGCTATGTATTTAAATCTTAAGAATATGTGAAATATTTTCTGACTGCCAAAATTTAACACAAAAAATAATTGTCTTACTTTGTGACCTACAAATATTGTTTACTTCTAACTATGCACTTCTAGGAAACTGGTAAACACTTTTTTCCTGCATTTTTTTCAAAATATTTATTCCACTAGATAAAATCTATACTTAGTGTAAAAGAGTTTACTTTAAAAATGAATCTTATATATATTCATTTTCATTCTAAAATACATGCAGTGTTTACTCTTTAGATCCATACAAAATTGATCAGTTTAAATTAGTTTTACTTTTATGTTTATTGATGTATATTTTCAAATGCATGCAGTGTTTAAAAATTATTGCAGCTGAAAGTTGTACACTCATACATGTACATAATCATGCTACAAAAAATATTCAGGAATGTTGTTCAAGCTTCTCCACAAACAATCATTTATGAACATGAAAATAGACTAAAAAGTGTAATGTTCAGTATAACAAGATCTAAAATAAAGTGTTTTCAAATTAAAGTCTTGAAAGCATGATTTTTCACAATATAAAATTCAAAAATTGGAAGTAATAACATGTATATTTTTACCATAGAAATTTAATTTTATCATAGGAAGAAAAAAATTTTCCATCATTTTCCAGTTTCCATAAATATGGTTTTAATTTCGATAATTTGTGAATAAATTAACTGCCAAATATTGTAGTGTATGTTAAGTAATGCTTTTGTACGTTTAGTTTTAATTTCAATAATTTAACGTTTTAATGTATGTTAACTAATGCTTTTGTACAAATGTGTATTAATTTTTCATTAAGTTAAATCTTATTACTGTCACTCATCCTTTCCACTGTAATTGGAACAAAAATGATTTTTTCATGGAATTTGAAGTTGGTTGCCATCTGATGCTAGTAAATTCCCTTGTCATCTGAATGCCTACTAAAACTTGTTTAGGCAGTGAATTAGGATTATTGCACCATTTTTTAAGCTTGTTAGAAGAGAAAGTTATTGTACTGCACACTTTTTAACTCCATTTTGAATTTATTGATTTAGCGTATTAAATAATGTCTAGAAAGAGAGCAAAGATTATTGCCCTTAACAGGCACACATCCTTCAGTTGATGTTGAAAAATCAAGTGTTTCTTGAATTCCAAGTAGACACAATGAAACTGGATAATTTTCTAGAAAAAGAAAGGAAAAGCAAATGTGAAACGAAAAGGGAAACAAGTTTAAAATCTGATCAATTCCTTCTCCAGAACAGCATTATTAATTAAACAAAAACTAGCAAAGACCTTAAAAGAGATCTCTTGTCTATTGCTATTAATATTCATCCTTCAAAGAGTGGCATAGACATATCACTGCTGGTTGGAGCCAATTAAAAAACAAATTTTGACATGTTGAATGAAGCAAAAATGTTTATTGTGGTCCAAAAAATACAAATCTTGACCATAAATGACTGGGGAAAGGTCACTTTCAGGAATGAGACTCACTTATTTGTTGAGTTCTGCATCTAACATTGTTAGGATGAAGCAAAGATGAATAAATAAAATTTCAAGATATCTAACAGACCATAAAATACACTCAAAGTCAAATGTTTTTGGTTTTTTTTTTCACTGCAGATGGCACTAAAGGTCTAATTCCTATTGATGGAAAGATCAATTCATCTAATTGTCTAGAATTTTTAAGAGGTAGGACTGTGCATTCTCAAAAGGCTCTGCATGGTGATTTCAATATGACTTCGCTCCATACTGCAATTCAAAATCTCCCAGAAGTTTCATATTGGAAATTAAAATTATTTTTCTAGATTGTGCTGGAGATTCAAGACTTAAATCCAATCAAAAACTTCTGCCACATTCTAGAGGAACATCGTAGCAAAATGAATTGTATCACAAAAGAACCCATGATTAAGAATCCTATAAAAGTGTGGTTCCATGATAAAGAAGTAAACTTTTTATAAACAAGACCAGTGCATTTCGGAGGTCATTTCTGCTAGAGGAAGACTTATTTCCTGTCTAAATAATCTTTTAAGGGACTTTTAAATAATTTTTTAAGCAATTGAATAGCTCGTATTAAGCCTTCTACAGATCTGTATCTCATTAGTACTTTTATTTGAGAATTCTTACTTAGAAATTTGTTACAGTTAATTATTATATTTCCTGTTATTCATCATCACCTTTGTTCAGAAAACAGTTATTTCTCCATTATATGAAATATTCTGTTTATGTGATGAAAAATTTTGGTAAACTAATTTAAATTTGGTAAAACGTAAGGGAATAAGATTGTATATGTTTCGATGAGACTGCAGTATCTTTTTGATTGCTTCTGATAATTTAATTAACTTTTGAAGTTCAGTAAGAACCATTTTATTAAAATATTATGTAGAAAATTTTGCATTCCTATATTAGTTTAGGTAGCTTTTTTTTTTAATTTGAGATACATTTTTTTTTTTAAGTCTTTGACATACATTATGTCTCCTGCATTATGAAAGTAGAGCATTCTTTTCGGACTTTCATGAGCTGAAACAGCATTAAGAAAAATTTGCTATTAATTTATGTAGAAGCATTCTCAGAATTAAAAGGGAAGAAGATTGCCATTCAAAATAACAATAAAAGAATAACGATAAAATTACACATATCCTATAAATAAGAACTAACTTCTTTTTTTATTAGTCCAAAGGGCAATTTGCCCAGAAGGACTATTTTGTGTTGATTCACTTTTCAAATTGTTGTCACCAAATATTATTGCCCTGTATTATATTTAAAGAAATTAAATAATAAAGAATCTGCATAAATGTGTGTATGTTTTTCACACTGTGGTTAAACAACGGTACCTAGAGCCATCAAATTTTAAATAACGTAATCTTCCACCGAATATGGGTATCTGGAAGCCCTAATTTGGAATTTGAAATTTGGTTCATGATAGATTTCATATTTTGTAACACTTTAACGAATTTTTGATTAACAAACTCAATGATTTCAAGCGAGCAATGACAACACTGTACAAAAAAACAAAGAAAAAAAATTTTTGTCTCCAGTGTGCGAGACTGTGCATCGGAAATTCTAAAGATATGCTCATTTCCAAATTATTTTGCGATATTGCTGTTGAATTGAATTTTATGGTTTAAGTGAAAAGAACATGATATTTAATAAATAAAGGTAACACACAAAACATTAAAAAAGTGCCCCTTGGGGCATAATGCAAAATCTGAAAGCTTTCAGATTAAAAAAAGAAAATTTTTTTAATATTTTATTTTATCATATTTTCTTCTTCTTCTTATATATATGTTCAATTTAAAGTAATTAAAAGTAACTTAACAAGTTCAAGATTTGCACTAAAGCTGCAAAGTAATAAACCAATAATTCATAATAAATTATAATAAGAAAACTTTCCATATACCATCTTCAAGGAACAGAAATTCAATTTAAAATCGTCATCGAAAAGGTATTTGTCAGAATTTTAAAAAGAATTTAAAAATAGAATTTTCTAGGCCTCCTTTGCTTTAAAAACAATCAAGGAAAAACTTAAATTGCAAAAATGCCAAAATCAAAAGTAAAACTTTATTTAAGTATTGAAAAACCAGTTTTTGTTATTGATAACAGATTAATCAACATATTAAGGGTATAAACCAATCTACCATCAATTAACAACAACTAAAATGAGAGAGAGAGTGTTTCATCTTACTTCCAAGTAAGCATCAAATTATTTGCTAGATTCAAATCATAATTCACAAGTGATACTCAATAAAAATAAAGATATTAGTCCACTTAAACCAAAAGAATCCTGTTAAAAAGCAAATACATTGATTATCATAAATTAAGGAAAAATCACGATGACTGAAAAAGTTACATGTAGAATTTTATGAAACTTACCCACAGTATACAATACATAGTAAGGTATCAAATAACATAAAAAGAAATTACCAGACAAATTATCGTAGTATAGAAATTAGCACATGTATAAAATGAACAAATTGAAGATGTCAGTTTGCTATAGGAAAAGTACCTTCAGTATGGAATATAATCACCTCTAGAAGCAATGCAGCACATACAACAATGTGTTATGCTTTCAATTATGTGGTCTATCAGTTCCATAAGAAGAGAGAGCCATCGCTCTTGCAAAGCAGTTGCAAGCATGGCAAGGGTCTGAGGGGGCGGATTGAGAGCAGCTAGACATCTCCCTAAAGCATCCCACACATGCTCGATAAGATTCAGCTCCGAGGATTGAGCTGGCCACTCCATGTGCATAATTGTTTCCTGTTGAAGATAATCATCTATGATGCAAACCTTGTGTGGTCTTGCGTTGTCGTCCTGTAACAGGAAAGCATCACCTATAGCCCCGGCATATGGGTGCACATAAGCATCAAGGATGTCATCTCTATAAACCTGAGCATTCACGGTTCCCTTTGGAAAGAAATTGAGGTCTGTGCTTCCACCAAAATAGATGCCACCCCAAACACAGACAATGCCTCTTTCGTATGCATCTCTTTTACGAATGTTTGACGGATGGTAACGGGTTCCAAGTTCTCTCCATATAATATAACGCCTACTTTTGCTTTCTAGACTAAACCTGGACTCATCCATAAAGAGAACAGCTCTCCATTGATCAGGCGTCCAGTGGACATGTTGTCGTGCCAACTGCAAACGATCCCTCCTATGGCGTGACATGAGCGGCATGCAAATGGCTGGTTGCCTCGCATACAGACTACCTTCGTGAAGCCCTCTATGCACAATTGACGTTGACACCAACCGTCCAGTGGCTGCAGTAAGGGAGGATCTGAGAAGAGTCAGAGTAGCGGTTCTATTCCTGTGTGCACATGATGTCAAATATTGGTCATTCGCGCTCGTCGTAGCAGTTGGCCATCCTTGGCTGAACTTCCTAGATGCCGAATATGTGATTTGATATTGCCTCCAAAGTCTGTGAACCACAGAAGGACTGACATTTAGCCATCTGGCCACTTCTGTTTGATTTTGTCCTGCCTGTAATCTCCCAATGGCTCTCCATCGTAGTTCTGCAGGCAAATGATGCCTGGAGGTCATTGTTACGAATTGGCTATCTTAGATTTCTGATATCACTATCACAGTGAAATATGTGGACTTGCTCTCAACTTTTATGCTCCTCGCAGATGATGTATTCCGAGTGCAGTGCTACTAATTTGCATATTGCAGTTTTACTCAGCTACTCGGCAACATTTTCAAATTTTACGTGGTTTGACTTATTTTTGATTGAGATATCACTATTTTTGTGATTTTTCTTTAATTTATGATAACCAGTGTAATCTATAAAATTAAAGTTTCTCACTAAAAACTCAATTAAACTGAACGAGATGCTTACTTTAGAAGACATATCCCCTATACTCTCTTTTCATTTCAAATACAAATATAAATTCAATAACAAATTTTAAAAATCACAAGAGGACTATAAGTGAAATAATCCATAAAATTAAAAGTTAAAAACTTGTAGTAAATAAGAAATTTAAAAATCAAATTAGTAAGTAAAAATTAACCAACTTGCTTTCCAAATATTAAAACTAACTGAAATGCAAGTATTAAGTGATGGAAGTAAAAGGGTTGTCATAATTTGTAGTTTTCTATTTAAGAAAGTTTAGCGTAAATTGGCATGTTTACTTGGAAGTAAGATGAAACACTCTTATTTTAGTTGTCAATTGATGGTAGATTGGTTTATCCCCTTGATAAGTCGATTAATCTGCTATCAATAACAATAACTGGTTTTTCAATACTTAAATAAGTTTTACTTTTGATTTTGGCATTTTTGCGATTTAAGTTTTTCCTTAATTGTTTTTAAAGCAAAGGAGGACTAGAAAATTCTATTTTTAAATTCTTGTGTAAATTCTGACAAATACCTTTTTGATGATGATTTTAAATTGAATTTCTGTTCCATGGAGATGGTATATGGAAAGTTTTCTTATTATAATTTATCGTGAATTACTGTTTTATACACTGGTGTGCAAAACTTAAGCAACAGGTGTTCTTTTTGCTATAGCTCCACGAGATATCATCTGAGGGACATGGAATTCAGATTTGAGAGACAGCATTTTGTATTTAAACTCTGACAAAAGCATAGTTGCGCAAAAATGCATACAATATTGAATCAAACAAAAAAGTCTTTATCGAAGTCATAGTATCGTTATACATGATTGTCTGTATAAGAGGAAGAATAACAAGCAGATGTTCCTTAGTATGGAATATGCCCTCCCCTTACTGCAATGGTTGCTTTGCACCGTCTATCCGTAATCAGCACCAGATTTTTCAACAGATTTTGAGATAAGAGTGCCCATTGCTCAATCAGCATCTGTTTCAGTTGTTGGGTGTTCCCTGAAGTATGTAATCGTGCCATAAGACGTCTCCCCAAAGCATCCCACACATGTTCTATGGGATTTAAAACAGAGAAGTATGCTGGCCAGTCCATTAGAGTGATACCTTCACTTTTCAGTAGCTTCTGCACAGCAGGAGTCCGGTATGGCCGTGCATTGTCATCCATAAAAACGAAGTCCGCTCTAATGGCACCTCGGAATAGACGCACAAGGGCAAGGATTACCTCCTGACAATAGCCATCTCCGGTTACAGAACCTCTGTTGAAAACATGGAGCTCTGCCTACCCATTCAGCATAATGCCTCCCTAGACGAGAACTCCAGGACCACCGCAACAGTCTCTTTCCGTGATGTTACTGGCATGAAACCGTGTTCCGACCACTCTCCAAATCAACTGGCATTGAGAATCGCTTGTGCACCAAAACAACTCTCATATGTAAAGAAGACATGACTCCATTGATGATATCCTGTTTTTGTGCTTCTTGCACCACTCAAAATGGTGACACCTACGACAACTTTCAAACGGATGCAGTGTTTAAGACGGTAGGCAAACAGGCCACCTTTGTGAAGGCGTCTGGACACAGTAAACTGCGACACTTGTCGCATAGTTGCTATACGCAGTTGCTCAGCTATGGCACTTGCTGACTGGTTTCGGGGTTTTTTCCCCTGCAGGATATGTCAGTGATCCACTGCAGTTATTTTCCTGGGACTGCCACTTTTGTTGATTCCCAGCTCTTTAGCTATACTGGAACACTATGCTCCTCCTCTAGCTTTCCGATTATTCTTCCACGTGTGAAGTCAGCCAGGTGATTTCTTCTAGCCATATTTCCTGAAGGAACTCACTTGCACTTGCAGCGAAATCCATTAATTTGAATCTCTGTCCTTCCTTTTATTATAGTCTTGAGTTGAGCATGCCAACCACACTCGTTTTGCGTATGCTTACGTCGCCTGTGACATTTTGTTCCTGACATTTGCATAAGCATGACCTTTCTACGGATTTTCATGTTCATTGTATTGATTGCAAGAACCCCTTTTCTGCAATTTCATGGCTATCTGATCAAAATTTGTATTGTTGCTTAAGTTTTGCACACCAGTGTATATATATATACACAGTCCAGTCACATTAATGTGACCACCACGTACTTTCCATGTCAGA
>KK114400.1:0-11407 GCA_000611955.2 Stegodyphus mimosarum
TGCTTCTAACTCTTCCTTTGCCTGATTTTGAATTATCCTTAATTTATGGACATGAGTGTAATAAAGAAATTGTGTGCTTTAAAAAGGTTATAAAGTCATTATTTCCTGAAAGAACTATGGGATTTCTTCTTTTTGTTTCAAAAAAGATTTCAGGACATAATGTTAAAAGAATAGGACATCTGCCATAAAAGTTCTGTATTCTGCTGCCTTTTTAAACAACATTTTTCACAATTATGCGGTCAGGTTAATTGATGTAGTACTTGTTATGAAATTTACAATTTCGATAACCGTAAATAATGAGCTTTTTAAATTGTGGGAAGTGATTTTATTACATTACATGTTGCGTGTCTGCGAAAAAAAAATTAACATAATCAATTAAATCTCAAATTAACATAATGAGTATTTTTACTTTAGCGAATAATTTAGAATAATTATATATAATATCAATTTCAACGTGCAGGCTACGAGAGGAAAATATTGTTCTGTCACTGAAAATTATATTTCGCAAAAGGATTATTTATCATTTTCAAATTATCATTCGCTATTTCTTTCCTGAGAAAAGACAGCAGTGAGTATAGATGTTCTTTTCCATCTGGAAAATCGTGAACTCAATTTTGAATTGGAATTATTGTGAAAACTTCTGAAAAGAATTGTTATATTCAAAAATGCTAGAATACTAGCAATTAGTGGCAGAAATGATGAAAATAAAAATGTCACGTGAAAATTTCATCTAATTTCACACACCACAAAATTTATTCACTTAAATCTTGAGTAAGAATTGGTATCGAGAGAGAATATGTGATTGTTGTAGACTAAATAAAACAGACCATGAAAAGTTTTGTGTGCAGCCATTTTTGGAATCATATACGCTTTCATTCTGTAAACTAGTTTAACAATTTCTTCGATTTTCAGTTCTTTAGGTATGTAACTATTACTCATCATACTGCTATATATTCACTAGTTTATTTTACTTTCTAATGAAGCGGAATTTTATTTTATGAGACAAAACTTAAGCTTCCAATGAAATTCTACTAGGTAAAATCCCTATTGCAAATAAAATGCAGAAGACAGTGTGCATATGAAAGTCAACTCTGAACATTTCATTTACTATGTTGACGGTAAAATTCATTAGCACGTAGCTGTAAAATTATTTTCAGAATGCATTACATTAATTATTTTAAAAGTAATGCTTATTCATGAATTTTGTTAACGTCAGAATTCATGAGTTCGCATGCAGATTTATTTCCTTAAGTCACAAGGAAATCAAACAATCCTGAAAGTAATTAACTCGCGAGCATGTGCGTGTTCATTACTTTCAGGATTTCAGATGTAAAAGAAGTTTTGTGTTTTTTGTGCCAGACATAAAGTTGATAATTTTTCTTTGTATTATTTCATTGCTAACGGGAAAAGCGTTGTATTATTCTAGTTTGGTGGAATGCATAGCAATTTAACCATGTTAATGTATTTAACAGTTGAAACACAGCATTATCTACAACATTCGTTTTTTGTGTATTTCGAATGCAGAAGCACCTATTGATAAATGCATTATGAATAAAATCTCAGCTTCTCTGCTTTTGAAGAAGTGTTATAGCTGAGCATTTAACTGGTAGAAACGCAAAATTGATTAGCACGTTTGAATTATAAAAGACACATCAGTAAGTTAGGAAATTTAATACATAATACAATTCTATAATTCTGCGTAATAGTTAAATATCTCATATGAAACTCCTTCAAGGGCGCACGGGTTTCAGTTTGAGAATTTAGTGTCCATTTTAACAATTACCTGACCTATACAGAAACCGGAAATTGAATTAGAAATTTCTACATCTAATTAACATTACATGAACTGATAAATCGATTTTCGACAGCTAAAGATATCTGATTCAGCATACAGTGAAATATTTTATAGCCGTATTATTCTAGTATACTCTGTCCAGTCATGGCTTGGCACGTTTTACAACCCTGAGCTCTGCTCGTACATGTCATCTCGTGAATTCATGTCTGGAGTTCTTTGTTTGTGTATGTGATTAAGAAAAAGCCTCGAGGGCTATTTGCGTAAAGGAGGGATGCCTTCGTGAAGGACTTTCTAAGGGAAATTGGCTTGTATGCAAGTATCTGAAACTGTAAGCAGAGTATACATTGTTCTCTTCAAATTAAGAGATGAAAAACATGCAGTCAGCATTTTTTTGCAATGACTAGTATTTAGGAAATAATTTCATTTCAGCTGATTGTTGTGAGTTAACAACTTGTTTCAGTTGCTCAAAAACAAGAATTTGTAATCTTCTTGCTTGGTTAGCAACACTTATAGTATGTTATAGCAACATTTTTTCGTAAGTGGCAATAAGTAAACAAATTATTAGAAGATTACAACTTTTGCAAAACATATAAATTAATTTAATTTTGATATAAGTATATTTTTATTATTGTTAAATATTCATTTTTATTATTGTTGTAGCCGCTCAATTAAACCCGCCGTGCCCGTCCCATGGTTCCAACCAAACTTTGTATTTCTGATATATGCCCTCCCAGTAAAAACGTTTGCTGACCCTTGTTCTTGCCGCATGCTTTCTAACTAGCGTTTAGATTTCTATCCCTGTTCAGATTGAGGTATCGCATACCTTTGTTCAATCTCTCGTATTCAAGTATACAACTTTAAAATGCTACAGGAAGAAAAAATAATTTTAAGAATATATTTCAGCTAAGAGAAGAAATATCGGGGAGTAAATTAGGAAAGCGATAACGTGCAACAAAGTTATTCGTTTTATCATTAACATGAATCGGAATGCGGATAGAACAACATATAAATGTAAAAGACTCCTAAAAGAGAAACGCATAAATAATACTGCACTGTATATACAGGTTGACTCTGAAAAAGTGTGCAAAACTTTACGGAGTGATAGAACGCAGCTATACAAGCGTTAGAAAAAATATAGAAAGTTTGAGCGAAACGCAAAATGCGAGCCATTAGCTGGCATTGTAAAATTGTATAAAGAAGACCGGTCCTTGCACCCAACGGCACTTTCTACCGTGTATTGCCGAGAGGAGGGCTGGTTATACGAACCACGAAACTTCCAGGCCGACGGACTGGTCGAGGTGGTCCTACAGCTTGGCCAATAAGATCACTGGATCTCTCGTGTTTGGACATTCTCCTGTGAGGGGTCATATGAAAAGCCAATTTTACAACTGCCCCGTTGAAACCAATACGGATCTAGTCGCCAGGATCGCTGTTGTTGCCGCTGGTACTCAGGAAATGTCTGCTGTCTTCGCAAATGTGCATCAGTCCCTATCCTGCAGGTGTGAAGCCTGCATTACAGCTGGCGGAAGGTTTTTGAGCAATTTCTTTGAGCATGCACATTAATAAAAATCCTATTAATAAAATGTTTTCTAAATTATGTATTTTCATTCTTGTGTTAATTCTTTAAATGTGACAGTATAAAACTATCTTTTAACTTCTCACCGCTTAATTCATTTTTCACAGCGTTCCGACCATACATTCTATGACGAATTTTGCTCGTATAGCTGCCTTCTATCCCCCTTTAGAATTTTCCCACTCTGTATATCTTGATATATTTATAAGGAATATGTGTTAGCATTTTCCCCTTTTATTATTGTTTATTTAACGAGCAATTTTTACTTGTTCAGTATAATCTAAAAATTCCGTTATTTTCGCTAGACAGGAAATAAAATTTGGAATTAAGGACTTACAATAAATTAATAAATATCGTATTTTCACTCTCGTATATTTCCCCTTTTTGCTACTAATTTTAATCTTGAAAACCGAGAGAGGACAATTACGCGGTGAATACTATTTCTGAATGAACCACATAAATGATAAACGCAGCACATTAAAAACACACACTAAATATTATTATATTAGTTATTTCAAAGGTCTTATCCGATTCACTAATATTCCTGTTTACTTACACAAAGTACTTTCTTAATTGTGCATCAGAAGTTTCTAAATCGTATGCTGAAAAAAACCGGAGAGAAATCAAGAAAGGGGGAAACATATGCGAGTAAATATGCTATTTGTATTTAATTAAAATTGCTGGCCTGAATAAAATGCGTATTTTAAATTATTTTTTTTTGTCCTCTTTTGCATTAAATGCTGCTTAAATTATTTCGTTTCATATGTTACTTAGATCTCAATAAGGAACATAGAATAATGGCGTGTAAGTCGTTCCCCCTAAGAAAAAATGGGTATAAACCCTAGGATCTATGGAAAAAATTATGTGTGGTAATAATATCTTATGTTGTCGTTGCTGATATTTATTATAATAAAATTTCATACAGTCTACGTTCTCGGATAAAATTAATAAAATTTATGAAATGAACTTAATACAATTTAAACAATGTGTACTCTAAGTTGTACCACCTGTAGCTGAAGTCGTACCACATTTAAAATTGAACAATTATAATAAAACTTTCTTTTTCTCAATTACTTTATTTATACAATAAATTACAGCAATGATCAAAAATTTAATTTTTCATTTTTTTCTCAGCTGTAGTGCATAAGTCGTGTACCCATCCTCGGCATTTTAGGCACTGAATAGTATTCTCTTCGCAATCTCCACAAATATTACAGAGAAATAAACACGATGTGAAACAGTATGGTTGAGTAGACCATAACTCATTTTGCCGGAAGAGGTGCAGCTGACATGATATTACGCATGATTTTTAAAAGGTACAATTGAAGCGGCGGTACGGCTTGCGCAACCTTACCTTATGTATGAATATTTTTAAACTTTCTGATCCAGTTTTTATTTTATTTTTGAAGAACCCTTAAATTTTATATATAGTCTCTCTTTTTAGAAATATTTACCCTCATGAAATACGGAGGATATTTGAAGCGGAACTGAAATATGTAAAAATAATTTTAGAATAAAATGTGCTTGATAATATCTATTATCTATGAAGGAGTATTTTATAACGCTTCTTTTGCTATCACTAAATGATACTAGTTTTGACTCGGGAGCACTTAGATAACATTGTTTGCTTCAAGCGAAGTTAGAATATCGAAAGCAACAACGGCTGCCAGGCTATATTAAAGGGAAAATTATGTCTTTTTTTGACGAAATGTTTCTCGCAAAAATTATTACGTATCAAGGGAAATAACATGAGAAAAAAACTTTTTTTAATTTTCAAAATACTTTTGTGCAAGCACACACACACGCATTTTTCTCTATATATGAACAGATGTAAAAATTTAAATGCATGTGTTTGATATTTTCATATTGATATCACATTGATTGATTGACATATACATTGATATAGGATTTTTCGTTTACATAGACATACATCATTCATAAAAATCTAAACATACATGTGATATTAACCAGTTTATCAATGTCTTAAATAATTTGAAAGAATTTTATAGCTACATGAGAGTTTCCATACATATTATTATGATATTACCTTTGAAGTACCGGATTTATGTCGTTTTCATTCAGGAAATGTTACCACTATATTATTCAAATGCAAATACATTTCAGTTCTTGAAATGTACTGGAAATACTTTATGAAACCAGAAGAACGAAAAATCAACTCTTCCTTTATCAGAAATCTCATCATGGATTTCCCAAATGTGACTTCGATGTGCCAACATCTTGCCACAAAATGTTATAATTTCTTATATTCTTCTTCACATAAAGAGTTTTTGTTTCTTGGAGGATTTTCAAAGAGAAACTATTTCGTACTCACGTTACACATAGGAGTAAGACGGACCTGCACATGCAGCCAACACTTACGGGGGGATATGAGCATGAGTGGAACTATCAGAGATTAGTGGTTTGAGCCATTTGATCACTGATCGGCCCCAGTTAAAAGACTACTGGGGAGAGAAGCAAGATATTGTAGGCCAAATCTAGGTAATGAAGAATTATCATTTGCAATCTATTTGCCTTAGACATTTAGTCAATGAAACTATTGATCTTAGGCATCTAAATATAGATTCATAGTCGTAGCGAAAAACTTTCCAAAATTTCAATAACCGTCCTATTTTATGCTACAGAGTTTTCACGTAATTAAGAAAAAGCAGTTATAAACATAAGAAATAACGCAGTTCTCTGTTGTGCATTTATTTACTTGAATTACAATAGTGTCCATTCCATTATGATAGACGATGTGTATTCTATTAACGCTCTATGTGCAACTGCTTTTATAAATAATACACCTGCAAGGAAGCGCTTCAGTAAGCAGAAAGTACACTTTTCGTATTTTGAATTCTGAAGGGCGATGCACTCCAAAGATATGATTTTTCTTTAATAACAGCATGTGAACTTTATTTTAGTATTACAGTACACATCCTTTAATACTATCAGATAGGCAAAAGAATGGCTGCACTTTGTAAACCCTTTTTATAATACACAATAAGTGTCATTTTAATTAATTTATAAAAGTTAACTAATTGATTCTTATACAATTAGAATTTCGTACTAATGAAGAAAACGTTGTTTAAAATAATTCTCTAATATAATGCTGTAAGGATGTGTGTCATCCGTCATGGGTACAGTTTCGTGTTGCCACTTTGCAAAAATTAAATGATTTATGTTTTTAATTATAAAACTCGGGATATAAAAAGGAGTGTGCTGCTACTCTTAATAGATTTTTTTTCGAATTTAATAAACAGAGCAATTTAAAAGGAAGGTGTTGATACTAAACAAGTTAAAACACTTTTATCTTCCACGCGGCAGTGTTTTGTCTTTCAGCAGAGCATTAGATATTTAATTATTCTTTCAAATTTTTCTTTTATTAAATAACAAACCGAGCGATTTAAAAGCAAGAAACTCAAATTATTTCAGTTATTAAGTAAAACCATGAAACTACACTAGCTAGATTCATTAAAAATAATGTGTATATATAAAGAAGAGTGTTGTTTGTTGGTGTGTGTGTAATTCAAAAAAATAGAATGTTTTATACCGATATTGATGAAAATTTGCTCACGTCACCCTCAAAATAAAAGGAGGGTCTCTCTTTACATAAAATGCGAAACCTCATCCCACGGGGTTCGTACTCAGGGCATTTATATTAGAAAGGTGTGCTCAAGTCACCTATCTTAGGTTAAAGTCTCGTTGTTGCTCTGAATTAGCCTTAGATTGCTCCGTGTGCATTTAGTCTTTAGAATAATGAATAATTTTTCAGAACAGTACAGAGCTCTTAAAACAAAATTAAAATTTCTTCTGTATTCGGTTTTCGCAGTTATTTCAGAAATGGCGAAGAAATCGGCCAAGTGGAGTGATTTTCGGAAAGCACATTTCCAAAAAAAGACATAATTGGTAACCAAGCAGAAGTAACAGTTCTTAACTAAAACCGTTATGAGGCGCTGTTTTAGCTCTACACTATTGTGCAATTTTCTTCGATGTTGGCAAACTTTTTGACAATCCTTCTTCAACCAAAATAAGAAGAAAATTTCTGTCTAGTTGAGATTTTGAAAAAACTACCCCTATCTCCCTAAATGAATCTCTTTACTCTACGAATAACTTGGGCAACGCCAGTTACTTCAGCTGGCAAACAATGACTTCTTTAACCAGCATTAATACAGTGACATAAATTAGTATTATGTGATTGTATGTAGCAAATATTCAGGTAGATTTATGTCTGAAGAAACAGTACTGTCATAGTTAGTAAAACAATTGTAAAAGAATGATATTGTTATGGATTTCGTATTTATTTAGCTATTAATTTAGAATTGTAATTAAAACTGTTTTATTTTCCCGTACAATGCAGACGATTTCTGAAGAAAAAGCTACGTCGAAAAAGTAAAAATAAAAGAGTGCGTGCATTTAATATTTAATAAATAAATATCACGTAATTGCTGTTGCCATCCCAAAAAATCGAGAAAATAGGTTTCACCAGAACGTTCTAGTGAACAATTAAAAAGCTTATAAAAGCTGAATTAAAACACCTCAGCTCAGTTGCGGTTGTAGCTGTTTTAAGCGAACTGTTGTTTACTTAATCCTGTTATTGATTGTAACGAATTCGCTGTGAGACAAAATAAGTTTCTCTGTTTTGAAGTGAGTTCGGTTTAACGTTTCAGATATTGTGATATTGTACGAATATCTCTAAGGAAATATTTCAGTATTTCGTTTCATTTCTTGCTAAATGAACAAATTTTATTAACTTTTTAACGGCTTGTGCATTCAATCCATTACGAACCCGTACGCACGGAACAATATTAAGATATTTTACTTGGATAAATACCTTTTTGACAAACAAATTAAAGTTTTCGTAACACATGGTAAATATTTTTATAGGTTTCTTTAGGTCGCTTAAATCTTATTCGCAGTATATGAACTGAGTAAAATGGGGTTCTAAAATATATTTACTTATTTACAGGAAGTAAGATACAGAGGGTGTTTCCACATTTTTAATAATATTGATAGACTTAAAATAAGCAAATGCTATGAAATAAAAAATTCTGGCAAATTATTTGAAATGAGAAATATCGGCTGCTAGTTTTAACTTTATTCTTATTTCAAAACGTAGCATTAAACAAGCTGTGGATTGAAGGGTATGTTACTGCGCTTTCTGAAAAGAAATATTCCAATTCCATAATTAAAAGATTGTTGTGAAATGTATGCTATTAAGACCATAAATTCCTTCTCGAAATTGTCTACTTAGAAAGAGTTAATCATTACTTTCAGTTTTTCATGGAAAGAAGACCCAAATGAATACCTGAAAAATATACGTACAGCTCCGAATGTTTCTAAAGTGAAGACATTGTTTACAACAGAAAATCCGTCGATGTAGAAATAAACTGGAAAGTCTTTAAATACACCTGTAACAGCAATAAATAAAATAATGAACCAAGATTTATTCCTTAAAATACAAAAGCACGTAATGTTTACAAATTTTTGTCGAAACATATGCCTCAAAGCAGAACAATTTGTAGAACCCTGTATGAAAGCAAATTAGGAGAGAAATAAAATACATTGTGATTTTTGATGATGCATGGGTTTATCTATTGCAAATCATTGGAAAACTAGAAGGCACATTTACTATCGAAAACGAAGAGAAAAACGTAGACAAGCCTGGTTCTGTCAATTCGAAGAAATTTTCAGTAAGGAATTTGCAATTGCCGTAGGGTTGGTTCTCTTACAGCAGGGATTGAAAATAAGAAGGTTGGGGAAAGTGTTAAAATTGACTTAATGTACTATAAAGGTATTACGTTTTACGTCTGGTATTTGCCAATGAAATTCAATTTCTTTATTCCAATGACTTTCAAGGAGTAAAATTTCATAAAGGTAAAGCAACAGGGGATATATCGAGACGTAGTACTACAACATTCCTTTATGTATGAAGACTGATGCAGGTACTGCATGTTTAATTTTTGAATGTATTTATGCTAACTTCCCTGATGTTTCGCTTATGGATTGTCGTGGCTTTGATCTTTTGAAAATATCTCTTTCTAAACGCAAACACACCACAAATGGAAAATAATGCCCCTGGAAATTTTATGAAAAGTCCTTCTATCGTGGATAACACAATGCAGACTTTTAGCTCAGAAGCAAAAGCTATCAGATCGAAAATTTAAAAATACACTTTATATTTTAAACATTAATTAAGCGGTCTTGAAATTGCTAAATTATTTAAAAACGTGCGAACACCCTCTGTAATTAAATGCGTTCAACTTTTAATTTTAGTTGTTAATAAAAATGACTAGCGTTTGAATACAAATTTTTTATATTTTTGAGAATTTTAAAAATTAAAAGGAAAAGTTTAATTCAGGGCCGAATTACAGTTTATTTTAAATTAATATTTATTACATTAAATCTTTGTGTTTAATTCATAGCAATAAACATACTTAATCTAAAATTGACGACACACATGTTTTCAAGGTAGAATTTGAATGTGCACTGCGCAAAAATAAAAAAGTAAAAAAAAAGGGCGGCAGTTCTATATCTCCCGTTCTACTGGGCATATTAACGAAATTCAAATTGCGTGTTTCATGTCTCGAAAGCGCAATTTACGATATATATTAGATTTATATATAATGTTGTTTTAAAATAGGGATTTTGATACAAAATCGGCCTTTTTCTGAAGTGACATGCCAATGTTTTTCCATATTTCGATTCTACGAATCAAATTATGCCTATATATTAAATTTTGTAAAATTTGGTGCAAAATTTACGGAGATATTAAAAAATTTATCGTGGCGCTTTTTTTTCAGATTGCACCAAGACTAATTCAATTGGCGAACTTCTTAATTTCTAGCAATCTGTTTCCTTTCGTTTCCTCTTTTTTCATTGTACACGAACGCAAAAAAGGCAAATAATTTTAACAAAGTGCCTAAACCACATATGGCATTATTATCGCTTGTAACGAGTATTCGAAATTTCAAAACACGCCAGTAAGAAAATTCACGTACATCTTGGGAAATTTTGAATAAAAAACTCTAATTTTTTGCAACTGCGCATAGAATCACATCTACTTTAAGATGATGTTAAAAATTTGATAGGTCATAATACAAAAATACTTTCGAAAAATTTATGAAAAAATATTTAAAAGTATAAATTTTTAAAATCATAAAAAATGTGCGAATTGTATTTGGTTTAAGCTCAAGTTTCGAATTCCGGAAGAAGGAATCAAGTAAGTTTAATAAATAAAGAGATATTAATAAATATAAATCAAATTCAATTAACATGGAGGAAATAAAATTTGAGAGCTAATTTTTTAAAAACTACTCGTGCGAATTTTACAAACCTTGGCAGTTTGGCATAATTTCAGTTGTAGAATCGAGATATGGAAAAAAATTGGCACGTCATTTCTGAAAAAGTTCTGATTTTGTGTCAAAATACCTATATTAAAACAATGCTGTATATAAATCTAATACATATCTTAAGTCGCGCTTTCGAGAAATGAAAAATGCAAGTTGAATTTCTTTAATCGGCCTAGTAGAACGGGAGAAATAGAACTGTATAGAATTTTTTAGATAGATAGATAGGAGATATTTCTCCTTTAAGATAATTTTCGGCTTTTTTTCTATTTTACATACGTTTTCACATATGTGCACGAAAAATATGAAAATATTGATTATAATACTTTTTGAGAGATCCATATTTTACTTTTATATTTGTAACACAGGAAACATTTCAAAAGATTAATGTAAATGAAATAACGGCACGATTTATGAACTCTGTGTTTCTAAGAGCAAAGTAAATTTTAGCGACCTTGCGAAGTCTGAAAAATCAGCAAAGAATATTTGTCATTTTCTGTATAAAGCATACGGTAAAACTAAATAGTTTATATAATTTTACTGAAGAAATTTATATAATTACCACTGCTCAAATTAAATTCCTTCAAACCTAATTTGAATGAAATATGTAAAAGTCATATTTTCTACTTTGCAATTTCTGAAAAAAATTCTGGAATGTGTGGATTATATTCATTTTATATATATATATATATA
>KK114400.1:12705-38961 GCA_000611955.2 Stegodyphus mimosarum
ATGCGCTACTTTGCATTTCCTGAAAATTTCAGCTCACTCGCGTAAGTCCTTCATGGTGTTGCAATTTTCACAAACGTGAGTGTATATATATATATATATATATATATATATATATATGTTCATTTAATAGATTAAATGCAGAACTTAAAAAATAATCACCCCTCACTTACCTTGCCAGGATATTTTAAAAATATTTAAACTGTAAGTATTCTATTACCTATAGCAGATTGATTTACACAGAAGCGAAACAAGCTGAATACACTCTCCATTCACTAAGTAAATCACAATAGGAGTGTTTCCTTTCAGATCGCAATTTGAAAACATGGCGTGAGAATGAGCAGCGCTAAATTAACTTCCTCTTCGTACCCTAAAAAAAAGTAAAATAGCCAAAGGAAGTTATGTAACAGCCAGATTTACAATATTTCCGTTTCACCTACAGCCCTAGCAGAACTCGTTTACAAGGATGTATATAAGTGGAAGTTTTTTTTATTATTTTTTATTTCTTCTTTACAGCCAAAATAGTTAATACACCGTTTAAGAATTTTAATCCTTTAGTATGTGCAAAATTTCGGTAACTTAAACTATAATATTATTTTAATAACTATGTACAAAAGTTTTATAAGAGCTATGTGAAGTGCTTTGAGCCTCTTTTCGGATTTAATGGAAGCGATCCATAATGTTCTTGTTATAAATTACTGGAGGAGGGATAGTATGCGATGATGCTAAAACTAATCCCTAATTAAGAAGTGATATTTCATACAGGTTAAGGCACAACCTTCAGGAAACATTTTCGGCAAAATGTTAAACAATTTTGTTCAAGGAACTAGAAGTTAAGATTTGTCTTACACAATGGACAGTAAATAACATGTGGATAAAACAAAATTATGTAGTTATCTAAAAAAATATTGTTCGATATATACTGATCTTTCTGTTAATTTTGTACCCAGTTGTAAAACTTCTGCCACATTCTTTTGGAAATTCGTAATAGCTGAGATAAAATGAACGCTATAAGTTTGAATGTTCGATATATCTGTCCCTTCGAAAGTGTGCCAAAAATTATTAAGGCAATTAAAGTATTACTTAAATTATGCTCGATCTTAATAATTAAACGCTATTAATTAAAATAATTAAATTAATTTAAAGGAAATTACTTTACTTTGTCAAATAGCTTCTTTACGAATGTAGAATAAAGCTTTGTAACAAAAACTTCCAAGAATAGTTATTTGTAATTGTTAGTCTGAGAAATAATGGTGCAGAAAGTGTTCTTGTGAAGATGAATTAATTACTTTTTTTTCGTAATATTTCATTCTCAATGATTAAATTATATAAGAAATTTTAAATAATTTATGTTCATTCTTTCCTAAATACAAAACAAGTTTTTTCACTTATAAGAAAGGCCCATATTTTGATGACCCATGTTTGTTTCTAAATTTTTGCGTATTTTCCTCTTTTAAAGCATTATAAGTTTTCAGAGCAATAGGATTACAGGATTCAGAGCATTATAAGTTTTCAGAACATTTTAGGGAGCTTTTGGACTTTTTTTTGACATTTTAGAGCATTTCGAGGCATATTATCATAATCAAACTGAAAAATAAATAATGAGAACTTAAAATAGCTAAAGTAACTTAAAATAACTTTTTTCAACTTCCGTGAATTCATTTTTATTAGATAAGCATCTCCTAACCACAGAAAATTTATTATGTAATATGTTAGTCGTATCTTCCAAATTTTATGCAGATTTCTTAAGTATTATTTTACAATGCTTAATAATTTTATTAATTTACGGTGAATAGAG
This sequence comes from Stegodyphus mimosarum, assembly GCA_000611955.2. Classification (NCBI taxonomy): domain Eukaryota; kingdom Metazoa; phylum Arthropoda; class Arachnida; order Araneae; family Eresidae; genus Stegodyphus; species Stegodyphus mimosarum. Next base: position 14,501 of record KK114400.1, read on the forward strand.
AAATTTTAATGTTTTGTCTGAGATTTAATTATTAAACTATACTGTTGCTTAAATTCTTTCATTTGATTTGGATAAAGTTCTTTTAAGTTAGCAGAAAGCTTGTACAGCAATAGGCAGTTTTTGCGTTATCACGTACGGAGAATTTTGGGGTCAAGGGTCGGCGGCCAGCTGCATTTTTCGTCCTCTTATCTTATCGTCCCCTTATTGAACATGTGTTTTTCTCGTTCAAAGGCAAACAGCTCTAGCGGCGGCGATTCTCGATAGATTTATGGGGTAAAAGTATTCAGGATTTTTCTGAAGAGTCGCATTCGTTAACTGATTTACGATGTAAATATCTCTTGGTTTTGTGCTTGAAAATAGGGACTTGTCACTGTGAAAAGAGAGGACTGATTTTCTTAGAATTTTGTTTAGTATTTGTTGCTCTGGTTCTAGTGGTTAGAGAGGGTTACTGTTTTGTGTAGCATTGGTGAATTTAATTTTATGGATTTTTTTAATCAGTAGTAATTATAGAGCCAGTCCACTTTTGAGCGTCCCGAGTTTTTAAAAATAGTCGCACGCGAAGATTTAAAAAAAGGTTTTGCTGAGATTTCGAGACTTTTTCAGGAAAGGCCCAGCGGCCCCATTCACCCCCGTCTCGCCGACGCTGTCTGTTGTACGGTTGCGGGTGTAGGATATTATGGGGGCGAGAACTTTGCGGCCCCCTATCGTTGCATTTTCGGTGAAATTGACTGAAATCTTGCGGATACGTCCAATTCTCAGACGTTGGGGGTCTGTTTAGCAGCAGATGTCTTTTCCCTTTGGAAAAAAATCGTGCTCGAAAGAAAATGGAAAGCTGCTCCCGTTTGTATTTGTCTTGCTCTTATTGTCATCGGTGAACATCGAAAGAATGGTTTTTCCCTTTCGGAAGAAAAACGTGTTTTAAAGCTCACAGTGAAGCTCCCGATTACTATGCAGAACATAGAAGATGGGTCGACCACCTAGTTTGTATTTTTTCCTGCCGTTATCCTCATTTTGGAACTGGAAAAAAAAGGAAAGGCTGCTCCTTGACTGAGGACAGTGCAGGATTATGAAAAGTACTCCACCGTTGCAAGCAGCTATATCATATTCGAAAGTTTTCCACATTTGGTGCTATAGAACAGACATATGGTTTTCTACGATTTCAAGAAGTGGTCAGACAGTTCCTCGGTCCTAAAGTTAGTCGGTATGCGGCTTTTACGTGAGTGATTATTTTTTTTCTCTTGTTATGTGTATTACTAATGATTTAACAAATTTGAGGGAGTGATTTTTATTTTTTAAATGTTAATTGTCATGTGTCCTCGTTTAAACTTTAATTAAGGGAGAATAAATGTGTGATTCTATCAAGAACTTTAAGTATATCTATATGTCCGAAGAGAAATATACTGAGGTGTCACAGGTGAAAGAATAATAAGTTCTTCTAAATTAGCTTTACTTGTGATCTTAAATTTCTTGAGCGCTATTTAAAAAAATTTGTAATTGTAAAGTGTTTATTAAGATTTTGGTAGGATTTATAACTGTTTAATTATTGTAAAATTATTTGTAACTACTTGATTATTGCTCAGTGATAATTACGCAATTATCAAGGTCTCAAGATGCCCCCAGTTTGTTCTAAATGTCAAAATGCACCGGCATCACCGGCACATATCCTAGAGTGCCTGGAGTTGTCTCTTTAGGACCTTTACAGGTCTCCTATGTTTGTTTCCGATTTTCGGAAGGTGAATGGACTCGTGGACCTCGTCTAGTATATTCCTAGACATGGAGATTAGTAACAACAACAACAACAAATCTATAAAAAATCCACATTTGCGTGCTGTAAAAATTTCTGCAGAATTTACTGTCAAATTTTCTACTTCAATTTTAATTAAAACTGTTAGACGAGTACTATGATCAGCTGAATTACATGCGTGGTCTACTCGTAGAAATTTTTTTGGAAATGCAAAACGTAGAAAGCTTCGACTTTTCTTCGCAAAATCAATGGTGAATAAACCCGAAGCGTATCGGAATCCCGTCTTATTTCCAGATGAAAAGAAATGTAACATTTCTTGTTCTGATGGGAGTATAATTGTATAAAGAAATAAAATGAGAAGCTTAATCACAAGAACTTGGTTGAAACAGCAAAGCATGGCGATGGGGCGTTCTTGTGTGAGGGCGCACGTCAGTATCAGGATTAAATAATTTAGTATTTATTAATGGCACTGTAACGGAATATCAGAACCAAAATCCGAACTACGCCGAGACTACTCGTCAACAGTTGTTCTGCACAGGTTCTTAATATACGTATATAAACCTTAATAATAATTAGACACAGTGAGTCTACTATTTTAGCACCTGTTTATACTTTCAGTATTTATAGAAAAAGAAATAAGTTTTATCTATTTGGATTCTGTACATGTTTCTTGACGAAGAACAATTTTATTAAACACTTGACATCAGGAGCTTCACAGTTTCCTTGAATCAAAGCAGGAATTCTCTACTCGGATATTATCGAAACACAAAAAAATACAATACATCATTCAATTAATTTACTTTAAATTAATTTACTTTTAATTTACTTTAAAACAGAAAAATTAGTCTATTTAAGTCTTCACAATTTTAGAATTACTAAAGAGACTTTATAAATGTTGCATGTTCCAAAAATTCACTTATTTTTAGAAGATCAATGCTTGTTTCCCAATTTGTAAAATACGCTTAAATAACAAAATAAAGTTGTCCCATAAAATAATTTTGTATAAACAAAGAAAAATTCTGAGTAAATCCATCATTTTAATGCTCTCAACGAATTCTCAAAACAGAAGAGAATTTATTCAGGATATAAATAATGGATTAGGAAAGTAAAGTGTGAGAAACCAACATACTTACTAAATTAGAATCTGAATTCTGTTTTAAGCACGAGTTTTATAAAGAACGTATCCATAATTTGATATGCATACATCGGGACTACTACGTCTTCACTTGTTTAACTACGCGATCACTGAATCAATAAAGCAGATTTCAAGAGACTGCCTGGTTAATTTACAATAAAGAAGCCACTCTAAATTGTCTTCAAGTAAATCAATAATTTGCTTTCTTTCCACGGATGATTTATTTTGTCTTTCATAAAACCTTTTTTTCCTTTTCCCCCCTGATACTAGAAGCAAAGTCGCTGAATTACAAAGAAATAAATATAAACTCTTACTTGAATTCATTAAAAATCTAATAATTTAAACAGAGTGAAAAGTTCTTGTTTTAGTTATTCTTCTTTGAAATCAGCTTTCTTAAAGTAATATTTAGGTAACATATTTTTCAACTGATAATGAGAGAAATTCAAAATTTGCCTCCGATATAAACAAGAAATAAATTCATCTTAAACGTTCCGCAAATACAATTCCAAGCAATACACTCTAAAGAATAAAATTATAATTTACGTTACATACAAAACAAGAGCACAGAAGAAAGTAAATAGAAGAAATTACGGCTGCCACATATTGTTTTTATATATTTAAAGCATAAATTACAATGCAAGACATCATGACCTTTGTATTTCTATCTGTCTCAAAAGAAAATAATTTGAATCAAGTGTTTTAATACTATATTTACGAAATTTTGTTTCGATAACTTGCAACTCAAAACCATTAATTATTTGAGGAGAATAAAGCCTTAATGTGAAAGAAAGGATAAATTTCTAAGTCAGAGTCATTTACACGTATCTTCGAAATGATGATTCAATTTCAGCTGTTTTGTAATTTTGAAGCTAGAGATTGGTTATATACACTACAGTAATTTTATGGCGGAAAAACAGCAAAATTGACAAGGCGGTATCGAAGTAATTTCGCGAAGCTATTGGAACTTTCATAGACCGGCGGCTCAAGATTAATACTTGTACTAATTTTATGAAAATGTTCTCGGGCAACGATTTCCATAAATATACCTAAAAATGACATTTATCGAACGTTAAGTTGTAAATACGTAATTAAATAGGTATTACATTGTATACGTATGTGAACTGATGTATAAATATTTAAGCTACTTGAATTATTGTAGGGCTATCAATGAAGTTATTTTGTCTAAAGTCCCATTTCTAAAGAGAATGATTACGTGATGCATTATACAGTATATGCAATATGTATAGTTTTTCTTCCTTAATTCCAATGTGGAATTCGACGTTTAATTCCAACGTGGAACTTCCTTCTTCTTTAATTCCAGTAATTTTGAAGGGTAATTCGAGATCATGTAGATCTGAAAAGTTTTAGGGATAGCGTTTAAATGATTCAAAAAGGGAAGAAAACCGAATGCCGTGTTACCGTGAATTCAAACTACAACAAGAATTTTAAATTGAAAACTGGAAAAAATAATAATCGCCCTGGGATATATTTCTAGCAGGATTTTAAAAGTCAAAAGTTTGTCAAAACTTGGATAAAGTCAAAATGACAAATAAAAATTGTTCATAACTGATGTTGAAAAATAAAAATCATTGTTTATTTACTTACATAGGCACTAATATAAGCATAATAATTTTCTTAATTTATTTTAGAATCTTCTTTCGATGCGCTATTACTACTCGCCGCTATGCAGGCTCCCGATAGGTGTATTCACCATACGGGTTTATCACCTACTCATCGGAAAAGAACTTCCTCCGGCCAAATCCCAATCAAGGGTTGGGATGAGAACACAGTCAGCATTATTATGTTTCTATACAAAATAATAACATGGCTAAACAAGACTCATGAATAGGTACATGTTTTCTGTGTGGAGACATCATTATGGTATTGTTTTACAAGTGAACAGAGAGTATTGCATTACATAAGGTGAAGACGGATTATATACAATGTAAGGAAAATGCCCGATTCAGTACCAGATATACTTCTGTGTTACACAATATACACATCAAAGTTAAGCATGAAATGATACTAAGGATGAAATTATGTTAAAAATACTAACATTAATAAACAAGGCTATTGAAGAGGGTACTGTTTTCATCGTTATGCAGCTGTTTTATAAACTAACAGGATATTGCATTACATAAGATGGAAACATATTATATAAAATATAATATAAATGCACAATTCAAGTATTAGTATTCTGTAAGGTTTTAGTTAAACTAACAAAGTTTGATTTTAATTTTTTCTTTCCTATTTGTTCTTATTTCAACTTCCCGTTAGAATAAGCACACGTTTCAGCTTTATGCTAATTTGAAGTGGAGCCAAGTTTGTATTTAAAGGTTAGCGAGGAACTTCTCAGTGGGAGAGAGCTTTTAGTCTCAGATCACGGCTGCTCTGTTCGACGTTCGCCTGACCAGCTAGTATTTAAATTCTAAGCCTTAGCGCTGTTACTCTATTACTTATTGAAGTAAATTTAAGTGCGTAAATCTTGCTACGCACCCTTTAGCATAGAGGCCAACCTCGCGTTCATAGCTCTGTGAGCAACGACGATTTAATTTCTATTTAACTTTAGTTCAAATTATTTGATTGTTCAGTTTAGACCCAAGTGCGGTCATTATTTTCTGTATCCCTCCCGAGTTGGGAAGTGGTTGTATATAATTATGGTTTAATAAAGGAAGATTTTAAATCCTTCTTAAGTGCAGTTCTTCCACCACTTAACCACAGTTTTCTACCACAGAACATAGCTGCATTCAGCTCCCTGTTAAGATCAGGACTTAAGTATTTTACGAATATGTTTGCCAAGAGTATGCACCGAACACTCAGTCCTGACAATTCTTCTGGATTGCAGAATATGCATCTTAAAGTTACGAATGAAATAATATTAAAGTAAATGTACTGCTGCAGACAATAAAATACACCTAGATATAAATTCAATTAAATATAAAAATTAGAGGAACGTCATATACATAACACAAATAGAATTGATATGATTCTAATCTGTGTTCGCAACATATATGCTTATTACCTGCATGTGTGCGGATTATTGCATGTTCATGTATTACTATCGCATGCTGCAAATATAGAAAACAATACAGTTACGTACATAATAATTAGTTCCATTCATAGAAGGTCATGATAATGTATATTTTCATTCATACGTTAATATTCATTTACGTGCTATTTTTAAAACGATTTGCTTGATTTCTCATCCTGGTATCATGTTTTGCATACCGGTGCAGATTACAGAGCTTTCTATTACTTAAAAAGGAATTACTCAACTGCTTAAGTATTAATATTTAAATCGAGATGTGAATAGGCTCTTACTAGTGAAAAGGCAAAGTGCTGACCATTATAATGCCTTTTGGCTGGATTAGTTTTGTAGGATTTATATATCTTGTCAAAATAGTTAGACAGTTGAGCTTTAAAAAATCATTTCATATTTAAATGCTTCATAGTAATTTCTTCTTGGGAATTTCTGCAAATCTCTTAAAAAAATTGAAACAAAATATTGCAAGAAAGTGCGCAAAAACTTGTCTATAAACAGTAATCAACGAAACGAAGATAAATGGGATGCAGCTAATGGAAGAATATGACAAATGATAGCATAATGCGAATGATTAATAGCATCAGTGTTCCTATCAGCTTCCGTTCACGTAAACTCACATAGCTGTCTTCCGTAGATTTTCTGCTGTCATGTTATTGATAATTTTTTGTTTTCGTCAAAATCAAGTTAAATTTGTTATTTTCTGTTTTTTAGATTTATATGTAATCAAGGTATTGCCCTGGTACCTTAGATTATAAAATAAAATTTCAAAACGGATATATGCATATTATTCATTTTTCTGAAAGCTTTTAGTCCTCACTTTAAACAGTTGAAAAACACACAGCTGCAGTTTGCAAAATAAATTTCCAGTTAAAATGTTTCTACCATCCATAAAACTAAAACTGAAAATAAAATTATCTTCGTCATTTAGTTCTTTACGAATTTTCATAATTGAAATGATGCTCAACTCACTGAACAGGAGGAGCGTGTATGATACTTCGGAATTCTCGAATCACAGAGTATCATGCATGCTCATCCTATTTAGTGAGATGAGCATCATTCTTGAAAGTACATAGTATTTATCTTCAAAGGTTTTGAATTCAATGTTAAAGTAATTTTCATGAACTTCATTGTATTTATTTATTTAATAGCTTTTTAGCTTCATTTCAGAATTCTTCAATTCAGAACATTCTAAACTAAAATTATTTCTGATGAGCGCTTTATTGCATCTAATTGCTTCATACATATAGTGCGTCTTATTGTAAATGGAATAACAAACTTTGTAACAAAGTACTTCGAAAGTAGAATACCTCAGATTATTTGAAGATATTAATCGTTACTCTATACGTTCTAAAATAATCGCTGAAAGTATATGTAATAACATTTCATCACTATATAAATAATTAAAATCTTTCAATTTCTAACGAATATACTCTGTAGAATCATTACTAATTGAAGCGGAAATCGTAAAAAATATGCAATTCCCTCGCCGGGACTCGAACCTCGGACCTCTCGAATACTCGCCGAGTGTGCTGATCATTACACCATGAAGGCATATCAAGAAGGCGGGAGAAATACCTTATACCTACATTTTTAGAATTTTATAGTTTTATATTTTCTGAGATGTTTTTCGAAGCTTCATCCAAACCTTAACAAACAGAATAACAACCGAGTTCAAACAAAATAACAACTGAAGAATTACTAATAAAACGTTGCTTTCCTTAACCACAACTAATGAAATTTAAAATTAAAAATAATGAGATAGGTAATATTTATAAGATTTGTATTTAGTTATGAGAAAAATATCTCTTTCAGTAAATTCCTACAAATGTGAAGAAACTTTAAGAAAAAATAAATTCTTTTTTAACTGCAAATCGCGATGCTACAATTTCTCGCTATCACAAAATCCAGCACTCCTCATACAGAAGCGGTACAGAGGAGGGAAAGTGAAACGCATGCTGTTCATTAAGAATTGCAGAAAATGTAGCCCTTCCTAAAATAATAGTTTAGTACTGTTTAAAGATATTTGTAATTGTAGACAAATTAAATAAATTTAGGTGAGGAGGTACATAATTCAATAATCAGTCTATAATTTGTTTTTGTACTTTAATACTTTTTCTACTTAGTTTGTTACTGCAACCTGTCTACAAATAACGTTACTATTAGCCAGGGTGTTCAGAGAGACTTGAATAGAATGGCGCTTTCCTTGCTTTTAAAACTTAGGAAAAGCAAAGAAGTGAAAAAGCCAAGACGCGAGACAACTACGCCGACGTGGAAAATAAAAGAGGCAAATCGACAACCTTGTATTCGGCGTAGATTTTGTAAAAACCCAATCGATTTCGAAGGCAAAACGGGTCCCCTTTCATCAGGAGGGAAAAAAAAATTACAAATCTTCAATAGCTAATCATAGTTGGAAATTCAATCACAATTTTGATTTGGGTTCTGCTAAAATTATCCAGAAAGCTGGTTCCATTAGAGAATTGGATTTTCTTGAAGCTTTACACATTCACAAAAATTTATCCTGTTTAGTCAATGATTTCAATTCATTCCAGTCTTGCCTAATACCTTCAAAATTCTACTAACTTAACCCTTCATTTTTAGTTACTATTTCTGACGATAGATGGCGCTATCGACCCTTCCACTGGTCGCTTGTGGGTATAAATACGATCGACATTCGCTTTTTCGCTTTTGCAGAATTTTTTGCTCCTGATGAAGGGGGACCCTTTTTGCCTTCGAAATCGATTGGGATTTTATAAAATCTACGCCGAATACAAGGTTGTCGATTTGCCTGTTTTATAAGTGAAAACGTATTTTATTTTAACTCCAAACAAAATATGAAGTCCGCTAATTCTTGGTCTCTAAGAGCTTTAGTAACAATTCCAGCCAAATTTCAAAAACCCTACAGCTTGTTCCTAACAGCCTGTACTAAAAATAGCTTTTATCATATCTTAGATTTTTTTCAGCATACAAATCAATCATGTAAGGAAAGAAAATGAATAACGAAGTAGAGAAGTTTTGTGAAGAGAAATCATTGCTTTTATTGTGTACTAAAATGACATGGAGATTTTCTCAGAGAGCAAATGCTACAAGATAACGAGCTTTAGCAAATGAGAAGCAAACCTGGTTACTCAAATTTAAGAATAAAATGTTCCTTTCTTTTCTAAAATAAAGTGAGTTGCCCATAAGATCGTCTTAGGCAGCATTTTGTTACATACATAGAGCATTTAGCTGAGAGTTCAAAATAATCATATTTTCCTTTTTTAAATTCATCAGTTGACTCTTTCTACTTATGACTATTTTTAATTCTTAAAAACAAACTAGGAAGTGAATTTTCAAATTATGATTTTATTTTAAGACTTTTTGCATTTCATGCTTTGTGAATTTTCTTGTTAACCTTGTCTTAATAAGCCTCTTATTGTCTTATTAATGTTAGCTTATAATATTGTCTCATTAACGATTTCATTAAAGTTTCTCATTACTGTTAAATTTGAGAATTATTTTCTCACAATATGACCGCAGAATTTATTCTTAAACTCCGAGATAGTTAATTATAGTATATTTATCTCAAGAATTTATTGTATCGTGATGTTAAAACTAGCATCCCTAATGTTTCTGCCATCAATATTTCTCTCAATAATGTTTTCTCAATAATATTCTGCTAAAGTTTTGCCATAACTAGCATTTTTTAGTTTATCTTCTCTTGTCAAACGAGGTAATTTAATATTCCTCAATGATATTTAATTTTTAAAAACTCCTAGCATGGTCAGAACCTGATTATTGCCTAGGCTTGTCAGCAAGGTACTGAACATCACCTGAAGTTTGAAAGAGTCCTCGAATGATCCTATAACGTCTCATAATCTTGTTTTTCTCACACAACAATAGAAAAAACAGCACTGGATGTCCATAAAGATAAAGAAAATAGCAATGGAGCCCTAGCAAATGAGTCTGATTGAGGCCCAGAGCATCTTTAATCGGACTCTGTGTGAATAAAAAAGCAATGCGTAAACATGCATTATTCATTTATTAAATCAAAATATGATACTTAACAGAAAGAGTTCAATGAAACTTATTTTCATTGGTTAACATAGTGACAATCTAATGTATCCGAAACATTAGATCATATTCTTAATTTACTATTCGATATTTGTTATCCTTTAGGTTCTAAGCAGTTGTAAAAAATCTGATGTATACACCACATGACTTTCTTGTACGTAATATTAAATTATATGCATTTTGCATTTCATTTAAACTTATTGGATTGAATTAAATCTACTTCGTTGATAACACATAAACCACAATAGAATAAATGCACTCTTTAAAACTTACTATATTTGTTTGCCATAGCGATACTCTGGCGCTAGGTTCACTTAACAGCATTACATCTCATTCATTTATAACTCAGAATACACAAAAAATTATATCATCTGAAGAATTATCTAATCGTTCTCCCTTGCGACACGACAAAAATACATAAAACCTCAAAATATCTATATTAAAAATTTCGTAGTAAATCTTAAAAACTTATTTCCTTCAATACATTTCAACATGGATTAAGCATGATTTAATTTGTAATAATAAAAGAAGGCGTTATCTTTGTTGTTGCGAAGCTTAGTGTCTCTAGATTGGCAACAAATTCACTATTCTGCTAAGTTGCAAATGTAAACAAATATGGCTGCTATGCTAAAAATAATTAGACTTAGCAGCAATTAAACAACTTTTACGTTGTTGATAATTCCACAAATATTGCGTGCAAATTTAGTAAGGCATACAAACCTTAACCGGAAGATAAGAACGACATAATTCAATCATTTTTGTAGGGGGAAGAAGTCTTTTATTCTGTCCTTACGTACAGATTTCACGCAAAAACGTCGTGAAATTTCATTCTGTAGCGGCCAAAATGGATATTTTCGTTGAAATATGATACCGGAAATTTTCGGCTATTACAATACTTCCTTTTTACTTCCTACAAGGAAGTAAATATAGTGAATGGATTCAGATTTTATCGGTTACCCTAAAGGACTCTTTTAAAGTTTAATATGTTTTATCAGAATAAAATATCAACAGAGACGGGCCAGATGAATTATATTTAAACACTGAAAAAATATATTACGCAATTCTATAAAAATATACATTTTTACTTCCTTGTACGAAGTAAAGGAAGTATCGTAATCCTGAAAAATTCCGGGTATCATATTTCAAAAATATTATCCATTTTGACCGCTATCGAATGCAATTTAACAACATTTTTGGGTGACATCTGTACATAAGGACACTTTAAAGGAGTCTATTTTCGCAAACGAATTATAAAACGGATTTAAAATGGATACAGAAGAGATTTTTTCGGTGGCGTCTGCAACCCAATCGATTTCGAGGGCAAAACGGGTCCCCCTGTTTGGGAGCAAAAAAGGCAGAATTTTTTGCTCCTGATGAAGGGGGACCCATTTTGCCCTCGAAATCGATTGGGATTTTATAAAATCTACGCCGAATACAAGGTTGTCGATTTGCCTGTTTTATAAGTGAAAACGTATTTTATTTTAACTCCAAACAAAATATGAAGTCCGCTAATTCTTGGTCTCTAAGAGCTTTAGTAACAATTCCAGCCAAATTTCAAAAACCCTACAGCTTGTTCCTAACAGCCTGTACTAAAAATAGCTTTTATCATATCTTAGATTTTTTTCAGCATACAAATCAATCATGTAAGGAAAGAAAATGAATAACGAAGTAGAGAAGTTTTGTGAAGAGAAATCATTGCTTTTATTGTGTACTAAAATGACATGGAGATTTTCTCAGAGAGCAAATGCTACAAGATAACGAGCTTTAGCAAATGAGAAGCAAACCTGGTTACTCAAATTTAAGAATAAAATGTTCCTTTCTTTTCTAAAATAAAGTGAGTTGCCCATAAGATCGTCTTAGGCAGCATTTTGTTACATACATAGAGCATTTAGCTGAGAGTTCAAAATAATCATATTTTCCTTTTTTAAATTCATCAGTTGACTCTTTCTACTTATGACTATTTTTAATTCTTAAAAACAAACTAGGAAGTGAATTTTCAAATTATGATTTTATTTTAAGACTTTTTGCATTTCATGCTTTGTGAATTTTCTTGTTAACCTTGTCTTAATAAGCCTCTTATTGTCTTATTAATGTTAGCTTATAATATTGTCTCATTAACGATTTCATTAAAGTTTCTCATTACTGTTAAATTTGAGAATTATTTTCTCACAATATGACCGCAGAATTTATTCTTAAACTCCGAGATAGTTAATTATAGTATATTTATCTCAAGAATTTATTGTATCGTGATGTTAAAACTAGCATCCCTAATGTTTCTGCCATCAATATTTCTCTCAATAATGTTTTCTCAATAATATTCTGCTAAAGTTTTGCCATAACTAGCATTTTTTAGTTTATCTTCTCTTGTCAAACGAGGTAATTTAATATTCCTCAATGATATTTAATTTTTAAAAAATTCCTCAATGTATTTAATTTTTAAAAACTCCTAGCATGGTCAGAACCTGATTATTGCCTAGGCTTGTCAGCAAGGTACTGAACATCACCTGAAGTTTGAAAGAGTCCTCGAATGATCCTATAACGTCTCATAATCTTGTTTTTCTCACACAACAATAGAAAAAACAGCACTGGATGTCCATAAAGATAAAGAAAATAGCAATGGAGCCCTAGCAAATGAGTCTGATTGAGGCCCAGAGCATCTTTAATCGGACTCTGTGTGAATAAAAAAGCAATGCGTAAACATGCATTATTCATTTAGAAAATCAAAATATGATACTTAACAGAAAGAGTTCAATGAAACTTATTTTCATTGGTTAACATAGTGACAATCTAATGTATCCGAAACATTAGATCATATTCTTAATTTACTATTCGATATTTGTTATCCTTTAGGTTCTAAGCAGTTGTAAAAAATCTGATGTATACACCACATGACTTTCTTGTACGTAATATTAAATTATATGCATTTTGCATTTCATTTAAACTTATTGGATTGAATTAAATCTACTTCGTTGATAACACATAAACCACAATAGAATAAATGCACTCTTTAAAACTTACTATATTTGTTTGCCATAGCGATACTCTGGCGCTAGGTTCACTTAACAGCATTACATCTCATTCATTTATAACTCAGAATACACAAAAAATTATATCATCTGAAGAATTATCTAATCGTTCTCCCTTGCGACACGACAAAAATACATAAAACCTCAAAATATCTATATTAAAAATTTCGTAGTAAATCTTAAAAACTTATTTCCTTCAATACATTTCAACATGGATTAAGCATGATTTAATTTGTAATAATAAAAGAAGGCGTTATCTTTGTTGTTGCGAAGCTTAGTGTCTCTAGATTGGCAACAAATTCACTATTCTGCTAAGTTGCAAATGTAAACAAATATGGCTGCTATGCTAAAAATAATTAGACTTAGCAGCAATTAAACAACTTTTACGTTGTTGATAATTCCACAAATATTGCGTGCAAATTTAGTAAGGCATACAAACCTTAACCGGAAGATAAGAACGACATAATTCAATCATTTTTGTAGGGGGAAGAAGTCTTTTATTCTGTCCTTACGTACAGATTTCACGCAAAAACGTCGTGAAATTTCATTCTGTAGCGGCCAAAATGGATATTTTCGTTGAAATATGATACCGGAAATTTTCGGCTATTACAATACTTCCTTTTTACTTCCTACAAGGAAGTAAATATAGTGAATGGATTCAGATTTTATCGGTTACCCTAAAGGACTCTTTTAAAGTTTAATATGTTTTATCAGAATAAAATATCAACAGAGACGGGCCAGATGAATTATATTTAAACACTGAAAAAATATATTACGCAATTCTATAAAAATATACATTTTTACTTCCTTGTACGAAGTAAAGGAAGTATCGTAATCCTGAAAAATTCCGGGTATCATATTTCAAAAATATTATCCATTTTGACCGCTATCGAATGCAATTTAACAACATTTTTGGGTGACATCTGTACATAAGGACACTTTAAAGGAGTCTATTTTCGCAAACGAATTATAAAACGGATTTAAAATGGATACAGAAGAGATTTTTTCGGTGGCGTCTGCACGTTTGTATGTATGTGTCTTGCGTAGCTTAAAAACAATAGCCTTAGAACGTTGAAATTTTGTATATATGTCTGCTATAACATGTTGTTGTGCATCTCCGGTGTTGGTTGCAATCGGCCACCCCAGAAGCATATAAATGTTATATATGTACATACACACACTATTACTCTTCTTAGTGAGCTCAACTTTTTTTATTCTTGTATTTTGTAAACTGTGCGTTTTTTGCTTTAAAAAGGATTGAATTATGTTGTTCTTATCTTCCGGTTAAGGTTTGTATGCGTTTAGTAAATCTGCATGCAATAGTTGTAGAATTATGAACAATTTTAAAATTGTTTAAGTGCTGCTAAATCTAATTTTATTTTACCACAGCAATTTCGTTTTGTCATTTTACGTCGATTTTTGAAGTTGTTGAAAATAAAGTGATCATATGATCTCTGGCGATTGTGCGTTTGAAATCGTCTGATATCTTGTTCCCGGCAGGCACTGCGATAAATTTTTATGTAAACAAATATTTAGAATTCGGAATGTACTGGACATTTTATGCTTACTTAGGTTAGTTCATTCTTTATTCTTTTTCTGGGATTACCTGATTGATTATACTTGGATTATATTTCAGTCTAATATGTTTATGTATGAGATGTGTTGTGAATAAAAATAAGAAAAACTTGGGCAACGTGGTATTCACGCAAGAATTGTGTTTATTCTTTAGTATGATATAATATTATTTTTTGTGATATTGCTGTTGAACTGAATTTAATGGTTTATGGGCGAATAACATGATATTTAATAAATAAATGTAACAAACAAAAAAGCCCCTTTGGGTATAATATATAATCTGAAAACTTTACGTTTTTTTCTTTTTATATTTGTCTGCATTTTCCAATTTTTAATAAAGATATTTTGAGGTTTCTACGTATTTTTGTGGCGAAGGGAAAACTGAATTAATGAATGAGAGATATATCTAATGAAATACGAGGAAATAAGTTTAAAGGAAATGCAGCAAAAATGCGTACAATTTAATTCTCCGTACAAGGGAGTCATGTGGTGTACATATTAGATATTTTTAATTAGGTATATCATGAATTAATGCTTTTTATTTATAATAATCAGATCAGAAATTTTAAAAAATCTCTCATGAACTGCATCTATTGCTTTTAAATAGGTCAATTTATTAATAAATAACCGAAAGATTAAATTTGGAAGATAAATATCTAATTGTTTGCTGAAGGACAACTGATTTCAATGAAACGTCAAACAACGCATTAAAAGTGAATCAACACAAAATCGTGTTTTGAAAGTAATAGGCCTTTTAGGCTTTTAAAAGTTCGTAAACTCTTTTTTCCAAGTAGTAAACGTAAGTATTTCCATGGCTGCAGACGTGTTAAAATGAAAATTTAATAGTAAAAATTATATTGGCAATTATATTTTGGGTATTCTTACATTATCTCAGCGACTTAAAAATTTGCTGTTTCATAATATATTGTGAATAGTCCTTTTCTATCTAAGACTTTAAAGATATTTATTTAAAATTTAAGGAAATATTTAGTAATATTTTAAGAAGGAAAATTAATTAGCAAAAAATTAAAAATTTTAGAAAACAGAAAGCACTTTGGCTGGAATAAATTAAACGCAACATTAAAAAAAGTATTAAACGTGTAGTTTAAGTAACGTGTGCAATGATTCCTATTCTTAAAATTCAGAATTCGAGATATGAAAACTCATTCCTATCAAACAAAATTTATAAAACTGAATTCAGTCAGTATTCTCATATAGCAAAGGGAATTAGTACTTCTTTGTATGTAAGCACATTACTACCATATTCACCTGTGTAATGTTTCATAATTCTTACATTTTTTGTTTTTAATAGAAACGAAAATTATCTAAAATTGAATTCTAAATAATTGAAATCCTAAACTTTTCCTTCAAATCCTTGCCATAACATTGCTAATTAATTTATGAGAATTGTATTTGCAGGCCGTGTAAAATTGCTTCTGGGCCGCATGCGAAGTGCCAGTTTAAGTCCACTGCTTTATGGAATAAATGGGTGTAAATCATTTTGAAAATAAAAGCATTAAAGGTATTTCTCCCGCCTTCTTCGCATGTCTTCGTGGTGCAGTGGTGAGCACGCTCGATGGGTATCCGAGAGGTCCGTGGTTCAAGTCCCGGCGAGGGCATTGCTCATTCTGCACATCTCCTGCTTCCAAATAACCTAATGTCTTTACAAGTGGCACCCGAACGCGGACGAAATACAGTTCGGACGAAGGTGGTTTAACTCAATTTTTAAAAATGTGAAATAAATAACATGTGATAAGTTTCAAGACGCCAGGCACTTCGTTGATGAATGTAAGCTCACCCGGAGTGCAGGAGAGAAATACACAAAGATTTTTAAGGAAGATATAAGGTATTTCTCCCGCCTTTTTCGCATGCCTTCGTCGTGAAGTGGTCAGCACGCCCGAGGCTTATTCGAGAGATCCGTGGTTCGAGTCCTGGCGAGGGCTTTGCTCATTTTTCACATCTCCTGCTTTCAAATAACCTAATGTCTCTACAAGTACAAATTAAATAGATATTTTCTAAAATACTATTTTGAAATAATCATTTGCACAATATGTTTTTTCGATGCACAGAATATAAAATTAAGAAACATGAATGGTTTAACCAGCATTTTAACTTAAAATTATGGTTACACATGTGGCTAGTCGGAAGATTCTGATACAATTCAGGTCCTGATCTCGGTGATTGAACAATCCGGCTGCGCAAATGTTTAATGGCTCTGAACATGTGTAACTTAAATACGAGATGTTGCCTTCAGGAAAGCTCTGTAGGAAGGAGTCACTTCTCTGATATAGAGCTTCCCATATTTTTCCTTCAATTTAATTTCAAAAATAACTAGCAAATGCAACTTAAGTTCCCGTTTTTCACATGAGATACGTAAGACGACACTACACATGAAATGCTAATTTATGACACTAAATTTTGCAACCCACAGAATGAGAATATCAGATTTCGTTCAAGCATATGAACTATATACAATAACAAGCTAACATATTATGTTAAGAAGAAACTGTATTTCGTTCGTTTTAAATTTAGGCGGCTCAGTACTGGTTCGATAGCGAGCAGATTGAGTTTAAAAGCAAAATTAAATACTTTACACTGAGCCAAATGACTACAAACTGGCGGTTGAAAATTAAATATTTTTTTATATCGGTTATTTTCAGAGTGTCCTATAAAGTGCGAAATACTGTCATTACTAACAGCAGCTCTGCCGTTAAAAAGTATTTAATGTTGGTAAGTATAAAATATTATACTTTAAAGCACAAAATCAAGTATCCTAAGTTCAATATGTGCCTGGCACATAACGGAATTTAAATGAAAAAAATATCTCATACAAAGTTTAGGATTTAATGTAACGGCATTTGCTATTTCCAGCGAATTTCCAGAATCTTAGATTTATAGTTTTTATTAGTTTATGCATTAACTTTAGGCGTCATTGCTTAGAAATTAAAAAGCGATAAGTAGATACTATACACGTAAGCAACATGAAGCAGAAGTTTTTCTCTGGAGGGTTTTGATGCAATAAATTATCAGGCGAGTAAAATAAAAAGGGGAACTGAACAGTACTCGGTATGTTTCTAGTTTCAGCGGCTATTAACAATTTTTTTTGTTACAATATGTAAACAGATTTCTGAAACTGTTACCTACGTATTTTTAAGTAAATGTCATTGCCTTTCGCGCATCCTACCAATGATGAAATAACTAATGAAACATTCAAGTTCATTTAGTCATAAACAATGCGGTATGGTTTTTATAATAAACTAACCGCACTCATCAGTCGCACATAAATGTTTCATTCACCACAATGTAGATCTTCTGGTGTATTATAAAATAAGGCTGTTATCATTATCTCTTTTTTAACAAGTTCAATACATATAGAAAAGCCAAAAATTGTCATGCTATGCATTAACATATTCCCTTTTCACGGAATTCTGATATAAATAAATAATAAAAAAGAAGAAAGAGAAATTTGGAATAACATTTTTACTACAAAAATGGAGAGAAAAATAAAATAGAATATCTAAACTACATAATATGAGCGAATTACAGAAAAAAGTTGCGTTTTACTTAATTTTCTGTCCTTAATTTTCAAGTAATAATAAATTTTCATTCATTGAAAATGAAACATTTAATGAAGTAATATAAAGAAATTAACGAAAGGAGAAAGAAATCTCTGTTCATTGAGGATTAAACTTAGATCTCCTTACAAAAATTTCTTTGCTCTGTAATACAAAGAGGTAAGCCAGTTGGAGGTTGACTCGCAATCTCATTATGTTTCAGAAGCTGGAATAAAAAATAATAAATGTTTTCACGGGAATTCGAACTATGGATAATATAAAAAGAATTGTGCATTTAATAGTTGATAATACTAATCATTCACCTCATAAGGAACACGCATACTAGAATGCGATAATTTCATATATTCCCCTCCCATCTTAGAGAGCAACAGGAAAGACACATAAAATCCAATCTTCAAATGCTTGAAGAGATTAGATATAATCAGCACATTTTAGTTGTGACGTTTCTGCATGTATTATAAGCTTTTCAAAGCAAGAAACACAAAAAATGACATATAACGTTGTCAGGATTTGCACCTAGGATATTTCAATTAGGAGATGGAGGTATTAATTGTGGTAATTTTTCATAGAATGTAACAGGTGTATTTCCTTCACTTACTGCTTTTTCTCACAAGAATAAGACTATAGACAATGTCGCAAATGAATGAAGGCACTGGAATTAATAATTTATACAAATAAGAAAAACAAATTTATAACTAATTTCCCTTTCGATGGAGATTAGTCCAACTTCAGCAAAGCATTGCTATTATGATACTAAAGCAGCAGAAGGTTGTAGTGTTCGACAAGGAAGTTGTAATACTTATCCGGAAGACGGCATGGAACAATGACTGAATCGGCAAACTCGTTTATGGTACGCGTTCGTAAATTTTGCACTTCAAAGTATGGAAACGTTTTCTTTTCAACGTACTTAAAAAACATAAAGAATATTTATTTTTCTAACTGTTCTTTGTATCTATGGGCCTTATGCCAAAAGCTCAAATTGCATTTTTAAAGCGGTTTTTATTAAAGATTCTAATTACCATTCTTGAAAACCATTATATCATCGCTTAGTACAACATAATTATTCACATATCTCAAATTTTCTTTGACTTGATTGATATTCAGTTAAGTATTTTTCTTGATGAAAAGTTAAAACTTGTCTTCGTTTCGGAATAAATGGAGGTTTATGATGATAGGATATATATATATATATATATATATATATAAATCAACCCTCCGTGTTATATTTCACTTCTAGTCATTTCTTCCTTATAATAGACTTTTCGCGAAGAATTGCTTTTCTAAAAGCAAAAGCCCTATAGCAATTAATTTTGCAGCGAGGTTTTCTTCCTTGAGCCTTTTCCCTTATTTTCTCTAAGCCTTTGAATAAGACTAAGGATTTTACTTTCTCTAAGATCAGATTAAATCAAATTATTTGCGTCAGTGAGATTGAGACAACAATCTAAATGGGAGAAAATAGTGAAAGTTAGATGATTTTACGAACTATTTTCCGTTACTGTGGTTCTGCTTTATTTTGACATCTTGTGTAATCCCGTGTGATTGAAACGCTGATACTATGTATTTAAACAGACTGTTTGCATTATATTTTTGCTCTGAAAACTAACTTTTTTCTCTGTTTTCATCTTCCGGTTTAAGTATAATAAATGCAATGCTCGAAAAATGAAGCGGAACCTATTTCATTACATTCACACTATAATAACAGTAGTTTTAAGTAGTTTAACAGCTGAAGAAACATCGATGTAAACGAAGGCTAGTATTAATTCAGATTTTGCCTTTTATTAATACCTAGTTTTTGGAATTTGGGGCACTATGACACGTTTTCTGTTGCCTACATTTCTTTACTTTTTTGCTTTTTGAATAATTTTTGAGGATTAATTGACTTTTACCTCAAAAATCATCTTTTCTGAGAATGATTATATTTACATATGCAATTTACATATGCATTTTACATATGCAACTATAATTTTAATATTATTAATAAATTTAAAAGATGTTTTCCAATAGGAACCCATGGCAGTTACAATGGTATAGCAGTTGTATTGCCATGCAGTTAATATTCTGTCTTGAAAGAAAAAATGTATGTAAGGCTTCAAGTGCGAAAAACTGCATTGTGAAATTAAACATAATTTTTGGTAGGGCATCGTTGATTTACTGCTCACTGCGTATGGATTTCCTCAATTTCATGCAACCTTGCAGCATAATTTTATTTAGTTTATTTAAGCTAACACATTATTTTTATGTAATTCTTTTCCGTACCTTATAATTATTTCGTCAGTAGTTACCGGATTTCAAATTAGGATGAGCTTAAACACGAGTGAAATTGTGGCTTAAGAGAGTTCTCTAGTAACCTGCCAGTAGAGTTAAAAAAATGTAAATATCCACCTAGTCTACCAGTGCATTTGGCCAAAATCCTAAAACCAGGAACTGAATATATGAAACCTTTCTAGACTCTGTCATTTCAAAATTAATCTTCCTCTTGTGATATATAAAGATTGCAACAAAAATGATGATAACAGTTTTAAAGGTGGTGATAAAACATGACAAAAGTAATCGTACTCGTGCGGTAGAATGTGAAAGAAAAATGCACAAATATATAATAAATATAAAAAATACGGAAAACAAACAGTTTTTTTAATCACGGATGAACAAATAGTATTGGGTATTCGCAATAATTGCTGTAATGAATGAACAACTGCAATGCATATACCAGAACTGCAATGGATCTCTTTTTCGAATTACTGATTGACTATCATGAAAGCCTTGTTTCTGGAATCAGCGTAGCTGCTGCAAAAATACATCATCTGAAATCTTCCAGACTGTACAATAATCCCTTTGGCGTCGTTGGATGTATTTTTTTCAGTTGTTGTTTATTTTTGTAGACAATGCTTTCAAATATCAGTTTCCGCTTCTGATTTCCAATTCCACTTCCGGTTGTATTTTAATGTCTTATTCTATCCCTCCTCAATGTTTTACCCTCCCGTTCTTCGATAATCTGAATATATATACATGTATATACCATCTTAACTTTAAACAAAATACTTAACAGACAAAACAAGGAATATTTTCCAGTTATAAACTTGATACCCAAATCTGTTTTAAATATAACAAAAAGGACGATAGTCTAAGTACCAACCACAATAATGTACGAAAAGCTAACTTTCCTTGCTACTGTTGTAGGGGATCACACAAAGATAAGAAATCAGTGTGTGCGGTACCCTTGCAAGTTGCAATCGTCGAGCTTTTACGATGTGTGAGACGACATACACTGACAATAAAGAAGCAATAACTTGTTCAGTAAGGCGTCCACTTGACGTTACATAACTTCACGGCCAGTGTTCGGGGAATTTAAAGATTTGCACTGCGTCTGTCACGTAGGCTTCTCGAATTCAGTGGGCTGATGGACCAATAATTCCGCAGCTCCTCTGATATCGTTTCAACTATAATGAATCAGAGCAAGTAAAATGCAACCGAAAAATGCAAGAACGGTGACTAATTCAGTCTGCAAAATGTTCCAGACGCAGCAAGTATCCAGAACTTCCTAAGACTGGTCTACAGACTCTTGTCTAGATCAGTCTACAGTCTAGATCCTAACATAATGAGGACAATAACTTACCTTCTACGCATTCACTGTTAATTGTCAATTGACATTATTATATTGTAAATACAACTTCTCATAGATATATAATAAATGCGTTTTAGTTGAATGTGCAGTTTTAAACGCTACCTAATCTAAATACCAGCCAGTCAGTTATCAGTCTTGGCAACCTGATAACCCTAGCGCTTGAGCTTCCTACTATCAAAGCTATCCTTATGAAAAATACGTTGACCTGAATCATAATCACATTACCATAAGTGACCATAATGTTATAGAAAACCAGATGAATTTGGGTACTAAGTTTAGAATAAATAACAAGTTTAATAAAAACCATTGCCTCCGAAAAATTAATCTCTACTTATACAATTATTTAGTACCACTAATTTATAAAGGTAGTTAACCACTTAGTTCTTTCGATGAGTGGAAGCTTCATGCTTGCAGTAGCATCGCAAATAGTATTAAGAAACTTCAATTCATAAAGGAAAATTATAACTTCGATTAACTTAGTAAAGAGATTAACGAACTCAAAAATAATTTCACAATAATTAGTATTGACAAAACTAGCAACAACTGTAGCATAATTTGAAAAAAATTCTGCCAAGAAATTGCTGGAAAATTATTAAAAAAAGAAGTCACTCACAAGATCTCTAATCAAGAAAACGTCATAATAGCAGGGCTTTTCATAAAACCAGAAAACCTCAATATAATTTATAATTATATTGATATAATTTATTTTCTAAGGTACATTTAAGATACGTAAATTTAACAAAATTCAGATCAGCTTCAAATTCGTTGCAAATTGAGTTTAGTAAAAAGAAAAAAGCAATAAATTTAAATTTTATCATTATCCTCAAACCAGTTTGCCAGGTTGATAAATTCTGCACTAAAAATTTGTATACAACAAATGGATTATTTTTGTAACAGAAAAATCATTAAAGTCATTAAAAAGTCAAATCATACATATTAACTGTACGATTCGAGAATTTATATACTTTGGATAAAACTTACAGCAGTTTCACTGAAGTTTATAATCGCTTTCTTGACATGAAGATATTACTAAATTAAAAATTTGTATTACTTATCTTAAATACAGGGCTTTTACTAATTCATTATATTTCAAAATCATTTATACAAAAAAATTAATTGCATTTCAATAGGAACCAATTACTTTAAAGTCATTTGTACCCTTTTTGTGGAGGAATTTAATTTCATCAAGAATTTTAAGACTGCTGAACTGTTTAAATTTACTTTCAGATATATTGGCAACATCATTTCCATTAAGAACAACAAACAAACGACAAAGAAAAGAAGAAAGAAAACAAAGAAACCGAAAAAAAGGAAGTTACCCTAACTGCCCGAAATTAAACAAAACTAACGATCAATGTACAGAAACAGAAT
This sequence comes from Stegodyphus mimosarum, assembly GCA_000611955.2. Classification (NCBI taxonomy): domain Eukaryota; kingdom Metazoa; phylum Arthropoda; class Arachnida; order Araneae; family Eresidae; genus Stegodyphus; species Stegodyphus mimosarum. The sequence continues at coordinate 37,642 of KK114400.1, forward strand.
TTTTATATATTAAAATTTTAAACTTTAATAAAATTGAAATTTTTGACGGAAGAATACTACTCAATTCCTAAATTACTAAGCGTATAAGTTTTTGCTTATGTATTTTCGAAAAATTATTGCCTACACTATTATTAATCAGACAGCAGAAAGAATAAAAGAGCCTTTTAATTGAATATACTCAAACTAATAAAAATCATTATAATTTCATAAAATAATGTTCACAAAATTACACTTCTGAGTTTAATCTATCATGAGTCAAGTATATGAATGATATTTTATTTTTAATTAGGAGTGTAAACTGGATTTTCTGTCACAAATGAATTAAACACTTTTCAAGTATTTTACACATCAAGTACAGAATCTAAATGAATTATTTAATTAATTCCCTTACTTTTATTTACAAATGAATCTATTTGAAATTCAAGGCCTCAGGTTGCCTTCTAAGTTGAAATTTACTCTCTCAGTCATTTTTGTTTTTTCTTTGGATTTCCGCTACTGTCTGCTTGCAATAAAATTCTAATTACGACCACATTTTTCAAACCAATGCCGATATTTTTTGGCCGCAATATTTTTTTGTCCTTTAAAGTAGAAAATAGATTATTACTATTATTAAATTATTGTTAATTAAAGATATTGCTGCAGTGGAGGTAAATAATATTTTGCATCTACATTTTCTTACTTATATTTTGAGCTTAAATTACCACATCTTAATAGATCACTAGAAGAAAGCGGCACCCATACCTGGCTAGCTCATGAGACTGCCTTACACAGTAAATGCCTCAACCCCTAGAGGCGAACCAAGAAGCATAACCAACGTCTTCTGTTGGAAGTGTATAAGTCGTTGGCATAACCCACCGGCCAAACTCAGGGGGACGTAATGTCTTCGCATTTGAGTTCTTTTTTATTGCTTTCCTACTATTGGCCACTGATATCAGTTATGTAGTTTCTAGAAGATCAGCTGGTTTATAATAATTTTTTCCCTCATTTATTTTAACGATTTATTTTAAAGTATTAGGTGTAATAAACTTACATTATTTGTTACTTTTAATTTTTCCTTTATAAATTTTTTCTTTGAAAGAGGATTTGTTAATTTTGTTTACCAAAATTTGATGTTAAATTTTGTTTTTATCTTATTCTGATTGTAATTACAAATCTATTTTTTAAATAATTGGACTTCTTGTATATTGCAAAACTGATTGAATGAATTTAATGAATTGTACATTCACATAATGCAAAAAGCTATGGCTATGTCCAGCGGCCATCTAAGACTTTTGCTATTCGATTAAAGTTTGGTTGGCATTATATATATATATATATAAG
>KK114400.1:42659-70851 GCA_000611955.2 Stegodyphus mimosarum
ATATATATATATATATCGTATATATATAATCCATACATGTGCATACATATACGATACACGCATAAGGCAAGGATACACTCCCATTTATATATAAATATGTACACACACATACACATATAGACTTTCGATTACTTGAAAGTGAAGTAGTGCTGAGGAAGATCTATTTGAAACATTTTATAAATTCATTCATTCTTTCATAGATATATAGAAGATTTTATAGATGTATGTCTAAAAATTACATTAAACATATTGAGATATATAGTATATTTGCATAAAATAACTGAAAATAAAAGAATGAATGCTTAGATAGGTAATAATTTTAAATTAGTAGATTATCTGGATCAAAGTTTTTAACGTAGAAAGAAAATGTTTACTTGTAAAGAACAATTATCTGGAGAGAACATCATTTCAGCTTTCAATAAGCTGTTACCACAATACTTGTAAAGCCTACTGCAGACTGCGAAAGTTGAAATCATCCAAACTGGCTGGCAGTTGAGGAAAAAATTCCAAAAGAAACGAAAGAATCAAAAGAAAACTTCAAAAGGAAACTAGCCACAAAAACAAAATTGCTTCGTCTTTCCATTACTGAGTATAGAAAAACGTTCACAAAGGTTCTTCTTATATTGATCCTAGGAAGTTTAGAGAAGATAGAAATTTTCACCAAAGGGAGATTGAAAGTAAAAGGAAAACTACTGTTATTCTACCTTTTACATTTAATGAAGAAAAACGTATGATATATATATATATATATACATGTATAGGACAGTATCTGTACAAGAGTGTTATAAATAATTATTAATTGTTATCATGGCTATTCAAAAATTACAATTCTCATAGACATTCATATTACGCTTTCTGTAATGCTAAAAACTTTTCTTGCATTATGAAGAAATGCAAAATATTAAATTCGATATTTATATACATAAAACTTTGGATACATTTAAATACATTAATAATAATTCTAAAACTGGTAACGTCAATAAATAAGATGCTAAATAAATTATTTTGTTCGTTTTGTTTACCATTTTAAATTTCTAAAATTAAATAAGGATTTTTATCATTTAAAAAAGCTTTACTGAGAGGAAATATTTTATTTAGATGTTATATTATACTGTAATTTTCTTAATTATCTTATGAGGAACTAAATGAAAATCTCATTTATGATGACGATGGGTCTAATGATAAAACCTGAGTAACAATATAAGTAATTAGTTTGAAAAATGGGCACTTCTCCGAATCAAAGGATTATAGCTCTAGGAATCATCTGTTATTTTACAGCTAGGTGAAACTACATGTACTATAAATTATTTTGGCCGAGTGTTTCCCATCCTGCCGTATTGGAAGAGAAAGTAATTTAGATAACTAGGAAGAATAAAGCCTTAAAAAGCTTCCTTAATTTAAGTTTCGCGAATATTCTCAAAGTACAAATACGACGTAGGTGCATTAAATGTGATGTGGGTGTAATAAGTTTGTGTGGGAGATTAGATGTAGGTGTATCAAACTGAAAAGGTACTACATAGGTTTATTCTCACACCTGAAGTTTATCTTAGGTATTATCAAGCATGTTCAAGAGAAAATACAGACATTAAAATAAAGTGAAATCATTTAAAGCACAATTTATTCACCTTTCTATATTTTTTATTATTTATATTTCATTATATGAGCACATACTAGATGACTGACATAAAATAAAATGCTGTTTTATTCGTAGGAAGCGAAAACGAGAATCTTAGTTAATAGGTGATTTTCAGGATTAAGTAATAAGTGCAGGTATTTTTTGCATAATTTCGTTGATATATCAAAAGTATTAAATGGATGCTTAATTGAAATAAAAATTCCACAAATAACATTCGAATTAAAATATCGAACGTAATTTAAATTATTTTCACCAAATTTTACTATCGTTTTATTAGATGCCGATGATACTTGGATTATTTAAAGAACAGTCCTAAAATTGGACGAACTAATACGAAAAGGTAACTTATAACGGAAAGGTAGGGGGATAATGAAGGTTAAGGATAGCTATAAATTTTTAAAGGAGTTTCGGCACAAAATGTGAACAAATTTACTTAAATATTAGAATTTGAAAAGCTTTAATTTAAATTTGTAGTATCAAAAATTTTGAGAAGTGGGTTTTAAAATGCATTTTATGAAAGACAGAAAATAAAGATATTCCATCATATAAATATCAAGAATATGTTCCTTGTTGTGAATTTTATTTTTCATAGTAATTGAGTATTCCTTTTCGATATACACTAGAGAGCATAAATTAAAAAACAAATTAATTTTTCACCACATATTCTGGCTCACTGTAGCCCATATTCTCTGCTTCAAATCCGGCAAGACGTGCTATCGGAAAACAAGGTAATTTTTGCCATTAAGGCGTTAGGCCGAAGATACGGTCCCAACAAGTGATCTACGAGAATACCTACACAGATAATAATACCTAACTTTCGATGAGACAGGGCTGTGGAAATTTTCGGCCGACCACATATGTGCACTGTGCGTGTTTACAGCGCCTTCTCTCATAAAGCAGGCTTCATCTGAAAATAAAATAGTGGCGGTAAACTGAATCATTTTGTGTGGAATCAAGCTTCTAGAATACGACCTTTATCCGAAGGGTATAATCGGCATCACCTAGGAGCTGGACCTTCTGCACATGGAAAATGTGCAGAGAACTTTGCAAACCAATTTGTAATGAATATCCCGTTCAATTGTAGCCGATCGTGTATTGGTCGACGATGAAATGGCAAACAGTTGCAATACCCGATTTTCTATTTCAAGTGTGCGCACAGTGCGTTCTTGCCCCGCATTGTGCCTCGTTATTTGGAAAAATCTCGTACCCCGCAGCTGTTCATGAAGCTGGTATGATGCGGACAAATCCTGCTCTGATATTGCTCTTGGTACATCCATTGCCACCTGCTCGGCAGCAAATCAGATGCATATCCGCATAGTCTTCGTTCTTGTTATCCGACATGTTTCCGAATGAAATGCAATCCCTGCAAATTCTGCAATGTGCACTAATGAATACTTGATCGCTGTTTTTATTTTCCCTGAACGCATGGGAAATTTGCGTACAAGAAGATTTATTTTTCTCGACTGTTCATTTATTTTCCCCATATGCACTGCAAATTTGCATAAGACAATGTTTCGTCTCCTTTTAATCCTCGCATTCTCTTTTCTGTTTAAGTTCTGTTAATATTAAATAATCTAAATTTTCTATTTTCAAGAATACATTCAGAAAAATCTTTTCTAATCTGCTGTAAAGAAAGACATATTCCTTTTATTAAGCAATCAGATTTGTAGACGATTATATGTAGTTTTTGAGAGAAAGGCTTTATTTACTTTTTATTTTTCATGCAGTATTAAATTCCATGCAGATAACATACATAAAAATTTAAAATTGATTTGCTTCAAAATGTTCACTCCGCTGCAATGATTTATCGTTTAATGATGTTTTATTATTTTTATTCAAATATTTCAAAAGCACATTAGGGCTATGTGTCTGAGGAGAAGGATGGCTTCATAGAGATCTGTCTGAGAAAACTAGTTTACATTCACGTTATACATGGGAGAAAACTACAAAAACCCACCATGCGGCTACCCTGTTCTTCTGGGATCGAATTCAAGAGGAACTTCTACGCTTCAGCGGTCTTAACCTTCCGACCATTAGTGGGACTCCTGTCTTTTAATAATCAATGTTCAATTCCTATAAAACCCGAAAGCATCCCTCGTAAAGAAGGCAGCCCTTTCTACTTCGCTATAGTTGATTAATCACCGAAGTCTTTAACATTCGTACAGCTTTTATTAATCAAATGTGTTAGAAAGACATAATTGAGTTTGACAGAACGTAATATGCCAGCCAACTCTGATTTAAATATGGTCCCTAAATCGCTGTCAGGTAATATATTTTAGGTTATATTTTCCTCACATTTCTACGTTATGAGTAACTTTAAACTTAACAATATTTAATGTTTCATCGTTACTTTTACTTCGACATATCAGCTAATTCAGTAAACTTCAATGTGTCAAATTTCACGAATATGATCTAATTTTCATTCAAATGAATGAACAAGTTCATCAGTTTTAGTCTAATTGATTTTAATGTTTCAGTTTTTTAAATATTTAAATTAATTGCTTTATACTTATTCACATTTTAATCTGTAGAGGTTACTGTATAACAAAAACGTTATTTACGTGTTTAATAATTACTTTTCACCACTATATTTTAACAAAAATTATTTATTACTTTTAAGACATCGATCATCTGGTCAGGAGCCAAATTCGATGCAAACAAAGCGTAATAAAATAAAAAAATAACATAACTGAAAGTATATATATTATACTTATATATATATATATATATATATATGAGTATAAACTAATAATTCACAATAAATTATAATAAGAAAACTTTCTATATACCATGTCCAAGGAACAGAAATACAATTTAAAATCATCATCGAAAAGGTATTTGTGATTGCAGCTTTAACGCAAGTCCTGAACTTATTAATTTACTTTTATATTGGCTTATTAATTTTATACTGGGCTTATTAATTTACTTTTATATATAAGTATCTCTCTCTCTCTATATATATATATATATGTATGTGTGATATTTGCAGTCGAGAGTCCGTATGTTTCCGTAAGGAGCGGAAAGGCTGCAGACTGACGACAGACGAATTTCATTCTAAGAACTCTACATCTTTATTCGATTAAAATGACAGCTCATTTTTCTTTACACGACGATCACATATTCGATAATTTACACAGTAATACTAATAAATTCAGAACTTCGGTGACATATATATTTTTTAACAAAGGAAAGACAAGGAGGAACAGCAAAGCGTGCGTATACCAGGGAATAGCAGAAAGCGATCTGACGAAAAATGGCATGTAGAGTGAAGCAAGAAAAGCATGAGAAATAACACGGAACATCCAGGACATAGCGTACAGGCTTTAGCTATGTACAACCACACTCCTGCTCTTCCTCATATATTTAGGAAAATCTTTAATTATAGTATTTGACAATAAAACTTATAAAACAGGCAAGTCAACAACCTTGTATTTGTCGCAGATTTTGTAAAATCTCAATCGATTTCGAGTACAAAACGGGTCCTCCTCATCAGGAGCAAAAAATTCTGCAAAAGCGAGGAAGCGAATGCCGATCGTATTTATACCCACAAGCGACCAGTGGATGTGCCGATAGCGCCATCTATCCGCAAAAATTGTAACTAAAATGAAGGGTTAAGTTAGTAGAATTTTGAAGGCATTAGGCAAGACTGGATTGGAATTGAAATCATTGACTAAGCAGGATAAATTTTTGTGAATGGGAAAAGCTTCAAGAAAATCCAATTCCCTAATACAACCAACTTTCTGGATAGTTTTAGCAGAACCAAAATCAAAATTGTGATTGAATTTCCAACTATGATTAGCTATTGAAAATTTGTTAATTTCGCCTTATCGGACATAAGATTTATGTTCTTTTATGCGAAACTTTAATGTTCTTTTCATTTGGCCAGTATAACGTAAGCCACACTGACACGATATGCTTTAAATTCCCTAAGAATTAAAGTCAGAAACAGAATCATTAAGAGCCGAAACTCAGATTTTAGTTATAGGCGAGAAAGCAACTTGAAAATTAAACTTGTGTAAAATCCGTGCAATTTTTTAACTGATAGAAGGATGAAATGGAAGCACGACAAGGTTATTAATGTTATTTCTGGCATCAGAATGCGTTCGTAGATGGCGTGATGAGAACTTTCGAACAGCTTTATCAATGACTATGGGAGAAAATCCTCGGTTAAAGGCAACACATCTTAAATAATTCAGTCCCTTAGCAAGAAGAGATTCTGAGGAACAAACTTTGAGAGCTCGAAATACACAATAGTAAAATGAAGCCACTTTTTGCTTAACCAGGTGACATGACTTAGCATGCGGAGGTAAACAAGCAGAATAGGGAAAAGGGTTTACGGTAAACGGTTGTGCTGAAAATAGATCCATTGCGGATTATAAGATTATGAAGGAAAGGCAGTGTGTTATCCGATTCAGTCTTAAAAGTGAACTGGATGGCTGGGTCAATTGAATATATAACAGTTAAAATCTGGGGTAAGCCTTCATTATCATCATCAAAAAGGGCGAAAGCGTCGTTTACGTAGCGAATCCACAGACGAAAAGAGAGTTTTTCAAATAATTTGACCTCAAAACAGTGCATGTAAATGTCAGCAAGTACAAGATTAAGGGGATTACCCATAGCTAGTCTTTCAATTTCGCGATAATATTTTTTTTTTGAAAACAAAGTACGTTTGAGTCGCAGAGACTCAAGGAAAGTTAACTCTTCAATTTCAGTATGTGAGAAATGGAATTCTCGAAGTCTAGTTTCAAGGCATTTTAGTGCCCTTTCAACTGAAACGTTAGTAAGCAGCGATTTAACATCAAACGAAATCACAATGGAGTGCAAAGGGGAAATAACTTTAGGTTTATCGATGACTTCGAAAGAATTTTTTACGGTATGAAGATTGTTGAAAAGTAAAGGAGAAACTAAATATTTTGCTAAAGGGTACAATGCCGTTCCTAAATTGGAATATATACCTATAGGTCGAAAAGGAATTACAATTTTGTGAACTTTGAGGAGTGCATAAAATCTAGCACAGTTAGCAATAGGTGGAATGAGTGATTTCTTAAGCTGAATCGAAAGTATATGAGAAGATTTAACAGCTGTTTTAGCTTTTGTGAGGTCAGAAGTTGAGGGATCTTTAAGGATCGAACAGTACGGGCCTTCACTTATCAGTTTCGTGACCCCATTAATGTATGTGTGTTTGTCCATAATCACAATTTGTCCACCCTTATCAGCCTTTGAAATTATAATATTAGGATTAGAATTTCGCGTAAGGCTTTTTCTGTTTGGTTGAGATTCGAAACAAATGAATTGTTGTTAAAATTCACATTGTAGGTAATTAAGTGGCGAATTGTATCTTTCTGCGTTTCTGAAATTTTAGAGCATTTAAAAGCTTTTTCATTAGGGGCGATGATTTGAGGAATTCAAGCTTTCAATGATTTAGAGCAGTTAAATTTATATTTTAATACATTCATTTGATCCTCTGAGAGATTCACCTTCGAGATATTAACAATGGGATTAGTGTTAATACTGGGAAGATCCACAAGATGTGCGGGGCTGGCTGAAAGGGGCGTAAGCTTTTGGAATTTAGAAACAAGGATGTGTTTATAGCGCTGACAAGCAGTTTCAGACTTTGACCAAGATATATGATCAAATGAGGAAACATTTAAAGTGGAATTGGCAATTTTTAAATGAAGTTGATATTATTCATGTTCAATTTTAGTCAAAAGTTTGCGCGTGTTTCTTATAGTGTGACGAACTAGTGACAATTTGAATTTGTGCATAATTTTCGAAATGTGAACAGAAGATTTGAGACTACATTTAACTTGTATAAATTTGGGAATGATATTCTGATGTTTGTATTTGAGCAAGAAATAGAGATGGTTCAAAAATTTCATACGATTAAGGCGTAACTTACAATATCAATTCTTATCTGTTGACATATTTTAAAAGCGTAAACAAGAAAGGAAAATGGGGTGAACAGAAAACATTAAAAAGGAATAACAAGAAAAGCGTAAGAATACGTGGAAAAGAACCACTGAAAACGAATAAAAAACATTATCGTTAAAAACGGAACAAGTACAGAAAGCGATACAATGCAAAACGCAAACACCATTGAAACAATAAAAATAATATGCAACCAAATAATTTGCAATAATATGACTATTTAGTCATATTATTGCAAAAAATCCACAAAGAAATGTAAACAAAAGGAGAAACTCACCAACTTCCGGAATATAAGAAATTCCAACTAATACGTGGGTTGAAAACAAAATGGCGCAAGCGGGTAAACGATACAAAAAAAAAGAAGAAATTTCTCAAAAATCCCGGTTGGTAGCAAAAATCCTGACGCAAGAGAAACACGCCGACGTGGAAAATAAAAAAGGCAAATCGACAACCTTGTATTTGGCGTAGATTTTGTAAAAGATTCTGCTCACATTTCAAAAATTACACTTACATTCAAATTGTCACTACTTCGTCACACTAAAGAAACAACGGGAAACGTTTGGCTAAAATTGAACATGAATTATATCACGCTCATTTAAAAATTGCTAATTCCACTTTAAATTTTTCCTCATTTGATCATATATCTTGATCTAAGACTGAACCTGCTTGCCAACGCCATAAACACATCCTTCTTTGTACATTCCTGGCTGCATGGGCGTTTTCGTGGTTTTCCCCATGTGTAACGTGTATACGAGCCAGTTTCCCTTAAAAAGACCTCCACGAAGGCATTCCTCCCTTTAGGCAGATAGCCCTCGTGTGCTTTGCCATAAATTGAATAACCCCAACCCTTTCTACATTCCGCCCACCAGCGGCCGAGCGGTAAAGACGCTGAACACTGGTAGTTCGGTTCGAGGTTCGAATCCCGCGAACGGGCTGGCTGCATGGGCGTTTTCGTGGTTTTCTCCATGTGTAACGTGTATACGAGCCAGTTCCCCTTAGAAAGTTCTCCACGAAGGCATCCCTCCCTTTAGGCAGATAGCCCTCGTGTGCTTTGCTATAATTGAATAACCTAACCTAACCTAACCTTTCTACATTCCAAAAACTTACGCCTCTTTCAGCTAGCCCCGCCCATCTTATGTATCTTCCCAATGTTACCACTAATCCCATTGTTAATAATTCGAGGGTGAATTTCTCAGAGAATCAAATGAATGTATTAAAATATAACTTTAACTTTTCTAAATCATTGAAACCTTCAATTCCTCAAATCATCGCCCCTATTGAAAAAGCTTTTAAATTTTCTAAAATTTCAGAAACACAGAAAGATACACATCGCCACTTAATTACCTACAATGTGAAATTTAACAATAATTCATTTGTTTCAAATCTCAACCAAGAAGAAAAAGCCTTACGCGAAATTCATTCTAATCCTAATATTATAATTTCGAAGGCTGATAAGAATGGACAAATTGTGGTTATGGACAAGCACACATACATTAATGGGGTCACGAAACTGATAAGTGAAGGCCCATACTGTTCGATCCTTAAAGATCCCTCAACTTCTGACCTAAAACTCTTTAAAACATAAAATAAACATTAAAAAATTTAACGCTGAATTTGGAGAAATATAAAATCTCTCCATTCTCTCCCACAAATAAATGTCTCCTAGATTTACGTTCATGGGTTCATAAAGCACTTAAGGAACAGTGCAAAACACAGCCATGACAGTAATTGCTTCATAATTTTTAAATGCATGTTTAAATATTTAAAAGTAGGGTTCTGAGTCAGTGATAATGGAAAGTCTTGTCTTACTTTCTGCGGTTTAACGTCCCGTGATTTTTTTCGACTAGTAAAAAAATATATTTATCTAAAGGGACTTGCTTTAAAATTTCTGAGGCAATGATATAAGAACGAGACGTCTGGAATAGTTAATATTTCGGAAATTTAATACTGGTGTTTTTCCTCCTAGTAATGTGAGCTGAAACATTTTTGTGCAATTTAATTACAAATTTAACTTTTAAAATTATTTCAGGCATATTTTTCATAATATGTGTTACAGAAAACATACAGGAAAAAGAGTTTTTTATAAACCCATAAAAGGTTTCTTTATGTTCATTAATCGAGTATTTTAAGTTTTGAATCTTTTCTGTCATTTCTCACTTCTGTTTTCCAGCCAGTTTATTTGAATTTAATTTTCACATATGAACTTATTGTTATTTTAAATTATTTCGCTTTAAGCTATTTCGCCATAAATGGTTGGCTGAGTTGTAAGCACAAAATCTGCTTTCTATTCGTATTTAGTTCCATAAAAGGTCATTTACACCCTTCTCAAGTTACAGTTGTTACTCAGCGACAATTCTTTTCCAGTCTGTCTAACATTTAGTTAAAGCTTATGATTGCTTAAAAGATATCTAAACTTTACACCTTTCCTATGCCACTTTATTTTAAGTTATTTTAATTAGTATATATAAGAACTCACATTAAAGCATTTTTTCAGGATTAATCTTTCTGACGAGCTCATTGATTTATTTTTGAAACACACTTCATAGAACTTGCCATGATTATACTAAATTCCCAAACATATCTTGAGAGACTCTTTCATTATCGAAGTTCAGAAATAATATTAAATTTGAAGTCAGCTTATGCTTACATGAAGTTGATTCAATTCACTATTTTTTTTTCATTTTAGCAACTGTGAATCTCCAGCATTAAGCTACTGTCAATTTTAATCCAACTTTTATGTTAGTTGAACGCAAATTGCGGAAATATATTCCCTAAGTACGAGTGGTGCGTCTATAAATTCCAAGCTATAAACTTGTTTAAACCTTATTTTGTGTCTATCGGTCGCTTTAATAAATGAACGATAATTCGTCTGACAGTCTCAAATAGGGAGCTACAAAGTAGAACCCACAAAGATGACATTTGAAATCCTTGTATTGGCAGTTTGGCAGAAAACTGATCGTGATTTGGAAAATATTTTTAGTATATGAAGACAAATTTTACCAGTTAGAAGACTAGAAGCTATATACACTTAGTTCAATTTTCTAGTGCATTTTATTCACAACTTGCACACATGCGATGTACTGCGACATGAATTCCGCGGAAATCGTAGCAGTGAATTACAGTTCTAAAATTAATGAAATTTACGTTATTTTAATACGCATTTATTATAATAGATTTCAACTACAAGCGCATTCTGTTATATTCGGTGAATCATTTGAGAAATTGGCAGTGAACGTTTCATGAAATTGGATCTCTTAAAATAATAAACAGATAGGATTTGAGAAATGAAGCAGTCAGGTGCCTAAGAACATCTGAAATAACTTAGATTTGTTGCCCTGTATAAAGATAATACGAGAGTGTAAAAGGAAGTAGTCTTACTAATCTAAGTACATTGCTGGAACAGATAGTTTATTGTTGCACATTGTAAATAAGCTATTAATTGAAGCTATCATAATCCTTTTAGTTCTGAAGAAATCCAATAAAGGTAGGTTTATCAGCTTTCAGTTTTCTGTGAAGCAGTGTGTTTGTTTCTCATCAGTTACAATGCTTTAATAATAATCCTAACAATCCGTTTTTAAGCATATAAAATGACTACAATTCCTTATCAGAGAGAGAAGTTTGAAACTGGATTTTCTGAGATTATCATTTTCATAATTAACACAGTATAAGAAAGTTAATTTATTGCTCTTATTTTGTAGAGTTTTCCTTAGTTCAATTAACCTATTATTCAATTTTTTTTATCTTTCCTGAACTCCTCAACTTGTCCTCGCATTTCCTCCCCAATATGCTAATTTAAAGTTAAATGGAGTGAGTATTTAGAAGGGTATTCTTGGAGTTTATTCAGAGTGTGTTTTCGCTAGCCAGCGCATGTTTCTTTTCTGACCTTGCTGTTACGCGGAGTTGCTGATACCCCGTTTGGCTATTTGAATAATTCACACACCGGGTAGGTTTGTCGAGTCAACCTAATTAGCCATTACTTAAGGTAGACTTGATTCGATTTGTGTAAAAACACTTACGTTCCACTGCAAGTTGTCGCTGTTACTGTAAAGCAGGAAGTACGTGCCCTTCTTTTCACAGTTGAGAGCAATAAAGGGTTATTTTCCCCCTTCTTCAGTGCTGTTATTATTTTATGCCTATAAGAGAAGTTGCCAGGTTCATTAGTAGGATCTAGATTTGTTTATGTGGCCAAAGAGAGATAGATCCTTTAATTTTGCCAATTTATATAATTTAAAAATTTGATGCCGACACCACATGACTACCTTGAACGGCCTATAAAATTATACATATTTTCTCCTCCTCGAATTATTCTGTTTTATTTAACAGGTTCCTCAAATCAAATTGAAAATTACATAAAAACTTCAAATTTTCAAATTAAATATGCTAGTGAATTTTTCTCACAGGGAGTCAAACTTCCTATTATTTTATTTTTTACGTAATGACTATAAAACTTCCCCAGATATAAGTATAGGACAAGGAAGACTGAATTAAAGGTTAGATTTTTGTATCGACACATTAATTTTTTTTTTAAATTTAACATTTCCAAAGCATGAATATTTGCGTCATTTAAAACGCCTCTGATTGAAAGTATATGATTATGAAGAACGATTGCGAAACCGAAGGCCTATATATGTATGTACGTGTTTGTTTATGTGTGTGTGAGTGTGTATGTAATGAAAAAGGTGTATATAATGAAAAGGTGTAGTAATATCGATGGCGTAGAGGCATTGATTGTATATTCGTAATGAAGAGCAAGAAATTTGATGGCATAGAAAGTCGATCCATATCGAAGAGCAAACTTAGCAGTCGAGACGGATTAAATATTCATCTTTATTTCAATTGACATTCTTAGCCACAATTTATCTGGCATTCACACGTAATCTGATAGGGCCTGATCAAAAATACTTACATTTTTGATACCGTTGCGATAGGAAAAGAGCAAAGCGAAATAACGTCTTAACAGGAACAGATATGTGAAGTTATCAAATAAAGTTTGCAGTTTTCAAATATGGCAGCCTATTAAGAGAAATGCTTATGAGTTAAGTAAAATGCATACGCACGTACGTACATACAGAGGTCATGAAAAAATCCGTTTTAAATCCATTTTACAACACGTTTTGTAAAAAAGAGTTTTTTATTATGTACACACGTTACGCAAAAAAAGTAGCGAAAATGTATTCAAGAACAGTCAAAATGGTTATATCCATTGAAATACGATACCTGAAATTCTTTGCAATTATTATACTTTGTACAAGGAAGTACAAATTTGCACTTTGATTTGCTAATTCAATTTTTCAAGGTTCCCTTGTTTTGTGCTATTATTGTTGAAAATAGGAACTTATCTCCAACTTATCTTACAAAAATGAAAACGAAAAAATAATTGAGGTATTATCATTGTCACTTAACGTTCAATAAAATAGTAACGTTGGACGGTGAGTTTAGCATGTCTAAGCACAGCAAAATTCGTATAATGTCACATGTGTTGACAAATAGAATATAAGCAAATCCTTTCACGCAAAGCAAATACTTTCACGTATAACAGAGGTACGTGAAAGGATTTGCTTATATCCCTGAAAAAAAATGGCAATCTTAAAAACTGGGCAAAAATGGTAGGTACTCTCTAAGATGCAATATAATTAAAGCAAAGAAGTTATATTTTCTATAAAGATTGATAAGTCTTTCACGTTTTGACAAAAATCAGAATTTTTTGCCTATCACAAACAGTAGACTAAATAAAATAATATATTAATTAAAAACTAAGAGCGTTAAAAACCATATAATTTATTACAATAAAATGACGTGTTAATGATAATAAAGAGTTTCAGACTTTAATTGTGTATTTAGTTCATATAGGGTTTATTATGCGTTAAAAAGGATAGAAAGCAATTGTAGTTTCAGTGGACAATAATAGCTTTAAAAATACAAGCTAAAAGTTAAAAACTGATCCATAATTAAAAAAAATTATCACAGATTAGGAATTGAAGATAAAATTTGATGTTTTATTGTATAATAAGAGCTTTAAAAATTACAAACGTGGAAATTTGTTTTTTTCGTGACTATTTTCTTAGGAATAGATATTTTAACTCATGCAGTTAACAGCTGATTTTCGAAAATAATGAAAAAATGACATAAATATCTCATTATTAACAAAATGTTATGCATGAATGTCACGCTTTTAATTTGTTTCTCTTTTCAGAGAATTTTACATTTAGGGGAAATATTCATCTGAAATGAAGTGACATAAAGCTGGACTTATAAAGTGATTATAAATTCGGGAAAGAATATGTTCGGATATTCAGAAGTACGTTTTGAAGCAGAATTTATAATGTTTCATATAATAATTCGAAACTACTTTTAATTATTATGTAACAAGAAATAAATCAACAATCTTAATAGAAAAATTAACATGCAACTGTGACTTGGAAATTTTAATGAAGCTTCGTTTTTGTGGGTTTACTTAAATAAAATGTCTTAGAATCAACTAAATGAAACGATAAAATTTCTTCATTGATTAAAACTTTATATAATGTATAGAAATACATTATACCTTTTATAATATATAAAAAAATTCAGCAAACTTCAAAAAAAATTCAAGGTGATAAATTACAGATTTCTAACTAATATCTAAATAACTAAATACCAGCAGTATTAAATAACGATGATATATCATACATAGGTTTGTATATATGTGCCAAGAAAATTTCCTCCCAAAAAATTAAGGCAAGAATTATTAATTGACAAGAATTATTTCTACAACTAACTAAAATGACATTCTTCAGCTTCAAATGTATCTTAATAATAGCCGATATACTTATATTCGAGGAAATTATCATATAAACTTAGCACCCGTAATGAAATGTATTTAATGACTATTTTTGTTTCTACCAATGCATTGAAATACCCTGATAAAAGAGTAAATGGTATTATTGCACTCCCTTACGACAGAAATTTATTATTTGCACTAGATAAAAAATAAGAACACGAGCTACCTCACCTTCTCAATCCTAAGCTTCAGCTTCAACAAAGGAAAAGAACATTTATTTGAACAGAAAACGCTTATCAATCTTTCATTTTTAACATCCGGAATTTCCAGCTTCCGTTTCCGGGAGCAATTAGTATTATAATCTCCGCTGAGAATAATGACTCCCTCAGATTAACCATTCTATTGCTTTCAGCTTTTAACACAATGAACTCGTGTAGTGATTATACCCGTTTGAGTTTCATATTTATTGTTTGCCGTAAGTTACTGGATTTAATTTCCATGGAAATGTCTTTGAATTGCCTCAGTTTTTATTTAAACTATGCACTTTAATCTAATTATATCCTTCAGACGTGTGTTTTAAATATCAGTCACACGCCGAATAAATTAATTATTTCAGATCTTCATGCAATTTAATCTTTTAAAACCCTTCATTTTATTTCTCGTTATCTCTCTTGTTTTATGATAGTACCGTGTTTGTCTAGTCGATAAAAAGATATAATGAAGTGCTGAGTAAAAAGAGAGTGACTTTTCTTAGGTTCAGGACAAAGATTGTGGTACATGTTAAGTGTGATTATGACAATGCTTTCAGGAGTTAAGCTATGCAAGAAACAAGGAAGAAAGCTTTAAAATGTCACGAGCTGGAAAAGAAGAAGCATTTTTTAACATTACATATTAGTGTTTTTAGAATACATTAGGATTATGGTTCGCGTAGCTATTGATCTTGAGTCAAGAATGCAGTTTTAAAGGTTAAAAAAGAAAACCTTATTACAAGTCTGATGTTTGATATGAAAATTATGTTTTTAAAGAGGAACATGAGTTAATCGTTGTGTATAAAATCGTATCATAAGGTTCTTAATCTCGTTTAATATATAAAAGTTAAACACAGTCAGTACGTTTTTTAGTCTGTTTCTCAAATACCATTTCCAAGGATCGACTCGAAATTTTGCATGAAGTAAACAATCGTTTGGATTAAGTCATCAATCATCCTGTATTTTAATTCTGTTTCTAATGGACATCAGAGATTACACAGATAGATGTACTTGAAACGGCGATGATTTTATAATAATGACATATGATGTAGATCATTAAATCTCTGTAGAATACGGAGAAAATTCAATAGTTATTGATTTATTTCACATTTAATGTTAAACTTATAAACATTTTGGTAAGAGCAACAGTTAGGTTATAGAATATCTTTAAAAGGCAAAGGTTATACGTTCAGATCAGAGAAAAGTACAGAGTTTACAGTTTCTCAGGTTAGTTTTCTGACGAAATTCTTCAACTGTTTCCAATGTGAACTTGTATATAACGTGTGTGTTTATCTATCTATCCGTCTCTCTTTCTCTCTCTCTCTCTTTCTCTCTCTATATATATAAACGTATATATACACTTAGATATAACTTAGATACAATTGTTAACTTATATAATGGTTACAATGGTTAACTTAGATACAACTCAGATATAAATACAAATATTGGTCTGAATAGGCATTTCAATTCAAACAAGCATACGACGAACTCTCAGCAAAGGAGTCGAAATAAATGTCAGAAGAACATAGCTCATTGCTCCAAGTAGAACATGAGCAAAACCAAAAAACTCTCATTGTTATCAGAGTATATTACAAGTGGACAAAACATAAGATACAGTGTAGCTGACAAAACCTCCAAAACTCTTTCTTCTGACTTGTATTCTTGCACTTTCATTACAACTAACTCAAAATGCATTTTTCTTGAAGATAGGAAGTGCAAAATAAATAGCTAGTTAATTGAAATAAAGCATTAACTGTAAGAAGACTGATCACACAAAAATATACTAAACGTTCCATCGAAATCAAATTTACATCCGCAATTTCAAACTGGAAATAAGCATTCACCAACCAGCAACAGAAGCGATTTTCCTAAGTATACTGGTATATAACCAAATTATTTTTTTAATTGTCGTCTTAATGAGTAAAAAGAGAAGAAGAATTTTCCTCAGCCTTTTTAATTTCAAGATTGTTTAAAAAATAAGAGCTTCCCGGGTTAAACACAGCAGCTGCAAGGTTACAATTTACGTTGTTGTTAAGTATTTTTATCCGGTATCTAAAGATTTCTGGAAGCAGGAAGTTTCATGTAAAAGGCTTTGAATTCTAGTTTTACAGTTTTCTGACGTTTTAAAATAACGCTGACAGGTTGCTTTCAGCTTTGTTCAGAAAACTTAGTTCTATTGCAAATGATTAAAATTCTATTTGAAATAATCATCTTAAAAATAATCTTCTTATTTTAAATTCCAGGCAATTAAATTATAACTTATTTCAAAACACTTATCTACTATCTCTATTTATATAAACTCTCAACAACAATTTTTTGTATAAAAAGAAATACTTTATCATTAATTTCTTCCACTTTGAAGATGAGTATATTTTATGTAAAGTAAATTAATAAGTGATAATTTGTTTTTTTAAATAAACAAACATTATTATTACCTAATTCATAACATAAAGTATATATTATTTTCCAAACCTGTTCTCGTTTAAGCTATCTTTCCTTTCATCTATCAAATAATCATGTCTTGTTCTACATTACTACAATTTATCCACGTCTTCTGCAAATATAAACATGAAGAGGCTCAAATATTAGGGACACTTCATAACAGCGCAATTATATATTTTTAACTTTGGTTAGAGGCAATATGCTTTGATTGAGTGTTTAGAGCGCTATCTTTCCTGAAGAATAATAGCCCATTGCATGACGGCAGCTCTAATTCATTCACAAATGATGATGCCAATTCTAAATACGACTGAGATTAGACGCCACAGAAGAAATTTGAATTCAGTATCATGCTCTTCGGACCAATATGAGACATAGAGAAAAGGTGCTCTGCTCTGCTGCATTCTGGTACACTGAATGGGACTCCGTATGAGAAAGCATCACGGATGTAAACAAAATTACGTGAAGGCAACGATCTTGAAAGAAAGTTGTAGGGTCTATTTGTCTAACTTTTGTGTGAAATCTGGAAGGGTAGTGACTGCAGAGAAGAAGTGTTAAAATTACCCTTTATTGCACTCTTTATAAATTTACAATGAGTCAACTCGACGCTAACAAACTACGCCTCTGCTTGGACGCTAACTGAAACAGTAAGAAACTAAACTCAAAATTTGAATATATTAACAAGTAGTAGAACTACGCTAGAGGGATCAGACTATCCTGTTTCCTAATGTAAAGAAATGGGCGTCATACGGCGATAGTGCGTCCCTACTTGAAGTAAAAATGTTAATTAGATTTTAGATGCTAAATGGGAATGGCGTATTAAGCCATATCTTTTGATTTGTAGAATTTTCCATACGTAGATTTATTAACTGATTAAATGTATATAATATAAATAAATATTTATTTTAACTTGCTTTGAGTCAATTATAGATATAGATATAATGCTCTTCATACAGAAAGAAAGATTTTAGATACAATAGAATTTCGACTTAGCCTTTTGCGACATAAAATAGCGCTGACAATCTAGTGGCAGCAAAGTAATAGCTGTTACGCCACGTTTAACTAGCAATAAGTTCTAAGACGAAGCTTACGCTACAACAAGCACAGAGTTTGCCCACACTCTCTAACTTTTCCTTCCAGAAACTTGATACTTAAACCTTTTCTCCCACTGGCAGAATTTGCATTACTTCACGCGCGCCACCAAATTTAAATACCCTAGCATTGTCAATTAGGGAAATGAAGGCTTATAGGAAAGACACTTCAAATTAAATTAAACTGGTTATTTAAAATAAATATAAATCCCTAAAAGTAATAGGTCAGGATGTGGCTGTGGTGAAGACTTCCTTCAAACATATCAAGTGATCTGCCGCAGTCTAGGGAATAAAGCCAGCTCCATCAACCTTTAAATATTTTCTTGAGGCAAGAGAGGTCCATGAATGCGTTGTGTTTACTCCATATTCTGATACTATCTGCATGATTAAAAGAGAAACCAAATTCATCGAACAGGCAATTTTTTTCTGCCCTCGGGGATAACCTTTTTGTGCCCGGATACATAGCTATAGGGATCTCATATTTATCAAGTGATAATAAAGAAATCACTGACAATTTCCTGTTGTTAAATTCCTTTCCTCGCGTTATGGATTCTAACATTCTGTGATGTATTTGGTATTGAGCTGTAAACGTTTTTTGTAGCCCTTCTGATGTCGGGGACGGCTGGTGTTAGTCGCCTCTCACTGCTTTGCTCATCAGTGTTTCCGACCAAAACTGATCTTGTCGAAGAGTTTTGGTACAATTTTCAAACTTTAGAAACCCCAAAAAAATTTGATCCAGAGAAATTTAGAATATAAGCAGTTTTCGACACATTAGAAATATAAGCAGTTTACAAACAAATCTCGTTCAAAATCGTTCACATGTTTCATCTTACCCATTATCACATTAAACGCAGCGATAAATATTTTTTCGCAAGACGGCAGTGCTTTATCCAAACCATCCTATAGCTGTGATGCCAATGTAAGTCACTGACTAATCTACGCTAAGGAAAATAATGGATATAAACTGGTGTGCAAAACTTAAGCAACAATATAAAAATTTAGCAGATAGCAATAAAATTGCAGAAAAGGAGGTCTGGAGATCAGTACAATGAACACGTAAGTTAGTAGAAACGCCATGCGTATGCAAATATCGGGAACGAAAAGTCAGAGGCGACGTGAGCGTACACAAAACGAGTGATGTCGGCGCGAGCAGCTAAACAGTCGAATAAAAGGAAGGACGAAGACGCAATTCAACATATTCGCTGCAAGTGCCAGTGAGTCAGTTCGTCAAAATGACTAGAAGAATTCACCTGGACGACTTCACACTTGGAAGAATGATCGGAAAGCTGGAGGAGGGGCGTACTGTCACCAGTGTAGCTGCAGAGTTCGGAATCAACAAAAGTGTTGTTTCGCGCGCTTGGAAAGCGTTCCAAACCACAATTACAGCTGTTAGAAAGGTTGGTGGTGGCCGCCCGAGGACGACATCTGCAGGAGTTGACCGATATATCGTCCTGCAGGCGAAAAGAGGCCGACAGCAGTCAGCAAGCGCCATTGCTCGGCAAATCTGTACAGCAACGGGGCGACAAGTGTCGCAGTTTACTGTGACCAGAAGCCTTCACAAAGGGGGACTATTCGCCCGCCGTCCTGAAGGTTGCCTCCCGTTGAAAGTTGGCCACTGGCACCACCATTCACAGTGGTGCAGAGAGCACAAAAACTGGACAACTGGTCAATGGAGTCGTGTCCTCTTTAGGGATGAGAGTCGGTTCAGTGCCAGAAGCGATTCTTAACGCGTTTTGATTAGGATAGAGGTCGAGACCCGGTTTTATCCCAGTAACATCAAGGAAAGACACCGTAACGGTGGTCTGGAGTTCTTGTCTGGGGAGGCATTATGCTGAACGGGAGAATTGAGCCCCACGTTTTCGACAGAGGGTCTGTAACCGGGGTTCGCTATTCTGAGGAGGTACTTCTTCCCCATGTGCGTCTGTTCCGAGGTGCCATTGCCCCAGACTTAATTTTTATGGATGACAATGCACGGCCACATCGGACGCTTGCTGTTGAGGAGCTACAGGAAAGTGAAGATATCACTCGAATGGTTTGGCCAGCGTACTCCCCAGATTTAAATCCTATCGAACATGTGTGGGATACTTTGGGGAGACGCATTGTAGCACGCTTACATCCTCCGGAGAACACCCAACAACTCAAACAGATACTGATTGAGGAATGGGCACTCCTACCGCAAGAAATGTTGCACCAGCTGGTTCTGAGTATGGGGAGAAGGTGCGAAGCAACCATTGCAGTGAGGGGAGGGTATATCCCATATTAAGGAACATCTGCTTGTTGTTCTTCCTCTTGGATAGACAATCATGAGTCACGATACTATGCGTTCAAAAAATCTTGTTTATGTTTGATTCCATACCGTATGCATTGTATTCCTTTTTCAACTCCGATGCTTTCGTCATCCTTTACGTACATAATACTCTCCTTCATTTCTGCATTTCATGTCTCTCAGCTGATTTCTCGTGGAGTTATGGCAAAAACCCTGCTGTTGCTTAAGTTTCGCACACCAGTGTATGTGATGAAAAAATAGATTATATTGCCAATGTACACATCAGCTTTTAGATAATGTAGCTGATACTGCAGCGCAAATGCCAGCTACGTCTATATGAAATATTATTTGACTGCTAAATGTATATCTGATGCTTTCGTTTTCACTGTATCGTTTGTTGAAATATTTTACACTTTTGACATAAATCAAAAAACAGAAAATTGTTTTCGGGAGTCTTGAAAACAAAACATATATATTTATAGTTTTTAAGACAGTTTTCGCCTTATGAGAACATTGCCTATCATTTTTTATGCCTCGGAAGTTCACAAAAAAAAATGTAATCACGTAATAATTTAACTGTATATAGCAAGTACTTTTTTGTCTTCTTAAACAGTTAAACTCTTCTTAAATCACAAATTTGAACATTTAATCAAATTTCTTTCACACTAATACTCATTGCATGAAATATTTTTAAGACTTTATAGAATTTGATTTTCTTTGGCGACATTAAATAGTTCCAAAGTCCTAACAGACATACAGCGAATTATCGCTTGATCTGCAGTTAGCTACAGAAATTTGAAAATTAAATTAGAACTTGAACAAAAAATCACTTCTTGTGCTTGACAATATCAGCCATCACTTGTGTCAGTATAACTTAAAGTAAGTAGTAGCCAAATTTAAACCAAAACTTATCCTAGTAGTCAAACGCTATACAATTTAATTTAAAACTTATTGGCTAAAAAAAACTCACCGATGTAACAATTTAAATGACGGCAACTATAACTGGCAGCAAAGTCCAATAGTTGCAATCTTACCAAAACTGGCAAAACCTAGTAACGAATCATCGAGAGGCGAAAACATGCACTGTTTTACACTCCAAAACCCTCTAATTGAATATTCTCTAACTGATTTACATTCCGGGCTTGAAATGAAAGGAGAAGTTATAGTAAAGGTGAGATTATAAATAACTGGTTGATACAAAATAATAACTGTTCAACTTAATATGCACAATATGTCTCTTTGTTTCAAGTTACATATATTCGCTCAGACCAGAAGATTATACAAATCAAGAGCAAGGGCAAAATATTTTAAAGCTGGCAAAAATTACAAAACTCTATGCTTTTTCAAGTGAAAAGTTACCTTGTTGCTTTGACACGGCAGCGCCAATCTATTTAGAAAGAGTTTAGGATCATTTGCAATCTGCATTTGTTCGCGTTGAGGTTCGAGATTGATTAGCTACTCAACCTGATTATTTACAGGTAATGACTTTGAGACATGTCTTTTGAAAATTTGATTTTAAAATTTGCATATTCAAAGTAAGCCATCTTCTTACTAACTGTTGCTATATGTAAGCTATCTTTTAATTTGGTACATTCTCGATTTTGCTGAAATTCATCAAAGATATTAAAAGTAAACCTTAATCTGTGTTATTGTAAGTCGATTATAGAGATGGCGTTAACTCAGGAAGTATTGATAGCTGAATGTACTTTAAATACAGAGTAAAATAAAGCTGCAATTTCAAATAATATTTCTAGCCATATACATAATCCAAAATACAAATCCATAAGTTGTTATTATTTCAACCTTTCCACTTCAAATGAAATAAGAAACACTTTCTTGTGCATTAAAATATTTCTTGCAATCATCATCGATGCATAAAATATTTCTTTCTTCCGCCATAAATCACTAATGACTCTCATCCGAGTGTATCGAGCTGCTACCTGAGTTCCGATTCGAATCAGGTAATTTTTGTGAAAAATGATTGCTAAATTTATCCGAAATGAAACAAAAATTATTCTGATATTGTTCCTGCCTTTTTCTTCTTAAAGGAATGGCTGAAATTGATAAACAGAAAACTAATTTCTTACAGGTCGCTGGTGGGTATTTTTGTACGCATTTCGTAGCTATAAATTTCAGCTTCAACGTTAAGAACGTGTGCACAATTTCGTTGGACCTTTCAGAAATTTGATTTGAAATAAATATCTGATTTTTACTCTTATTTTGGAACTTTAATATCTTCCATAAATTATTTGTCATGTTCTACTAGAAAAAGTCATATTAAATACCTCGATATTTATCGTAAGTCTTACTCAGTATACGTTTTTCAGATAATTTTAGCGCCCTAAATTAGAAAGGCAAAAATTATGCGAGTAATTTAATTTCGGAAGAACGTGTTTACATTAAGAGCATAACAAATGAAGAATATTCAAGGATAAATGTAGCAACTCTCACAATATTATTTCTTTGAACAAAACCTACATTCCACTATGAGTGTATAGCAATATTACAATATTTCGATTTGTCCTGCTCAGTTACCTTGTAAAGTCCTAGGAGCACTTCACATGAAGAAATCTTATTCGTTCCCAAGAGAGACATCGGAAGAACAAAGAAAGTGGGCAAAAAAAGACCCGGATTTCGACCGATAGAACACACTATAAGTAGATAAGATTACAACCAGCTGGAAACTAAGCAAAACAGAAACAGGTCGAAATCCTAATTTGGTAAGTTTCTTAAGGGGGAGAACATTTGTTATATTCGAGTAGCTTAAAGAAGAATCTGCATAAAGTATGTTTTAAATAAAAAAAACGCAAAGGAAAGTAAAATGCATGAAAGGTTAATACAAAAATGCAAATGAAAATTGAATATACTGCATAAAAGTAAAAATAATCAAGGAAATACAATACCAATAAAATAGCCTTCAGAGGGAAAAATTAAAGGAAAATTTATACCAGTGTTTTTAAAAATTCCAGAACTCAGCATCAAAAGCTAGCAGAGGTCGAGAAAATACAATAGTATTTTCCTTAGTATATCCAAAAAATTATACATACTCTTTTAATCCCCATTTAGATATTTAAACATAATAATTTCACTCATACTCTTATGAATTGTATTCCCTTTTCAAATATAAAAGACACAGTTTATAGAATTTCTAACTGTGTAATTCTAATTTAAATGTCATTCATACCCTATTTAGATTTCACATCCTATTTAAACTAACAGGCGAGTTATCGCTTCGCCTGGGGAAAAACGAGTCCTATGAAGGTCTTAAATAATTTTTTTTTAAATTAAATCTTGAATTTAATAGAAGTAACAACTTGTGCATGCAACTAAAAGTCCACATATGGGTACTAAAATAACAGATACATGTAGATACAACATCTCTGTAGTATCACAAAAAATTAGGTGCTGCTTAACCTAGCTAGCTGTTAAGTGTCCCCCTCAATTTTGAGATAGAGCATCTAAAAGAGTGGTTAAAGAGCCTCTCACGCCTCTTCGCCTACTACCCCTAAGCTCTCGAGAGGACTTTCAGATCGCCGTGTACTTTGAGTGCCCTCTTACTGCACAGACACTACACACTAACAAACATTTATGCTCTCTCGTACCCAGACCCATCGGTATGGCAGTCAGCGTCACTAATCACTACATAATGTGGGCAGCACTCACAGTGTAAGAAATTGAACTTCGTTCTGGTTACTGATCGAAGGCAAGAATACATGACAGAAGGCTGGGTATAAAATGAAATCGTCATGCTCACAGTCGTTTTTGACGTCCAAGGTCCGATACTCATCGAATTTCTTGAGCAAGGAAAAAACACTAACAGTAACGTGTACTTAAGACATTCCGCAACCTAGGCAAGTCTATCAAGAGCAATTGTCTGTGTTGCTCACGGCGGGAGTGATTCTACTCCACGATGAAACTCATCCATACGTATCCAAGGTGACACAAAGTGTAAGCAGTTTCAAATGGGAGCAGCTTGCTCATCCGTCCGGGCATGTCTCCTTGCGATTTCTATATATTTGGTCGGCTAAAAATACATCTCATAGGGAAGCACTTCCACTCGGACAACGAACTGAAGGATGCAGTGGAAATCTGGTTCTGTCACAGCCATAAGAATTCTGAGAATAGGGAATTCCTCGGCTCGTGAAACAGAGGAATAGTTGTGCTCATGCCTGTGGTGATTACTTGTGAATAAAGACTTCGTTCATAGTGTCGTTTCATATCTTTTCCTTTGAGCCCCCCTTGTAGAATAAATTATTATAATTAAGTGAAACTAATTCTTTAAGTAAATCACTTTACAATTTTATGCGTGAAATTTAATACTACGAGAAATAAATGGTAAATAATGCTTTTGCAATCAGAAACATTAACTATATACTTAAGAGTATTATATATAGAGTTTATTAAATGCATACTTTATAGAGGGAATAACTTAATATAGAATCTAGTGAATACGTTGACGGCACGGAAAATTTCGTGGTTTACCACTTCTGTAACCTAAACGAGCCAGTTTCAATTTAGCTTTAAAAATTTAAGTCAACAAAATATAAAGACAAGTAAAAAAAGACAGATTAATAAATGAATTTTAAAGGATAAATTGATAAAATTACTAATTTTTCAGAAAAACGGTTCCTTTGTAGCAGAATGAAATAAGTGACATATGGAGATATTCGGATATATGTGAAATAGTGATATATTGAAGTAAAATGGAGATAAGAAAAATTAAACGAGTTAGATTCCGTTTTTTCAGTTTCTGATTGCTAAAAAATTTATATCATTGGATATAGCTGTTTTAAAAGTATAAAATCACAACTTAGCATTTAAGTATATAAATGATGCAAGCGTTCCAGATATTAAATCAGATTCGGTTTGAATTATTTGATTATGGCAAGGCACTAGAGGGCTATCTGCCTAAAGGGAGCAATACCTTCGTGGAATATTTTCTAAGGGAAACTGGCTCGTACACTTTAGACATAGGAAATCCACGAAAACACCCATGCAGACAGGACTTTCGCAGGATTAGAACCTCCGACCGCACTTTCAGCGTTTAGCGACTTTACCGCTTGGCCGCTGGTGTGCCTGACATTAAATCAGAAATAAGTAGTTTTAAAAATTCTGTTATTTTTCATATATCTTGCGCCACTAAATTAAGATGAGATCTATTAACGATTAATACAATTTAATTCAGTTATATCTGAATTCGAAAATTTCGTTACGAATATTTTTAACATTGTTATTTACTATTGTTAGGATGGAAGAAACCTCAAAAAACTTAAAATGATTACAGCAATTATGCAGTTGTGTTCTCTGAGTCAAAAAGAAAATTTAGAACTAAGTAAAATTTGAAAAGCAATTATTGCCGAATTTACTTTTGCGAGCAGAAAATGCCTAAAAAATGGTTTGAATATGAGTGCAATAACTAGCTATTAACTTTAATACTGCTCTTTATAATATTTCAGTCTTATGTACTATCTGTAAAATGTTGGTTTTCACTGAAAAATTTGAAATTATTATATGCATTATTTTTCTAAATATGTAAAGTTGCAATTTGAAAAATGGTGGTCAGTCATGGTATGTTTAGCCTAATTACCTCTGTTCAATGCAAAATTAATTAATATGATAATTAGCAGATATAGTTAATTTGACTTTGAGGAGCGCACGTTTACCTGTTTGCCTCAGGTGGAAAATACCTCTGCATGGCTCTTGATTAAATGAATTCCTAAATGTAGGTGTTTCGGTAGTTCTTTCCTTAAGGTTATTTTCTCTTAATCTTCCTGAGAGTTGCACTTAACAGGAAATTAATATAACTAAACTAATTTTTGAGATTATTGCAGCGTGAAGAAAGTAGCTTCAATTAAACTGTTAAAGTTTCAAACGGTTTTAAATAAGTGAAAGTTAAAAATAAGTGGTTCCGTACTTAACAATTGCTTTATAATTAACAATACTAAAAGGGATTAATATGCACTTTTGCCACTAATCATGAAAATGATAAAAGGTTGCTTTTAGACAAATAATGTACCTTTCGGATTACGGTTTTAATGTTTGAATTCTGGATTTGATGTTTGGTTTGTGTAAATTTTCTTCTAACTTTTATTTTCCGTTATTATGACTTATCTGATTTGCTTGACAGATTTTCATTTGTTTAACATCAGAACAAGTACATGAATTTTATTATGTCAAGGAGAGCAAGATTATGTGCTATTTTTGGCCTGGGCCTTAGGCACCTTATAGGTGAAGTACGACATTTGCCAGCTTCGTTCTAATTTTAATGTAGAATGCTCCAGGAGACGGTCCAAAGGTCTCCCACTCATCTTCTCCTACTACCAAACCTTTCGAGAGGACTTTTTGGTCGCGGTATAATTCATGGGCCACTATAATGCAAGGACATTATACACGTCCATCTCGCTTCGGATTCGAGTCCGGGGACCCAGAGATATGTCAGTGTCAGCCAGCAACATTGACCACTGATCGGGGCGGTCATTAAATTTTGAATTTCAAAAGCTCATATTCAAGAATGTTTTTTATCAAAATGCTTTATAACTAGAATTTAACGTCTCCAGAATCTGGAAGCTATGTAAACAATGTCAATTCAAATATATATTTAATAAATTTATTTATTTTATTGAGCTGTGTTAGTTTAACGTGCAAGAAAATCATTAATCTCACGACTACTTTTCCTTTATCTCTAGTGTTTTCGCTTTCATTACAAATCATCTTTTCACAGAGTATCGTAGGATATTGTCTGTGGGGGAAAAATTAAAAATTAAATCAAATTCATATTGGAAACAGTAAAAACAATAATCAAAATCAGGCTAATTCTAAAATATCACTTTACAAGTCGAAGAACAAAAAGAAAGCTATACAAGGAAAAAGGAAATGAACAGTTCACAAAAGAATTTAACATTATAGAACGTATTTAATGTAGTCTTATCAGAGATAACTAAACTTACAAGTGATATCGAGATTAAATTCAGTAGCACAGTTCAAGTGAAGTATATTTAGAAAATGCTGTGGAGTTATTAATTCCGAGTCTTAAATTGATCAGCTCGTAGCATCAGTCTTTCAAATTATATTTTCATGAATATGGCGAGTGAAGAATTGCAGAGAAACAAAAACAACAAAAAAATGGAGAATATAAAGAAACTATTTTATTTTAAAAAAGATATTTAAGTTTTACTTAGTTAAATTTACATTAAATAAATAGGTATAAAAGTGCGCAACTCTGTGCAGTTTTTTCATATGCGAACCGCTGAGCAAGAAAGGTTAGATAATTTGAATAGGCAAAGCACATTAGGGCTTCTTGGAATGATACCTTCGCAGAGGACTTTTTGAAGGAAACTGGATCCTATTCAGGAATTAATCTTAATGTATTACCGGTAATATAATATAATTTGGCATGGATTGATTTTTTATTTAACCTTTTAGTAGCAATTTAATATTTATTGTGTAAATGGATGTGATTTCCTTGTAACACCTAATATTTTGCCCAAATATAGATGAAATTTTGCTTATTTGCTCTCTCAGTTACAATGAAAATTACAGGTTTAGACAAAACATGTTATAAAAATACCTGTAATCATTTGTAGCAACTTAATTAAGACCAGCCAAGTTGGGTGTTCAAAAATTGTCTCCATTTATATATCATATTTCTAATTACATGCATATTATTTTGACCAATTGAAAATATATTTAATCGATATTCAGGGAAGCCTACATAATTTCTAATTATATCAGTTCTTACGCAATTAAAAAATAAAAGAGAAAAAAGCCTGCTAAATTACAAAATATATATATATTTTCGTAATTTAACAGCATTATGATTTTGTA
>KK114401.1:0-20319 GCA_000611955.2 Stegodyphus mimosarum
TTCCGCCCGGCGTTGAAACATCGTTTCAAACTAAATAGCTTTTACAAAATGAAATTATCATAATATTAAATTATGCAAAAAGTATCATTAAAATATTCACAAAAAAAATAATATGAAATTATGCAATGAAACTAAAATATTCTCAAAACAGATGCACAGAAGCCCTGATACAATTTAGGAACTTAATTATAGTTAAAGCAAAGTACAATGTTATAATGCTTTACGGAAAAGAACTTAATCATTGATAGACAAAACACTAAGTTTGTGAATTGGCCTCTTGAAAACTCCGTTAGCAGTTTTGATCTTCACGATACGCACAATATTATCTGAGCTAGGAAAAACTTCTAGCACTCTTCCTAATTTCCATCGTAGCGGAGGTAAATTGTCTTCCTATAT
This sequence comes from Stegodyphus mimosarum, assembly GCA_000611955.2. NCBI lineage: Eukaryota > Metazoa > Arthropoda > Arachnida > Araneae > Eresidae > Stegodyphus > Stegodyphus mimosarum. The sequence continues at coordinate 397 of KK114401.1, forward strand.
GATAAATAAATCATTAACCTTTAAATTAGGTTGCACTTTCAACCATTTTGAACGTCGTTGCAAATTAGAAATGTATTCATTGGACCATCTTTTCCAAAAGCTTTGAACCATTTTCTCAACAAGCTTCCAACGTTGCAATATAAGAATTTTTTGATCGTGTAAACTTTCTTCTGGTAAGGCAGTTAGCGGGGTACCAATCAAAAAATGGTCTGGTGTAAGTGCAGAAAATTCTGATGGATCTTCAGACAGTGGACACAAAGGTCGCGAATTTAAACAAGCTTCAATTTGAGCTAGCAATGTCGTAAATTCTTCTTGCGTTAGAAGTTGTTCACCTATAGTTCGCTTGAGATGTAACTTTGTAGATTTGACTGCAGCTTCCCATAATCCTCCAAAATGTGGCGCTGCGGGAGGATTAAATATCCACTTAATACCTTCAGTAGAGCAATATTTATTAACCAATTCATTTTCATTCAAGGAGTTTATTACTCTTTTCAATTCCTTATCTGCAGCAATAAAATTTGTGCCACGGTCGCTATGCACTTCTATTGGTTTTCCTCTTCGAGATACAAAGCGCTTCAAAGCGGCAATAAATGACTCTGATGTAAGATTACCTACTAATTCAATATGTATAGCTCTTGTAGTAAAACACACGAATACACAAATGTAGCATTTCATTGGTCTTACTCCTCGACCTTGCCTGGGCTTCACTTGAAATGGCCCGGCGTAGTCAATTCCAACTTTGGAGAAAACCTTTGACGGAACGACTCTAGACGATGGTAAATCAGACATTATCTGGGTAGATGTTTTAGCTCGTACACGATGACATTTCACACATTTCCAAATCTGTTGTCTTACAACTGACCTAGCGTGGATTATCCAATATTCTCTTCTAATTACTGATAGCAATAACAGGGGGCCAGCATGAAGATGGGATATATGAAAATGATTCACTATAATCTGTGTTATGTGATGTTTCTTGGGCAACAAAATAGGATATTTTCTGTCCTGCGCGATGTTGGATTGTCTTAATCTTCCTCCAACGCGTATAAGTCCATTCTTATCGATAAACGGGTTCAAAGAAAGGATCTTACTATTTGAGTTTAACGGTTGATTCTTTTTCAGAAGATTATATTCATTAAAAAACTCATCCATTTGAACTACTCTAACAATTGCATTTCTAGCGTATTGCAATTCTTCGGTTTTAAGGTAACCCTTAATCCTTGTTGCGGTAGATTTAGCTGAATTATTCGCAAACCGAAAACACCATGCGATGATTCTTTTAAGTTTCAAAAATGATGAAACTTCATTAAGGATTGGAATTTGCGAAGCGACTGTTCCAATTGAACAAGAAATACTTTTCCGTTGTTCCCTTAGAGACTCTTCTGAAAATGGTAAGTTGATAGAGAACGGAATATTATTTGAATTAAGCCACTGAGGACCTGTCCACCACAAGTCATGAGTAGAAAGTTCTGAAGGCAAAAGACCTCTTGATGCGCAATCAGCTGGATTCTCTTTTCCTTTTATGTGATTCCAATGCGATGAAGGTAAGACTGATTGAATTTCTGAAACGCGGTTGGCTACGAAGGTTTGCCAGCGTGTTGGTTCTGATTGTATCCAGGACAAAACTATCATTGAATCACTCCATGCGTAAATATCGTCAACATGAATTTGCAATGAATTCTGCACAGCTTGAACCAAATGCACTAATAGAACTGCAGAGCAGAGTTCTAAACGAGGAATAGAGATTACTTTCAGGGGAGCTACTCGAGTTTTTGATGTTAGTAGCTGCACCGAAACTGAAGAATGATTTGAAGACTTTAAATAAATCACTGCGGCGTAAGCTTTCTCTGATGCGTCACAGAAACAATGAAGTTGTACATTTGCAGATTTGGGCAATAATACTCTCCTAGGAATACGAATGCATTCAAGATTTGCGATATCTTCACAATAGATTTTCCATCTTTGATTAATTTCCGCTGGCAAGGGATCATCCCACGAGATTTATGATTTCCATATATCTTGAAGCAAGATTTTTGCTGCAACTATAAAAGGTGCTAACCAACCAAGTGGATCAAAGATTTTCGAAATAGAAGACAAAATCATTCTTTTAGTACAACGCTGTCTGTTCCCAAGATTTTCAAAGTGATAAGTAAACTCGTCTTGTGTTGGATACCACTCTAAACCCAATAATTTTATTGATTTAGTATCAACTACTGTACATGAAGAATTTGAGTTCCGAGCACTCAAAGCAGTTTCCAAAATCGAGCGATCATTTGTACACCATTTATGCAATTGAAAGCCACCTTTTTCTAAAAGTTCACTTAGTTGTGAAATTAACTCTACTGCGTCCTTTACTGTGTCTGAACCAAATAGGACATCATCAATATAACAATTGTGTAATATTATTTCAGCTGCCTTTGGGAATTTAGTTCCTTCGTCAATTGTTAGTTGTTTGAGTACGCGAGTAGCCAGGTATGAAGCGGAAGTAGTGCCGTACGTAACTGTGCACAACCGGTAAGTTTTAATCGGCTTCGATGGATCATCTCTCCAAAATATTTTTTGGTAATCGCGATCTTCATCATGAATTTGAACTTGTCGATACATTTTCAATAAGTCGCTAGTAATGGCTATGGGATAGCATCTAAACCTCAAAAGAATAGTAAATAAGTCGTCTTGCACCTTGGGACCATTCATTAGCGTGTCATTAAGCGATATCCCTGATGTAGTTTTGGCACTAGCATTGAAAACGACGCGTAGTTTTGTGGTAAGACTGGATTCTTTTAGCACGTGATGATGAGGTATATAATAATGAAAATTTACTTTATCTAAATTATCATCGGATAATTCTTCCATGTGTCCAAGTGATAAATATTCGGACATGAAGTCTTTATATTGTTGATATATTTCAGGAGTTTTTATTAGTTTTTGTTCTAGACTAAGAAAGTTGCGAAGGGCTGATGGTCTGGAATTACCCAATTCATTTCTGTTAGGCTTGAATGGCAATTTTACTGAGTAACGACCATTTTCACTCCGGACGTGATTTTCCACGAAATGATTTTCACACAATCTTTCCTCTTTAGTTAAAGGTTTCGATGTGGGAATTTGTTCCAAATCCCAAAATGATTTAACTAATTCCTCCGTGTTTATGTTTAGCGTATTGACTGAAACCTGCTTACGGTTTGGGAATTCGAAATGTGTAGTTCCAGCAATTACCCATCCTAACTTAGAACAACATGCAAATGGAAGATTTTTGCCCCTTTTAATTACCTCGCCATTGATTAAAGTAAGGAATACATTAACTCCAAGCAAAATATCAATTTCTCCCGATTCATGAAATGTAGGATCTGCTAAAGTTAAATCTTCGAAACTTTCATATAAATTCAAAGGTAATGTTACACTTGGAATGTTTCCTGTAATTTTGTCTATTATGTAAGCGGACGTTGAAATTCTGTAATTAGTATTAAAATGAGGTGTAAACAACAAGTCAACTTCTCCAGTAGTAGTTGTATTGAAAGTACCTAAGCACGACACTAATATCTTCGAATCCTTTATGCTCAATCCTAAATTGATAGCTGTTTTCCGACGAATGAAGGATTTTTCACTACCTGAATCTAGTAAACATCTACAATTTATGAATTCATTTTTTGAGTTTTGAACCTTAATTAAAGCAGTACACAAAAGTACATGACTACGTTTACCATTAGCATGAGCTCCAAAATGTTGATTTTCATAGTTGTTTGCACAAACAGTTGGAGAAACCTCACTCAAGTTGTTTTCTGATTTAATTTGCGATTTCGGAACAAACACTTGTGCTTCCGGTGAAGGGAATCTAGATGCATTTTTTGGTTTGAAATTATTTTCTAAATGCAAAATGCTATGATGATGCTTAAAACAATGCTTGCAGGTATTTACACTCTTACACATTTTAACTTTATGGACATTAGACAAGCAATTAAAACAAAGTTTATTAGTCTTAACAAACTCTATTCGTTTTTGCACTGGTAGATTTAAAAAATTAGAACACCTGTATAAAAAATGATCTTCTTTACAAAATAAGCAGGTAGAATTAGTAATCAGAGAAGTAACCCTATTATACACTGGTTTATCTGATTTATGCATTTTACTAATTAAAGGTTTACTGTTCTGTAATGTTCTAGCGAAATTCTTCAAAAATTCTATCAAATTATTCAACTTTGGTATTTCGTCTTTTTTTAATTGATGCTCCCACCACAACCTTGTCGAAATATCAAGTTTTTGCAAAATAATATACAACAACAAAGATCACTAAAATTATCTATCCTTTGATCTAATATTTCCAATGAGCGAGTTATTTCATTTACGTTATCTACTAAATATCGATGATGCAGATTCTGTTTGTATTTGTGAAACGTTAAGAATTCTTTTAATAAAAGCAAATATCTGTTCTCTCTTATTAGAAAATCTCTCTTCTAGTAAATTCCAAGCAATACTGAAATTTTGATCAGCTATGGGAATTGACTGAATAATGCGATAAGCATCATTTTTCAAAGAACTCTTTAAATATTGTAATTTTTGAGCTCCAGATAGATTTGGATTGTTGCGAACACTAGCATTAAATAAATCTTTAAATGTTATCCATTCAGTTAAATTTCTGCTAAATGTGGGTAAGGATAATTTCGGTAACTTTAAACTTTCAGAGATTGATTCAAGTATGACAAGTTTGTCGCCATTTGCATTTACGACCTTATAAATCTTTAACTTACGAATAATTTTTAAGTGAACTTCCTCAGTTTTCTCTAAAATGTAATTGAATCTAAAATTTCTTCCTCAACGAAAGTGTATTTTTTCATCATCAGAATTTATATAAATTTCTCCGAATAGAGATTTAAAATCTTCCTTAAAGATTTTACATTTTTCTAAGATTAATTTAGCTTCAGCATTATCTAAGTTATCATAATCTATTCTCTCGATAAATTTCGTTAACTGCGTTTTCAAAATTTTCTTTCGTTTTTTCTCTATATCTAACATTTTGAAAATATTCTAAATTCTCGATTTTACTAATACTTTAATCACAGAAATAGTAGCAATAACGAAATGTCAAATGCAATTAAAATGCGTTAACTGTTTCACTCACCTCGTACACTGTATCCAATGCGAAAGTCTTGAGAATTCTAAACCGAAATTGCATCATGAACTCCATTACGGACACGTAGAATTCTTATTCACAAGCGCGGGTTTTTCTCGTAGCTCTGGCGTATGACGACCAAATAATGTAGCGGAAGTAATCTTAAATTTAAATTAATAAATGTAAGGATACATCTTTGCGAGTGGACTGTAGTTATAACCTTTTATTTTAGCGATTTCAGCTTTAGAACACAACGTAGCAAAAAAAAAATGCGAGAGAGTTACAATTAGCGTTTGCAAGAATGCACAAAACAAAATGCGAGCTGCGCATACGATCTGCGCATTGCGAAATAATATCTCACAGACAGGCAGACGACTCTAGTGGCCTAAACAATGAGGCTCTATTACATCCAGTTGTGCACCTCCCTTTTTTATTGCAATTGGCAGTACCAAAAGTATATATGTATTATAATTAGTTAATTGTAACAGAACAGGCAATTTAGTTAATTTGAAAGGTGAAAATTTTAGCAAAAATATTAAAAATTATTAATCAAAACAAAAGGTGTAAATTTAGTGTATGTTAAGTAAAAAGTGAACAATGTTATGTTGAGTTTGACAAGTTATAATTATTAAACTGAATATAAAAATAAAATATAATAAATACGACATTGGTAAAGCTGTTTTATCACTGTCAGATTCAAACTTTATTGAGTTGGTAGAATCCGACTCTGATAGCTCTACTTTATCTGGCATCTAGATTTGTTTCTGTTCATCTCAAATTCACAGGCGTATTGAAATTAATTATTTAAAAATTATTTGTACCTCTGAAAATTAGCACTGCCACATAAATCTACAGCCTGCCGAAACAAATTAAATCAAAATCCAAACAGAAAAATCATTGTATCAAAAATTCTGGAAAGTTTGTCAAAAAAAGAGGTCTTCATTGGGGAGGCATTTAACATGAAACTTTGAACAATGGCAAAAAAATTATAATTTGTACAATCTGGAATTAATTAAACTATCATCATTGTTTTAATTCTTATTCATGTCTATGTGCAAAATGGTGTAAATGAGTAGTCCTGGAAAAGTATTGCCGTAACTTCAGGTACATAACTTGCCGTGGTGTATACGCCACACACATGATATTTGATTAAAAAAAATGAAAGTTCATCGGATAAGCTGCACCGCCATATACCACGCAGCAAAGCATTCCAAAACATGGCACTTAATATTCATTTATTCAATAATTCCTTGCCATATTGATGTAATCATCATTGATAACATTTTATAACATTTACAACATAAATATAATCAGTAATATATAAATAAATAAGGAAGAAATGTCTAACCTTGAACTTGCTGAAAATGAACACTGATGATTTCTAACAGATATTATCTTTACAGGTTCAGTAAACTTCATTTATCACCATAATTACCTATCATGAAAAAGAATACGTAAATTCGATTAACAAACAGAATTTCTAAATTAAACTACATTTATTTATACAAAACCTTCAAAAACTGACTCATCAATGTCAGAATTAAATGAATTAACAAATGACCATCAAGATCAGTTTCATTATTCTGTTCTAAAGACTAATTGCTATGCTTTAAATCAACCCATAAGGCAGCCTCCTCATACGAAGCTTTTCTCTTTCATCTGGAATTTGTGAAGGAATGGAGTCCACTTTGCATCTATTCCTCCCACTGCTTTCATAGTTCATACTTGAAAATTCTATTGATAGTGAGATCCAGCAGCTGTAAAATTTTTGTAGGCCCACCTGGTATCACTGAGAGATCGGTGCTAAGTTTTTTTGCTTCAGATCTTACCGTATCTGCTAAATGGGATCATATTGAATCTAGAACAATGAGCCCTTGGGGTTGGAAAAAAGCACCTTTCCTTTTTCGATAAATTTCTCTCAGCCAGAACAACATCACTTCTTCGCATATCCATCTTTTTTCAGTGGTGCAAATAATAACTCCTTTAGGGAAGTTTCCTGTTGGAATTGTTTTCCTTTTGAAAATTATCTTAACTTCTCACCATTGGTGGCACAACCTAAAATACAAGTAAAAGAAGTCTTTTCATTCCCGATTGTTGAATGAACAGTTCTGCTCAGAGGATAGTCAAAAGTAATGGGCACTTCATCCATATTAATAATTTGCCCTCTTTAATTTTGTTCTTTAATTTTTTTAGATGTTTATTCCCAAAAAACCTATCTTTTTTTCAAGCCAGTCCACAGGAAACTTTTGTCCAACTGTTATTTTGGTCCTGACAGATAATTTCTTTTGCTTCATGAACCTGAAACACCAATTAGGTTCTCCAACAAAATTTTTAATACCCATTTGTTGAGCAATTACCTTTGCTTGAAGGCAAATTCTAACTGTTGATACTGATAATCCATTTTCTCTCTGCTCTATTGTCCATTTGTCTAAATTGTCTTCCAAAATAGTCCAGGCTGTGATGCCAGTTCGGCAAGATCTTTTATTCTTAGGCATTTTCTCTAATTCATCCTATTTGGACTTTTACTACCGACTGCATCACTTGTGAACTTGAAATTGTTTAGCTGCAGCATGGTTTTCAATTTGGATTGCTTTCTTCAGTGCCGAAAGCTTAAAAGCAGCTGTATAACTTTTCTTCAAGTAGGAGCTTTAATAATAATAATATTTTTAAATTGCGAGTGATAAGGCAAGCAAAAAGCTAGCTACAAAGCAATAAAAATGTGTAAGAATGAGTACAGCACTTGGCAAGTAAACGTAACTGTTTCCATTAAAAAAAAAAAATTCACAGGAAAGCGCAAGTAAAACCATGGAGTTTTGCAGAAAGTACATGCATTACACTGTTTTTACAGAGAGTGCCACCTACCTTAGTTAGGCGAGTTTGAACTTATTGCACTGCCTTAGCGCAATCTGGGGTTAGAATATCACAGCGAATTCTTACCATTTTGCTTGCACATAACTTATCTGAAATAGTTTAAGCTTTAAGGACAGAGGGAAAATGAAATTCCCTCAGATACGCCACTCTGGCAGATACCCCACAGACCTAAATTTTCAACTTTTAAACACTTATTAGCCGCAGCTTATATACCCGAAATTATGGTACTTACTGGGAGCTTATAATCTATAAAATGGCCATTGAAAAGTGTGAGTGGAAAATGGTTGCCAGAAGGAATATTAGGTTGGATTGCTTTTGTCTTATTTTAGTCTCACCAAGTAATATTGGTGAAAGAAGTTTCAAACACAAAAGAAAAAGTGTAAACTATCAAAATGCAATTAAGTAAGTAAATTAATTCTGGCAAAGCTAGGGAAAATGAAATAAAACTAGGACAGAGTAATAGTTCTTGACACTTTTTTTGGCTGTTAAAAGCGGCTTTTAAGTATAAAATGGCTAGTTTAATCAAAGTAAAAGCCATAATGTTAGAAATTTAATATTACAAATGTACAGTAAATTACAAATTTTTTTACATACTAAATCTTTCTTATTAAATTTTTTACATACTAAATTCCCTACATTTCTCTTGATAGGCTTAGAAAAGGGCTTCATTATGTAACAAAACATTTATAGTTTATAAACTACTCCAGCTTTTTAAACCATGTTTTAAAAAAATGATTTATTAATTTGATTAGTAGTTGAAGTCTGTGAAAATAATAGAATTTCTTGTTGCTGTTGCTCGACTTCTGTACAGTCATTTTTGACACATACCAATTGGTTATGAATAACATTTCCTACAACTTTTTCGGAGATGTTAGTGTTCCAGTTAATAAGCTTGGTTAAAGAAAAGTTGAAATCTCTCTTCTTATTTCATGTGATTGAAAATACTAAAATTTATATAATCAACAGTCGTGTGATTTGATTTTGTCTTGTTAAGACAAGAAGAATATACAGGGTGTTTATAAAGTCCCAGACCCATTTTGATGTTTAATAATTCATAAAATAATAAAGATAGCTTAAAATGAATAACATAAATGGTTAGATAGACTCGACAAGTTTCATGACCCTTGTCAATGAACTTCCACGTGTGCTCCTTTCGTCGCACGGAGAATATCAAGTCGATATTCAATTTCATGCCAGGTACCAGCAAGCATATCGGGATCCACAGAGGCTATTGTGGTTGCAATTCTGGCTTTTAGGTCATCAATGTTCGAGACTCTCTTCCTGTAAACGTTGTCCTTTACAAATACCCAAAGGAAAAAGTCCAGCGCCGTTATATCAGGTGATCTGGGTGGCCAAGGAATTGGACCTCCTCGTCCGATCCATCTTCCTGTAAAATGGTCATTCAAAGAACTACGAACGATGGTACCCCAATGAGGTGGTGCTCCATCTTGTTGCAAAAAGACATGTGGCTGAAGCTCTTCTAGTTGTGGAAATATGAAGTTTTCCAACATGTCTAAGTATACAACTGATGAGACCGTCTTTTCTGTAAAAAAGAAAGGCCCAATGACTGGGTCGTGCATTAGTCCCCACCACACATTAACCTTTGGCGAACCCCTTTGTGCTTCACGGTGTTCATGGGGGCTTTCAGATCCCTATGTGCGCATATTATGGCGATTAACAATGCCAGAAAGATGAAAGCATGCTTCGTCGGAAAACATTATGCGCTTCAGAAATTCAGCATCATCTTCTATCCTCCTTAGCATATCTGTTACAAAGGCCATCCTCCTAGGCCTATAATAATAGGTAATAGTTGCCAAAAACAAAAGAGAGAACAATGCAATTAATAAGCAGACAATATTTAGAAAAGTACAGATATTTAGACTGGAAAATGAAATTATCTGAAATTAACCACACATGCAGACGATATTTACAAAAGTAAAGATATTCAAACCTCAAAAGGAAAATATATAAGCTGTTCCATCAACAAATGCCATAAGCTTGCTTATATCTTCATTATTTTATGAGTTATTAAACATCAAAATGGGTCCAGAACTTTATAAACACCCTGTATATTGCTAAAATTAAAGGGATTAAAATTGTTAAAAGTCGTGATATCATAAATATATCTGTACATGGAAGAAAATTTTTGCAGGCCATAGGGATGTCATTTACTTAAAGATAAATAATATCTTAAAGATAAATAATGTAGGATAAATAATATCTTAAAATTTGATAATTGTGAAAAAGAGAGAGCATGCTGTGAAGTTACAGTAATGTGTAAAGATTCTTGAAGACATAGCTATTGATGTTAAGTACATTGACCTCTTTAACAGCTTTAATTGCTATTAATGATCCAATTGAAGCCGACTTCTTCATTTGCGCTTTCAAAAATAGGTTTACAAATATTTTTTAGTTCAAGGGGAAAAGTGTAGTCTAAACCGTATAAGTATAAATTTGATATTTTCTTTGCGTTATTTTATTTGTATGTTTTTACAAAAATCTAGTAAAAAGTTTCTAATTTAATTAACAAATTTTACTTGGTTAAAAAAAACTCTGCCTTTTTTTTTTTTTTTTTTTTTTTTTTTTGTGTGTTCTGCTCATCAACTACTTTCAAATTGTGTATTGGCCGTGTGCAATGTAAGTTTGAGACCACTGTTGTAAAGTATTGTTTATGTAATATATCTTCTTGTGTCGTCGCAATGTGCCATAAAATTCATGGAAATGAGAAAGATAGGGATATTGTATTTCATATTTTTCCAAAGCACAGTTTGCTTTTGGGGAAAAAAATGGATACATGTGTCGAAGACAGGATTCTATTAATGTGAAGAACACAAGGATTTTCAGTGAACATTTTCAGTGCAGTGATTTTGAATATGACATGAAAAATTGTATGCTTAGATTGCCACAAAAACCTGTTAATATGCAATATTGGGCCAAGGAAAGAAAAATAAAGCAGAGTGTTTTTAAAAGGCTACACCATATAAGTTTGAAAAAAATTAATTTTGAGGCCACTTACGAAAATGATGATAGGATTAATAAATCAGGTACAAATGATTTTTAAAAAGAACTTGCAAATGATGATGTAAATATTGCTGAATGCTCTAACTGTAAAAATAAACAAGAATGCATTGGTAATTAGTAAAAATCAAAGTTAGCTCTGCATTTTAGATACTTTATAATCGTATACAACCTCAAAGTAATTTCACATTAAAAAAATCTTCCTTTGCATCTCTTTTGAGAACACTGTGAGCAAAGTTGTTTTGTCAAACTTAAGACAATGATCACATATTTATTTAAATGTAATATATGTGTATAAATGTGAGTATAAAATAGACAATTATTTTTAAAATATCTGCTATTATATCAAATCAGAAGAGAAATACGCCAATGTGAAATTATGATGATGTTATTCCTGCTACTGAAAAAAAAAAAAAAAAAAAAATTTAAAAAAAAAAAAAAAAAAAAAAAAATTCAAATCCAACGAGACAGTGGACTCTGTGCTCCCATAAAAGAGATTCCACAGGTAAGTCAGTAAGAAAAGAGACCAGATACCAATGTGCAGAATGCCAGGTATCACTTTGTGTTGTTCCTTGTTACAAAAACTATCATACAAAGTCTAATGTATAACCTTTTTTTTTCATTTGTCTGAAATAATTCTGGATAGTAAACTTATGCTAAAGCTAAATGCATTTACACATGTAAAAAAATTTTAAATTCCACTTAAAACCTACGTGTGTTGTTTCCTTGTATTTAATAATTAAATAAAAAATGTGATGATTTTTTGCAATTTTTTCAAAAAAATTTGTAAGGAAGCGGTTAAGGGTGTTTTTTCAAATTTAAAACGTTTATTTCTTTGCTGTGAATTGCATCTTTGCATTTAGTGTCAACATAGCAACATCATCACTCCTTTCTTCCTGTTTCAGGAGAAAAAGCTCTATGAACCAGCCCTTCTTTTCTAAGTCCTGGCATATAAGTTAGGAAAGTTATTGTGTTGTGAATTATTGTGAATTAAGAGATAATTTAAGTTTCTTGTAAAAAGCATGAAGCTAATTTTCGAAATTGTTGGTTGTAGACATATACTTCCAGTTACTGAACTGTTTTAAATGATGAAAGTATTCGTGTTTTGTCTTTTTCAAATTTAGGGGGAAAAAAAGAAATAATTTTGGCCAAAGAATGAAATCTAACTTTTAATGTGGTTTGCCAGTTTCTATTTACATATATATGAGGAAAAGTTTTATACTCATTATGAAAGAATAAAAATGCAGGAAGTTTGTCTCCCATACCACAAAAATTGTCTGGGGGATTTAATTTCAAAATTGTACTTTTTGACACCATTTTGAACTTGCCTTGTGGGATTCATAAATTAAGTTAGAACAAGCCGACAAAATAAATTTAAATGAAGCGTAGCAAAAAGTGTGTACAAGAAAGTTATGTTGTGCCCATGTCAGATTTTTTTAATATATAATATTAATTTTCTTAATTAGGTAAAGATCCATCTGAAGATATCCAGATTATGCCACATTCATTAATGGTCCATTCATACAAATCCCCTACATTCTGTGATTTTTGTGGTGAAATGCTGTTTGGTCTTGTTAGACAAGGGCTCAAATGTGAAGGTATGTAAAGTAACAAATAAAAATTACATTTTATGCTATTTTTGATATATGTATATTTAAGTGGAAATAGGAAGCAAAATTATTGGATATAATCTTGCTATATGAATTAAATATGCATTTTGTATATATATATATATATATATGGTAATGAAAGTAATTAAAAGTAAATTAATAAGCCCAAGACTTGCGCTAAAGCTGCAAAGTAATGAAGCAATAATTCACTATAAATTATAAAAAGAAAACTCTCCATATTACATCTCCAAGCAACGGAAAAAAATTTAAAATCATTGAAAAAGTATTTTTCAGAATTTAAAAAAATTTATAGAATTTTCAGTTCTCCTTGCATTGAACACAGTAAAGGAAAAACCAAATCTCAAAAATGCCAAAATCAAAAGTAAACTTTTTAGGTATTGAAAAACCAGTTACTGTTATTGATAGCAGATTAATCGATTTATCAAGGGGATAAACCAATCTACCATCAATTAACAGTAACCAAAATAAGAGAGTGTGTTTCATCTTACTTCCAAGCAAGCATCGAATTATTTGCTAGATTCAAATCACTAATTGATACTCAATCAAAATAAAGATATTAGTCACAAAACCAAAAGAATCCTGTTAAAAAGCAAATAATCTTTAAGTTTAAAATTTTTCACTAAGAACACAATTAATCTAAACGAGATGCTTACTTTGGAAGACATATCCCCTACACTCTCTTTTCATTTCAAAAACAAAATTAAAAACAAAAGTAGATTCAAGAACAAATTTTAAAAAATCATAAGAAGATTATAAGAAAAAATCATAAAATTAATTAAAAACTGTAGTAAAAAATAAACTAGTAAGCAAAAATTAACGAACTTGCCTTCGAAATTTTAAACCAAACTACTGGAATGCAAGTACACATTAAAAGATGCAAGCAAAAAGTGTTGTTGTAATAAGTAGTTTTCTATTGAAGAAAGTTTAGCCTAAATTGGTGACAAAACTACAAAGTTTCTTGGAGATATAATACAGAGCAAACTGTTATTAAAATAGCAAAATTAGCATTCTAAATTTGGTGCTCTCCCCCCTAAATTCATCTGTTCTCCGAAATTCGAGATCTTTCTATCGTTATGTAACACTACTTGAAAAGGGCAACTAAAGATAACCAATTATAGATTAGCTGTACTTGTAAATCAAACTTGGTATAAATAGCATTAGCGATTAATTACTTCACTTTTGTTACATTCCTTCCCTGGCTTCTGGCTTGCCAATATCTCTATTTTGCTATGCCCCCTTGTTATTCTGGGATGATATAACGTTCGTATAAAAAATATTGTAATTGCGTATGATCTAGAAATTGCCTATCTACTAAGAAATGATTTGATTATGTGCAGAAAATAAAGCTGGTGATTCATAAAAGATCCAGTTGTAGTTATCTTCATCGGTATGCCTTAACCATCAGCCATGACTGTTATCGAAAGCTGTTAAGAGTTCCCGTGTCCTTCTTCTGCATAACGAAAAAAAATACAATTTAAAAAAGTCAAGACAGGATCCAACATAGTGAAAGTTAACCCCAACGATTTTTAACTCTTCTATATAGTAACTGCGAAAACAAAAAATTAAAAAGTGATTTAATACCGGATTAAAAAATGTTTTGAATGGAAGGAATGAGTGTTGTGTTTAGTTTCTTCGCCCATTAAGCGACATAAAGCGGATAACTCTGCTGCCTCAAAAGTTCAAAATCTAAAAGAGAAGAAAAAGTGTTTCGAATCAAGGTCATTTGATCAGTGAAATATGGTTAATGCTTCTTGTTTGCTTTGGGTATTCACAATGTTTATGGATTTCCAATCATAGAGAAAAAAGTAAATTAAAACATCGAAAGTGCTTTGAAGTTTAACAACCCTTATCAGTGAAATATGAAAGTGTTTTGTGCTTTATTTGGCAAATTCTTCAGAAATTTCAGTGCTTTTTTCATTCAAAGGATGGAATATTATCAAAAGTCATCAAATGTGATAGTGAAGCGGTATTAAGTTCCAAATTGAGTAAATTACATTTAAAAAGAACTTTGCATTATAATTAATTTAGCATTTATAAGTAATTGTGTTGTTGTATGATTTATTGATGTTAATATTTTGCTTAAATCATTATTTTTGATCAAGTTAATAATAAAAAATTTTATGATCTATTTAAAATATAGTTTCACATATTTGAATTAAAAAATACTGAATTTGATGAAAGTCGGGTAAAGAATTTGAAGGGTTTACTTAGGGAAGGTTCCTAATATGATTAACATTTTTATACTATTGTTTAAATTTCTGTGAATTAATATTTTTGAATTTTTTCTGTATTTTAAAAATGAAATTATTGTTTGAAATTTTTAAATTGTTGGTATTTCTTTAATGTTTTTAAGATAAACATTGAAGGCTCTCACCGTATGGAAAATACATTTTTTTAATCTAAGTATTTGTATTTTTTCATAAAATAAAGTGTGTTTTTATTTTTTATAATGGAATAGTAGAGCAGTTTGAAAAGGCCAATTGCCTCTATCCAAGGAACGGATGCCTTTTCTACAGTAACTACTAATTTGGCAAATCTTTTGGCTACTGGTAAAGAATAAACACTAGTTTGCTCAATTGCATAAGCCACTATTATCGATATGTTAGTATTTAGAAAAAGTTGTGGGGTCTTCAGATTTTGTAAAGAATAAGTAAAATTTTAAACGTCTTAATAATAGTGAAAGGTGTGAAATTTGTTGTGTTTATTTAATGATGTGTACAAAATTTTTATATTTTAAAATGCCTTCCATAAAATATAATTATGGAGATTCTAAAAAAAGATAAATTATAGTAATTTTAATTGAAAAAAAAGGGCAAAATTTTCTTTTTCTTATTATAGGGTAATATTTAATTATACTTTAAAAAATATTTGACTTTAACTTAATTATGCATGTTATTTGTCTTAAATTTCAGTTTTAATTTTATATAATGTAGTATTAAGTAATGTGAAAGATTTTAGAAACAAAAAACTTTGACAATTGTACAATGCCAGAAAACCAATTATCTTGTTTAAGGAATGGAGGTTTTTTTATCTATTGTACCTAAGTATCCCCCAACCATCAGCAAGTTGGTACATTGATTTATTGGAGAGGACACGCCAAACTAATGGCCAAAGTGTTATTGTATTATTTAGTATTGCATCATATTATTGTGTTTTTATATTGAATTTTTTGTTGCATTATATATATCTATCCTCAATATGAATTTATTTAATTAACTGTAAATTTGAGTATATATTTCACTGAATATAAAAGTTTATGTCACTGAATATGAAAGGTATATTTCATTGAATATTTTCATATTATATGAAAGCTCACAACTCAGTCTGTATTATAATGGAAATATTTTCATCAACAAAAAATTTGAAAGATTTTTTAGTGAACATTTACTTTGTGTAAAATTTTCTGAAAAACTGGTGGAACTGATTTTACAAAAGTCTCATTGGACATTCAAAAAGACATTGGACATTTTTTCAAAAGACTGAAACACTTTAAAAAAAATTATACTTGCCTTAATTTATTATTTAGTTTATTTAGAAATTATATTTATAAATTAGCTGTTTAAGTATTACATAATGTATGTATCAGAAAGGTCTTAAATAATGACAGGGCATAGGCAAACCTACCAGCTATGTCCTTGACGCTTCTTTATATCTTTCCTCATGCTACTAAACTCTCTGTTGCTTTGCTAATCTTTTTCTGCCACCCTGCTCTCTTGACCTTTCTTTTGAGGAGGGGTGATATGTAAGATATAACAAAACATGATAGTTGTTTTAAAAAACAATCGGCAGCCTCAAAATTAACATTCTAAATTTGGTACTCTTCCCCCTAAATTCATCTTTTCTCTCAAATTTGAGATTTTTCTATCATTATGTAATGCTACTTGAAAAGGGAAACTAAAACTAACTAATCATTGATGAGCTGTACTCGTACATCAAACTTGGTAAAGTACTGCTTGCGATTAATTACATTGCTTCTGCATTCCTTCCCTGGCTCCCGGCTTGCCGATATCTCTATTTTGCTATGCCTCCCTTTGTTCTTATTCTGGAATGATATAACATACATATAAGAAATTATCATAATTGCTATGATTAAAGAGTATATTGTCTATAAGAACTATTCTAGTGTGCCTGCAAATCTGCAAATAAAGATAATTGGTTGAATTCAGTTTGGTATAAACTCCTTCCTCCTGCCATACCACTCAGCTATCGCGACTGTGCTTCGGAATTATTACATATATATGTAACTTTATTATTACATATATATGTAATAATAAAATTCCATAGTCAAAAGTACACATTAAACCCTAAATTAATTTTCGTCTTTTATTTTTGTTTATTCCTCAGTCACAATTCTAAAGGCATGTTCTTTTATATTTTTAATGGCGACGATCTCTTATTTGAAAGTACGTGGAATTAAATCTACACTCCCTTGCCAAATTGATTTTCCCGCTTTTTCTACACGTATAGTTATTGAATGTTCTGGAAATATTTAAAGCGAACTGGATTGGCTGATGAGGCTGATGTCATTTCTTGGAAGCTTTGCCTTTCCAGTGATTATAAAAGGACTCGCAAAGGAATATCAGGCGGTCTTTTCATTAACGTAACGATGGAGTAAACTTCAATACAAAAAGTTATTAGTTGTTCTTTTTTATTTACTCTGAGGATATGAATTTTGTAACAGCTGTTTTTCATGGAAAATAATAAATGGATCCAGTTTTTTAATTATCGTCTGTTACTTTGAGCTACGACTACATCACATCATCATGGCACCATCACATATATATATATGTGAAGCTATGCCCTTATTTTGATGAACACCCCAAGTGCAGACCGAGGGTCTCCCACCCCTCTCTGCGTATTCCCATCCACTTGAGAGGACTTTTCGGCTTGATGTTTATTTTGAGTACCCCATTGTTACACAGACACTATACACTTACAGACATTCATGCCTTGCTTGGGATTTGAACCTGGGCCACAAGTATGGCAGTCAGCGTCGCGGCACTATTTAATGGATTGCAGTTCTTCTGCCAGTAGTTAAATAAATTACACTATTATCGGAAATGGTAATTGGGAAGCTTAGAACCATTATCCTATACAGTGAATGTGAATCAAGTTTCCGTTGTATAAGTATATTTGAATGTATAAATATATTTGAAGCAGAAAATTTTATTATTCTCCCAAAGAGTGTCTCTTTGCTTGTAAAAGTTAATTAAAGGTGACATCTTGCCACTGCTACTTCTAGAGTTGGTTGATCAATTTGTGTAATCAAGTTGTCTAAGCTTCCAGTCCGACTGGCCATTCTTTCCTCTAAATACACATTCTGTAGGCATATTTGTTGGTGAGTTCAGAACCATATGAGATCGTATATAAAAATGAAGACTGAAATATTTTTTATATGGGCATAACAACACATTCTTAGATCTTGGACAATTTGTGTACATCCTGAAAAAAAAAAAAAAAAAAAAAAAAAAATTTTTTTCAAACATATTCTAATGCTTTTCCTATTGATATATAAATAACTTTCATGACTATTTTTACATGTTTTATGGAAGAGTAAAATGCCTTTTTTCTTAGAAGCCATATTTACTATAGATGTGGATATATGGCAGTCAGAAATTATATGCAGTAATTAAATGTGAGAAACTGTTTGCAGGAAATAAGTGTAAATAAAATGTAACAAAATTACACTTTTTCTGCAACTGCTTTATTCTTTCTGTGCAATTTTTTAAGCAGTTTTTCATGCCATGCAATTTATGCTTGTTGATTTCCTTTTAAGCACCATTTGAGACAGTATATGTGTCACAAAAAAATTTGTAGTAAAATGAGAAAAATTTTAACTACTAAAAAAATGGGTTGCATTATAAATTATTATTTGCTACAATTAATACAAATATAGTATTGAATGAAAATAAATCCTAATAAATATATATAAATAGTAATAAAAATTATCTTAAAAATATTGTCTTTTTCCAGGGTGTGGACTAAATTTTCATAAACGCTGTGCCTATAAGATACCCAACAACTGTACACACACTCGGCGGCGTCGATCTGCTACATCTCTTTATCCTCGAAGTCCAACAGAAGCATTAGGACATACTGCTAGTAATGCAGCTGTTTATCCTGATGAGTCATTGGTTAGTAAATCATATTTTTTTAATTACATAGAATCATTTACAAATTTGTTTTCCACATAATTAAAAAATATATCATTATATTACCATTACATAATCTTTGTTTTTAAGAAATATTTCAGTTTCTATTCTAACTTTTCAGTAGGAGTTAAATTTCTTAGAATTTTCATTTTAAATGACACTGCGTAGTTGTGTAAATATTACTTACAGAAAGAAAAGACTAATCACTTTGAATTTTGATTAAAATTAGCAGGAAAAAATGAAGGAAATGTTTTGTTTGATTCTTTTCCTATTATTGAAGGGCTAAATTTACACCGTGTCCACAACAGTTCTGATGCAGTCTTTATTTTCACAACCATTGTTCGTAGCATATACATCCAGTTACAAAAATGTTTTAAATGACACAAAGATTTATGTTTACATATTTTTAATTTTAAAAATATATAAAATTATGAAATCCAACTTCTTACCTATTCCTCTGGTCCCTCTAGGAAAATTTTGTATTTGTGAAAAATGAAATGCAAAAAGTTTTCTTCCACATCAGAAAAATTGATCAAGATTTTAAGGGCTCAGTTAATAAATTAGGATAATTTGAGGGTTTTTTTCCCCCTAATTAACCCTTTAAAGCACGAGTTTTCTTCGGAGAAACTAGTAAAAAGTTATTGCGTTTTTTTGACAGAAAATTAATATATAAATATAGTATAAGTTACGTTATTTTTTGCAATTTCAGTGGTGGGAGGTGACTGGGGGTAAAAGATATTAAAAAAAATATGTATATTATACAAACAAAGTATAAATGATTTGATTACATGTTTATTTTGAATTTCAAATTATTAAAATCAAATTGTCATACTTGCAAGCATAAGAATGACTAAAAATTCAGTTTGGTATGATAGACCATGAAGCATGGTACTGCACAAAGTCTAACATTACAGTTTCTACAATAGTGCAGTAGAAGTCCAGAAATCCACAATGCTTCGGACCAGAGGTTGTGCAGATTTTAGGATTTTGCAGATTTCAGGACAGAAAAGCCAAATCATAATATTCAGACTAAAAGTGCAAAATAAATAATGCGTATTAGATACATTTACTTAAATTATTATGTACAATAATATACATTATTACATTATTTTATTATATGCATTAAATTATTATATATATATTTATT
>KK114401.1:20470-31821 GCA_000611955.2 Stegodyphus mimosarum
TTTTTTTTGTAAATTCTACAGGGTCATAATCTCTTGCTCTGTGACACAGCTCCATTGTTCTAAATATTTTAGATATTTTTCACCATGTTCCAAACCTACATTAAAAGATATTTTCTCATTCCTATCAAATTCGTGATCTGTGTCGGTGTTGGAATCGTTTTCTTGCTGTGGCGAGTTCAAAATAGAGCCAACCATTTCATCATCGGTTATCTGATATGCCAGTGTTGGCTCATTTTGAACACATCATCCGTACTAAAAACCTCTTCTGGACTAAGATCTTTTTTCTGCCACTAACACAGAATCATTATTATTCGGTAATTATGAAGTTATTATTGGATAAATATTTTTTCTTCTGTATTTCATTCCCCATTCTTTGCTTTCTGGAACCTATAAATTCAATGTTTATATTTTGAGAGGCAGTGCGGATTTCAGGAGTTGGCAGATTTTTGGCGTTTGACTGTATCTTGTTTCTTTCCTTATCTTTTTACCCCTCTCATCTCTTTTACTGCAGCAAATGGCACAATTTCTACAAGGGGCCGCTTTCTTTTCTGTCGGTGGTACAAATTCAGGAAAGTGCCTTTCGGCTATCCTCAAAGGCCCAGGTTAGTAACCAGGCTAACCTATTCTTTTGGGTAACACTTTGAATGGTATTTTTCAATTAATTTTTCCACAAACATTTTACAAAATTCCAAATGGTCCCATTTTCCTTCACTTTTTTGATATAATACAAATGAATTCCATATGAATATATCCACAAGTTGGGAAAATATTTTCTTATGGTACCTTTTTCCTCATTTTCTTGTTGTTGGGTGATCGTGGAGATGCTGATCAAGCCAATCAATGCCTTCCATTGTATCATTGTAATCAATTACAACTTTCAGCTTCTTTATTTGAGTACCGTCATTGGCGGTTTTACATGTATTTTTCTGCTGTGTGTTATGGATTGTTGAAAGACATCTTTTTTGACAGACATCTTTTTTGTCCTTCCACTTCATCACCATTACTTTCCCTCTCTGAAACGCTATAACATCTCTTTTTTCAATTTTTTATTTCTAATTTCAGATGGAACTTCTTTTCTGGTACTTTTCAGAGTCCCATAGGTATCTGTTTGACGTTTTACTAGGAAATCTGCTAATTGTGGAGAAGTATAAAAGTTGTCAGTTGTCAGATAGTACCCTTTATCTAATAATGATTTAAACAGTAACAACACCACTTGAGTTGATATCAGCATTTCTTGATATGCATCGTTCATATTCATTCCTTTTCTGGTATATATAATGTATGAATATAAGTAACCAGTTTTTGATTTGCAAAGAAGGTACATCTTTATTCAAAAACGAGCTCGTTTCAGTGATATATATTGTTTCCATTTTATTCGCCCTTTATACAGTAGTAGACTTTCATCTATTGTGCTATCTCTTTCCGGTGCATATAGAGAACACTTTTTATTTATATGGTCCAATACAGGCTATATTTTATTGAGCTTGGGATGGGGTTGAACCTCAGTATCATATATTTCATTGTTAGAGAAGTGAAGATATCTTTTTGTCTCAGAATAGTGATGAAAGCTAAGGAGCTTTGGAAAAAAATTCATTCGTGGTAATCGGTGACCATTGGTTCTGTGACGATCCTGGATGTTAAAATGCATATCTATTTGTTTCATTTAGAATTATGTCCATGAGAGAGTTATCAAAAAATAATTCAAAGTATGACAAAACATCGTAGCAATCTGTCAAAGTAAAAGAACAGCCAGGGTTTGCTTCAAATCAAAATCTCGGTGCAATGTTTGGTTGATTTGTACTAATTTGATACCAATTTCTTGTTATATCAAAATCTCGTCATCATTATCTTCCAATTCACTTCCATCACTCAAGAAATCATCACTTTCATCGCTAAAACTGTCTCATAATTGACATATTCAAAATTGGCATTGCCAGAGTCACTCATTATTTGATAACTTTACTAAACAATTGCAAAAACACTTAATAGAAGTTAATTTGTGGTTAACTGCTTACTTTTATGATGCTTATGTAACAAAAAAGGGATATATTACTTTTTCCATGCCAAACAACTGCTTTACCAAACCAAACCAAACCAAACCAAACCAAATCAAATCAAACAAACAATCAACAACACCAAACACACTTATAGCTGATCATCAAAATGCACCACTTGGGTTTACACAAGGAAAATACGGCATAGTTTTATAATTGAACTTAGCATCTATGCTAAGTTAAATTATAATGTAATTTAATTATAATTAAGTTTTTAATTATAATCAATTTATAATCAAGTTTAATTATAATCAATTTACAATTAAGTTTAATTATAATGTAGCCTATCTATTTTTACTGCAGCAGATCTCAGATAGGCATTAGAAATAAAGCAGTGCAAGATACAAGAGCACCTGTTTGAGAAATGGGCATGTGCAAATTTGCTGGTAACTTTCGCCCGTGTGAGACACTGGCAAATGCGTTAAGGGGTTAAATACCATTCAAGGATATTCTTTTGTGATTTACTGTATGTTTTTATTTGTAATTTTGTTACATTTGGTATAGCTTTCGCACAAATAATTTAAAAGTTTTCGAAGTCCAAAAATAGTGTAGTATTACTCTCATGAAGTTCTGTTACTTTAGAATCATTATCTACCAATCTTAAAAAATTCATTACAGTACAAATACTTTTCATTTTTAATTCATGCAAATAATAAAACAAATTGACTGCGGCTTAATACTGCAGGCTGTGAATACACTCATGGACAAAAAAATTAGCGCACCAAGAAATAATTGCGGGATCATACCGAAACTTGCAATGAAGGTACATGTCGGGGAGATATGCAAATGATTAGAAATGCAGCGTGATTGCGCATTACGTATAGCCGATAGAGGGCGTTGAACGTCGTACTCTGTGGAGTATAAAACAGGTAACCAAAGCTTGTTTGACTGTGCTGAATCATTTACAAAGGAAGAGCTGAGGCAGACATGCCATTACGCCGCGTTCGAAGACAATATGACCAGTTGTTGCAGTTTAAGAGGGGGAGAATCGTCAGGATGATGGAAGCTGGGTGGTCAGCAAGGCGAGTAGCTCGTCAATTAGGCCGCTCTGCTTGTGTTGTGAGAAGGTGTTGGGACCAGGGAGATGTCATGTACACGAAGACCAGGCTCAGGACGCCCTCAACAGACCAGTCGTCGGGTAGACCGCCACATCGTAAGAAATGCATGCGTACAGCCAAATGCTTCATCGGCAGCCATCCGGGCACAGATAGCACCTTCACTAGGGGCCCCTGTGTCTTCTCGAACCATACGAAGGCACCTGGCTGAAGGGCATTTGGTATCGTGGCGACCATTACGTGTGCTGCCCTTGATGCCCACCCATCTACTCCTTCGTTTGAAGTGGTGTCGAGCACGAGGAAACTGGACTGCAGCGGAATGGAACCAGGTCGTCTTTAGAGACGAATCTAGATTCAGTCTCGGCAGTGATGACAATTGTGTACGTGCGTGAAGAGCCCGTGGTGAACGCCTCAATCCTGCCTTTGCTGTACAGCGACACATCGCTCCCACAGCTGGTGTGATGGTATGGGATGCCATTGCTTACAATACACGGTCACCCCTAGTATTGTTCTGTGGCACCATGACAGCCCAGCAATGTGTTCATGAAATCATGCAACCACATATGTTGCCACTCATGCAACGGCTCTCATGAGCCATTTTTCAACAAGACAGTGCTCGGCCTCATACGGCAAGGGTGTCACAAGACTGTCTCCACACTGTTACTACCCTTCCTTGGCCTGCCCGATCCTCAGATTTGTCTCCAATCGAGCACATCTGGCATCAGTTGGGACAACGAGTTGGGCATCCCACGAGTTTGAACGAACTAGAGGCAAGGTTACAGCAAATATGGAACGAAATGTCTCAAGACATCATACAGAACTTGTATGGCTCAATGCCCGATCGTATCGCATCTTGCATTCGCGCTAGAGGGGGTCCAACGGAGTATTAACTCCTCCGATCTTTTGCCTTTTTCTCTGAAATAAATTATCTTTCTTATCATTTACTTATATCACGACTCCTTCTTGGTGCGCTAATTTTTTTGTCCATGAGTTATTTTCCAGAACATGAATTCTGTAAGATATTGTTTTGAAAAAAATAATCGATACATTTTTTGCAATATTTTTTTTTAAATAATGCATAGAAATGCTTGTCATATAGAAAAAAGTTTCTGTTATTATTTTATTTTCAATTGCATATAAGTGCAAATTTTTCTCCTTTCGGTTTGCATTCAGCCCCTGAATATGATGATTCCCAATTTTTTGAATGAAATATCTCAATTTTTATCATTCAAGAAGCAAATTTTATTTTTATTTTTTTGTAAAAAGTACAAAATATTTCTAAACATAAGTATTGGGACCAGAAGAATGTATAAGTGTAAGATTTTCTAATTTTTTACAAATTTGATTTTTTAAATTTAAAAATGCCCAAACATAAATCTTTACATCATTTGAATCAATTTTGAAAGCAGAAGTGTATGTCTATGTGTAATGGTTGTGAAAATAAGGGTTGGGTAAAGACTTTTGTGGACACAGACTATACTTTATTGTAGATTTTTCCGAATTACAATAATTTGAAATCTTGCTTATATTTTATTTTTTTTTAAATTTATAAATGAATATAATGTTTATTAATACTTGATTATTTCTGTTATGTTATTTGTTTAAATTTTTAGTATATTGAACTCGTTAAATGATTTTAAGATGAGAGTTGGGATAAAAATTATTTCTTGCGTAATGAAAACAAAGTCAAAATTTTGAAGGAAGAATTTATAGTAGTAATTATGGGTAACCTGGTAAAATATTTAGTCTCAATTCTGGAGTACCTTACAATTCTAGAGTACTCACTCTATTCTAGAGTACCTTAACATCAAAATGTTGGCAGTTTATTTGTTTAAAAAAATCAATTAGAGAATTATTTCATATAGAAATGATTTTTATTCTCCAAAGTCACAAATTATTTTAATAAAATAGAAAACTTTTTAAAAAAAGCTTTTATTATTTTTTCAATTTTATATATATATATATATATATATGTATACATAAACACACATTCATTTGTATCCATTTTGCAGAAATTACACAAAGCTTTTATCTTCTGTACTTAAATTATTAAATTTATTTTTCCTTTGCTATTTTATTATTTTCTAGTTAGTACTAAGGTAGTAATTTTATCATAACAGGATATCTGTGAAGAATTTTTTGAGTTTGTGGGGATTTTTTGAGATTTTACAAATATCAAAGGTGTTTTCTGCACCCCCCACAAAAAGTCGAAAACTCATCAAAAATTTTTGTCTATATTTAATTACAGTTTATCACATACACAGGTATAGTTTTGTTCATAAATAATGATATAAAGAAACATTTTGTAAGAAACAAGGGAAAAAAAGGGGGGAAAGGAAAAAAAAACTTTATTCCCTTGATATTTGCATTTATTACAGTCTTTGTATAGTGTTCAGTAATAACTTAAAATTTCTTAAAAGTGTTTTTTTTCCTCTTACATGTTGTATTTTCCACCAAATTAATTCCATGTGTGCTTTAACATATGTGTGTGCTTGCATGTATGGGTAGCATATGCCTGTTGTCACATGCGTGCTCGAAACTACATTAAAAAAAACCTGGGAAACCTATGGAATTTTCAAACTGGATGTGCAAATAATCAGAAAATACACTGCGCAAAAAAAGGGGGGACAGTTCTATATCTCCTGTTCTACTGGGCCGATATCTCCTATTCTACTGGGCCGATTGACGAAATTCAACTTGCGTTTCTCGTGTCTCGAAAGCATGACTTAGGATATATGTTAGATTTATATATAGCATTATTCTAACATAGATATTTTGACACAAAATGAGACTTTTTCTGAAATAACATGCCAATTTTTTTACGTATTTTGATTCTATGACTCAAATTATGCCGAACTGCCGAGTTTTGTAAAAATCGCACGAGTAGTTAAATGTTAGGTCTCAAAATTTTAGCTCCTCAATGTTAATTCAGTTTGGTATGTATTTATTAATATCTCTTCTTTTATGAAACTTAGTTGACTCCTTCTTATACAGTTCGAAATTTAGGTTCATTCTAAATAAAATTCTAAATTCCATATTTTATGATTTATTTTTTAAATTTGTATTTTTAAATAATTTTTCTAAATTTTTCAAAAAGAATTTTGAATTATGACTTATAGAATTTTTGCGATTGTCTTAAAGTAGATGTATTTCTAAGCATACCTGGAAAAAATTAGAGCTTTTTATTCAAAATTTCCGAAGATACACGGGAATTTATATATTGGCGCATTTTGAAATTTGGCATATTTGTTAAAAATGATAATAACGAAAATGTGGTTTACACGCTTTGTTAAAATTATTTGAAAGTAGAATGATGGTGACGTTTTTTCCTCTATCCACAATGTAAAAAGGCAGGAACGATGTTACTTTTTTTCCTCCTCTGCACAGTGGAAGGGAAGGAAAGTAGGTTGCCATGTATTAACAAGTTCGCCAAGTGAATTTTTCTTGGCTCAAACTGAAAAGAATTCACCAAGTTAAATTTTCTAATTTCTCCATAAATTTCCCACCAAATTTTACGAAATTTAATATTTAGGCATAAGTTGAATCGTAGAATCCATATATGGAAAAAAATTGGTATCTTATTTCAGAAAATGTCCGATTTTCTGTCAAATGACCTATATTAGAACAAAGCTATATATAGATCTAATATATATCCTAAGTCGCGCTTTTGAGACATGGAAAACGCAATTTAAATTTCGTCAATCGACCCACTTGAACGGAAGATGATATAGAACTGGCCCTTTTTTTTTTTTTTTTTTTTTTTTTTTTGATTTTTTTTTTTTTGTGCAGTGTACTTATCAAATTGTTTCAGTTGTGTTACCTACTTTTCCTAATTTATGTTATAACTTATATTTAATCTTGATATTCATACTTTTTAAATTAATAATATAATAATGCAGTGATTCTTCAGTATATGTTATTAACTATACCAAATGAACTTTTCCAGTAAGAAATGGGGGGAAAAAAACCCGTTTTTACATTAAAAAAGAAAAAAAAACTTTTTATTGTTATTGTAACACTGTTTTTTTCCTAATTTATGTTATAACTTATATTTAATCTTGATATTCATACTTTTTAAATTAATAATATAATAATGCAGTGATTCTTCAGTATATGTTATTAACTATACCAAATGAACTTTTCCAGTAAGAAATGGGGGGAAAAAAACCCGTTTTTACATTAAAAAAGAAAAAAAAACTTTTTATTGTTATTGTAACACTGTTTAATACTAATACTAATTCAATGGGTGGAATATATACTGTACAAAAAATGAAGCAATGTACATAAATATTTTTCTGCTATTCGTATCAAAAGCAATTTTTCAACATGTTTTAACGTCTCTGATCTTTATTTAGTAATCGATTTTGCCCTCTTTGCAACGCTAGCCAAATTAATCATTTCCTTGGGGGCTGTGACATTGTATATCCCATGCATTGACTTTATTAAAGAAGGATGAAAAAATTCAGTTTGCTGTAGAGATTTGAAATATAATGTGAAATAGTAACATTAATGTGGCAGATACTGTTGATTTGTTAATCTGTTCTTTCCTACTCAAATCTTTGACTGAATGTCTTCAGTATATAAAAAATTGCTCTCTGTAGCACATGTGAAAAGATTAGTAGCATCTTTGTTTTTCAGAATCATAGATATCGTTGTACTCGGCGTAGGCGTGCAATATCCAAATTGCAGGTGCACATGCCATCTTCATACATTTTAACAATCTTATTTTGTCAGTCCTATGATGATTCTAACAATTTTCTCTACTGCTTGACTTTTCTCATTAACTTTCGTATTAGTAATGAATTTACAAAAAATTTACATGAACGAAAGCAGACTTTTTTGAAAATTTTCAAAAATATAACATTTGTTTCCTGAATAGTACCACAAGGCATACTGATGCTTATGGGCAATCATCGAATTTGAGTTGTATTAAAAAAAAATTGTATACGAAGCAAAAATTTGATGTCTTAACAGGATATATATATAAACCAAGGTACCACTGTATTTTTATTGAAATTTATGTTAAAATAATACTAAAAATAATCCTACTTTAAATTATAAACAAGAACTTTGAAGCTAGAGTCATAGAGCTTTAGATTACTAAATGAGCTGTATGCGTCTGTAGGAAAGCATTAAGCATTATTGTTGGAAAATATAAAGCATTTTTTCTTCAGCCCCAAACTTTTTTTAACATGCTTATCAATTGATTTCTTTGGATCATTAGGTTACTTGTGAAAGTATGCTTTTTTTCAGCTATATTCCTGTACTCAAAGATGAGGACAAAACAGTGCATGAATTTTATTAAAATGTGTGTCAAAGACTTTTATGTAAAGGAAAGTTTATTAGATTTCTCAAATATTATAAGAAGGGTCACTTGTGTAAGTTATATAAACAGCTTATAAAAGTGTGTCTGTATTCACAAATATTACTGATACCAAATAACTCTTTTCTGAACTTGAAAATGTGTTACATGGCTAGAAACAGTGCATTACCTAGAAAATTCTGTGCGTATATGCTGTCATTATCAAAATACATTCGAATAGAAATCTTGATCTCATGAAATAGCATTGATATTAATGGAAAAATGTGACTGTTTTTTAAAGCTAAGTATCAGTTAAAAATATATAATACTTATAAATTATGTATTTATTATTTTTTATTAGTATTCTGCTTACGCCGGACTTTTGTGAAATATTAGTATAAATCTGAAGCCACAAAATTTTTTATGAATTCGTTAATGGAAATCAGGCTGTAAAGTTTCATGATTTTGCCTTGAAAACCCTTCAAATTTACCTTCTCTTTCTCCATGATAAAATTATTACCCTAGTTATCTCACACTATATAAATTTATAACTTTTTTAGTTTGGTGGATCATCTCCAAGTCGTGCCAGATCACCGTCCTTAAACATGGGACGGCCAGTTTGGGTAGAAAGAGAACTTGCAGGCCGCATAAGAGTTCCTCATACATTTGTTGTCCATTCTTATACTAGGCCTACAGTTTGTCAACACTGTAAGAAATTACTTAAAGGACTTATAAGGCAAGGTTTACAATGTAAGGGTGAGTGGTCTGGGTACTCATATCAAATTTTATTAAAGTAGCATTTATGGTTTTCTTTAGTAATTCACGATAGTTTAATATAAGGTCTGTCTAAAAAGTATCTGACCTTCAGCTGAGAAAAATATATTACTTAATAACGGGAAATATATTACTTAATACTTATTAATGACGGGGTTGGAATTGGACTTACATGATGGGATTGGTGCAGAATATTGACTTATTTTAAATTCTCTTCAGAGTAGGCTACTTGTGCCTCCACCCACTTAGCCCACTATGCCTTCCACTGCTGTAAATACTTCCAGGCTTCTTTCAGAATGGCATTCAACGTTGCTGTCATGTTCTGTATTATCTCTTCTCTACTCTGAAAACTGGATCTTTTCAATGTCGTTTTCAGTTTTGGAAACAACCAGAAGTCCCTAGGAGCCATGTCTGGAGGGAGGTTGGTGAACAACTGGAATTCCATGTTTTACCAAGAAAGTCTGTATCATATGCAGTGAATGAGATGAAGTACTGTCATGATGCAAGTGCCAATTTTTTACAGTCCAGAGGTTAGGTGTTTTGTTCCCAACTGCAGTATGCGGTCGGCATAGAACTTCTTGATAGTACTCTTTTATTTCTGTTTTATCCTTCCGGTGAGTATTCTTGATGCACAATTCCTCTAATATCAAAGAACACAGTTTTCGGCCTTGGGTATGTGGGAGGCTTCTATTATGATGACTGTGCTTTTGTTTCCAGGTCGTACCCATGCACCCATGACTTATTTCCAGTTATCCTGCTATTAGAAACTCAGGATCAGTGTCAGTAGTGTCCAGCAGGTCTTGTGCATCCTGAAGACAGAGTTATTTCTGTTTCACCTACAAAAGCTTAGGCACAAAATTCATAGCCATTCTGTGCATATTCAAATCATCACATAAAATTGCATGTGCGGAATATTTACTTATCTTAATTTCTTTGGCAATCTCTCGTATGGTCAAACAACGATCTCCCATCATTAGATTTTCTACCTTCTTGATAACAGCTGCACTCCGAGCAGTATGTGACCTACCTTAATGCTGATCATTGTACATCAGTGTCTGACCATTTTAAATCGGTTGAACTGCTCCTTAATTTGTGTTACTTTCATAGCATCATCTCAAAATACCTGCTGAAACTTATGAATTCTTTTACTTTGAGAATCACCAAGTTTTTGACAAAATTCTTTTCATTATCGTTGTTCAACTCGTTCAGTCATTTTAAGCAAAATCAAAATCCGATGAACACTTAGAAGAACAATTCACTCAACAACCAGTAGGCAACAACTGACTGACCAGGGCGCCGAGAAAAAATTCAAGCATATCCATTAAGCTCTTTCCACTGTGCGAAGTTGTACCTGCCTAGCATCACTACTATGCACAGCAAAATTCAAAATTGGATACTTTTTAGACAGACCTTGTATCTTTGAAAATACTTGTGCTCCACGAATTTAAGAATGAACTTGTCTATGTATGGAGATTGGCAGTTAGAGTATTTAGAAGTAAGATGTTGCATTACAAAAATATAAGAGGGGTATTTATTTACATTTTTCATGTATTTTATCCATAACCAGTGCATGTGATCCTTAAGATTGAACTATGTAATATGCAGCAGTTAGAAATTGCTAGGCCAAGTGCTAAAAGGACGTATCCTTTAAATTGATTTTCTGTGCATGTTATTTTCAGAGTAGCCTGACTATAGCAATATATTTACTATACATTACTATAATCAGACAGTCTATAGTTATGTATTTATTTATCTTTTACAGCAATATATTTGCCATTATTAGTTTATAAAGTTTACATTATTACTTTGTTATTTTTAATCATGTTTAAAATAATTCTGATGTGATAATTTTTGTCCCCTCCCTTTTTTTTCATACTTTCTACTCTACATTCATTTATTTAAAAAGCTTTGTATTAAAGTGAATGAAATTGTTGAAATTTGTAATATTTTTGTTAACTTTTTATTATCTCATTCATTAAAACAAAACAGGTTGCTTCGATTCTTCATAAAAAATATTTTTTAAGCAGCGTATTTTAATTAAAATAAAAAGTTCTGAATTTCTTGCAGTTTTAATGCATGTAGAAACACTGTTGATGCAATTTGTATGCACATGATACGGAATTTATGAACTACATGAAAAAAAAAAAAAAAAAAAAAACACCCCAG
>KK114401.1:31924-62841 GCA_000611955.2 Stegodyphus mimosarum
ATGTATATATGACATAAATGAATTGTTAATGGAAATTGTGTAAAGTTAGATCCATTACATGAAGCTTTCTTATGTGGAACAATGTCAAAAATTACTAAATTATTTTTATAAAATTGTAGTAAAGATGCTACATAATTATTTACAAATTTGTTAAGAGGAAAAGTTCAGCTTTTAGATTACAAGAAAATTGTTACATTTAAGTATTTCTTCACATGTGGAAAAAATACAGTGAAAATTCTTAATTCAGAAAATATCGAGGATAAAACATTTTTGAAAAAGGTGAAATCAAATCAATATTAGGTTCATATTTTATTGGAAAGCTTAGAAAATTCTTTGCTGGTAATATATAATCTTTAATCAACATGTTGTCACTAATAATAGCTCTGGCATTGTTAATATTATTAAATGGAATATGAAATGGGTAATAGTAGCAATTGAAAGTTGTTATATTTATTAGTTTCTTTTAAATAATAATAAGAATATGAAATGGGTAATAGTAGCAATTGAAAGTTGTTATATTTATTAGTTTCTTTTAAATAATAATAATTGGTAGTTGGAGAAGTTTGTTCTTTTTATTGCATTAATATAATTGGTGATGTTCTAATTTATATTTTTATGAAGATTTTTATTTTTCATTTTTATTGATGCCTTTAAAGAGCACTTGTATGAATTTGATTGTAGAATTACGTTATAACAGTTTAAATATTGCTATCAGTATCAAAGGATTTGAAAAGAATTAAAAGCAAGTAAACAAGAGAATTAAAAATTTAAATTTTCTTGTTATGTATAAAAATGTTCTTTTCTATTGTTTTGTATTTAAATTTATTTGAGAAGAATATAGCATATCTAAAAAAATAGTACTCATTTGGTATTAAAAGAGCAAAAGAAATTAATTGAACAGAACCTTTTATTTTAAAAATTACATACCTTCTACTATTTCATATAAGCACTTACAACACTTGGATGTTTATCATACCAGAAGGTAAGATTTTTGTGTAGTTTTGTCTCCTACTTTAGCTTTTGTATACTTTTATCACACAGTCTTTGATATGGCACTATTTGCTAGATGCTATTGTCAGCAGTGCAAAGATACTAATTGATGGGGACAAGGCAATAGGCAGCAGACTTCCTCCTAAAGTTCTGAAGTAACTGTTGTGTGATTAGAAAATATGTACCAGGACTTTACCATGGGAGATAGTTAGTTGTAGTAATAATAATTTAGTAGTAATTATGCTGTCGGTGAAGAGTTTCACAAATGATATAACTGCATTTCTCAATGAGTTGGAGGTAGATAAGAATGTATAAAAACTTATTTCCTGCTATGAAAAGTGCCTAAATGAAATAATATATTCCAGATGTGTACATTTGAAATAAACAAGTCGTGTTCATCTAACTAGTTTGTCTTTTTTGTTAGTTGACAAGTATTACTTTCTGAATGTTACTTGCATCTTTGTTTTGTTACTGACAAAGTTATTTATATTTAATTTTAATAGGTTTAAAAGTACCATTGTGAATATCAGAGGAATAACTTTGTAATAATCAATAACTTTGTAATACTTTGATCATGACATAATTATTTACATCTAACTTCTCATGTCTTTGTATTACTCATTTCTAATGCAACTATATAGCTTTATCATTGTTGTTGCAGACTGCAAATTTAATGTTCATAAAAAGTGTATGGATAAAGTCCCAATGGATTGTGCAGGTGAAGCACCTAAGGAATGGGGTAAGTGGAATAAAAGATTTAAATAGTTACTTCATGTTTTAATATGTAACTAAATGTAATTTTACTTTTTATTGTAAACAGTTATGTTCTAGTTCCTGTATAGTGGTGTCTTGCCATATTGTAATATTTTTTACCCCTTCACAAAAAAAGCCATTGCTGTAGACGTATAAACTGGAAGAAGAAAAAAATTAGTTTTCTCGAACAGTGTTTTATGAATTTTTATGTGTTTACATTCCTGGTTGTCAGAGTAAACACAGCATGATAATCCATTGTTAATGCAGTCCAAATGTAACAAAATAATTCAAAAGCTACTGATAGCTATTAAAAAGTGGCATTTTAACTACAGTATATGCCAATAATTCATTGTTGCTTAATCTGCAAATGTCTGTGATTTTTTTTTCAAATGTAACAAACAATATTTCGGTTTTCAGAAAATTCAGCATGGCAAGTTTAATGAGAATTTCTTCTTATATGTTAATAAACATTTTAACAAAGATACACTATATTATTACCATATTATGATTAAAGAAACAAATGAATTTTATTATTGAAGTTATTAATACTCCATGTGCATCAAAGCTCTCATCTTATAGTAAGTGTACACTATAAATTTCTACGATTTTCTGATTTACATAAATTCATCATTTTAAATGCAATAGAAGCCCCATTATGTGTCATTCAGCTGACCAGAAGAAAGAATTAATTCTTGATAAGTTAAGATACAATAACACGGCAAACAACTATTAATTTAGAAGTCAAATAACAAAAGTCAGCATTATATTTTCAAAGGACTAGTTTCAATGGTTTTACCGAACCATCATCCTCAGCTGCAAAAGCACAAATGAATGAGATAAGATATAATGATTAGATAAGATAAGAAAGCCTGGACAGGAGACAAGCTATTGGCACCATCTGTTGATGAAACCAGAACTAAAACAATTTCTTTAAAGGCTGAAGGCAAAGATGGATTGGAATTAGGGTCATTAACTAGAACAAAAAGATTTTTTTGAATGTGAAATGCCTCTAGAAAATCCAGTTCACTAATGGAATATGTTTTTTGAATAATTTTAGCAGCAGAAAAATTGAAAGTGTGATTTTCAGACTAACAATGTTGAGCAATAGAAGACTTCTGTGTTTACTTTTTTCTAACATATGCCTTTTAAAGCTCTCTTAGTTTGGCCAATGTAAATTAAACCACACTGGCAAGGAATCCTGTAAATACCCCAGGAATTCATATCCTGAATGGGGTCCTTGAGTATAGAACTCAGAATTTTATTGATGGGAGAATAAACAACCCTAAAGTTAAATTTCTGTAAAATACGTGCAACTTTATAGCTAATTGATGGAAAGAAGGGAATGACAACAGAATTTTTATAATCTTCTAAAACAAGAGTCTGCCATTTGGTGTGTTGAGATGAGAATTTTTTAACTGCTTGATTAATAATGTTGGGTGAAAAGCTCACGTTAATAGCTATTGCTTTTAAATAATTTAGTTCTTCATCGAGGGATAGTTTGGAGCAGAAAACTTGAAGAGCACAGAAAACATAGGAATAAAATGAAGCTAACTTTTGTTTAGTCGGCTGAGATGATTTGAAGTGTGGTGGAAGGCAAAACCGATTAAGGTTTAAGGTAAACCGTAGTACTGAAGTTGGATGTGTTACATGTGACCACGAAACGAAAGAGAATTGCAAGTCTCAAGTTCAAAAGTGAACTGAATAGCAGGATCAATGGAATTCATTATTGAAAGAACTTAATTTAAATCATCTTTATTACCTTCATCAGGGTAAAAGTGTCATCTACGTAGTGGAGCCGAGAGGTTTAAATTTCAAACAATTTTGATTCATAATAATGCATGTAGATACCAGCTAGGATGGGACTGAGGGGGCTTCCTATGGCTAATCCCTCAGTTTGCTTGTAATATTTATTTTGGAAAAGAAAATGCGTTTGTTTCAAACAAAGTTGAGTGGGAGAAGTCAGCTCATCAATTTCAGTGCAAGAGAAATGAAATTCGCAGAGTCTGGTTTCTAAGCATCTTAATGCACCCTCCAATGGAACATTGGTGAATAATGATTTTACATCAAACAAAACCTGAGTAAATTTTTAGGAGAAATGTTTTTAACCTTTTTTACAAACTTGAATTTTTTATGGTGTAAATGTTATTGTCTAATAAGAGTTGAAAATCTAGAAACTAAATATTTAGCTAACGGATTCGAAGCAGTACCTAAATTTGATAAAATAGGGTGGAAAGGAATACCCCTTTTATGAATTTTATACCCCTTTTATAAATTTTGGGAAGAGCATATAATCTGGCACAATTCACAAGAGATGGGATAAGCGAATGTTTTAAGTTGCTTGAAAGGATTTGTGAAGATTTGATCGCAGTTTTTATTTTTGACAGGTCTGAAGGTCAAGGGTCTTTAGGGATTGGATTATATGGTCCTTCGTTTAAGAGTTTAGTGACACCATCGATGTAAGTGTTCTTATCTATGACGACTATCTGGCCACCTTTGTAATGATAATATCCGGGTTAGAATGAATTTCGCGCATTGTAGCTCTTTCTCTCGCTGTTAGATTTGGTTTCAAAGGTTTATTGTTGAATTTCACATTATGAGCAATAAGATGCCTAATCATTTCTTTCTGTGAATCTGAAACTTTACTGAACTTGAAAGCTTTTTTGATAGGAGCCAAAATCTTTGGAATCGAGGGTTCAGAGGTAATCACATGATGATGAAAACCATGTGAAGAAAAAGGCTAAAAATAAGCCTGTTTGGGGCTTCTATAATTAAGATAAAATAGGCGAACAAATATTAATTTAGAAGTCAAACAACAAAAACCAGGGTTATATTTTCAAATTTTCACAGGATTGGTTTCGATGGTGCGATTGTATGTGTTTCAAACAGGCTTATTTTTCACTTCCTTTTTTGCACATGGTGTAACCGCCATTTTGTGATTGCATGAGTTTGGGTAACTATATGTTTGCAATTTTTAAGTTCTATTTGTGTTTCACATATTTTAATATTGTGCTTTGCTTATCTGATTTCATGCATTTTAGTTGCAAATATTTTGTTTTCTATTCATTTCAGTGTGAAAGTTTTCTGCTGTTTTGTGCATGCTTTATTATTGGTTAGTTAATTTAGTTTGATTTTCTGCATTGTTTATCATGCCTTCATCCATTAATCGTTTCACTAAATTACGCCTGAAATGACAAATTCCTGAATCATCTTGACTTTCTACTTAAGTGTAAATGTCAAAAAAGGATCCCCAATTTCATTCAAATCAAATCTAATCAAAAACCTTCCAGTCACATTTCAAGAATTCTGTTAAACTGCAAGCTAGCCTTACTTCGGTCCATCATAAGGGATACACGTCAACAGTTATCCAAAACTGAACATGAGCTCTATAAGCTTCATCTGGAACTCGCTAATTCATATCCAAAATTCACTGCCCTTGAAGAAAAGTCTTGGTCTAGAATGGAGTATGCAGTTAACCGTCATAAAACACTCTTGAAGTTAAATTTGAAAAACTTCTTTTACAGTCTTCCAGTTCATATAGTTCAAAAAAATCTTCCAATTGTAAACATTAAGCCAAAAGTTAATATTTCTAATGTTAGTTTATCAGAACAACAAGAGAGAATTCTAAAATATAATTTTAACTTCTCACACACCTCTAAACCCTCGATTCCAAAGATTTTGGCTCCTATCATAAAAGTTTTCAAGTTCACTAAAGTTTCAGATTCACAGAAAGAAATGATTCAGCATCTTATCACTCATAATGTGAAATTCAACAATAAACCTGTGAAACCAAATCTAACCACGAGAGAAAGAGTTACAATGTGCAAAATTAATTCTAACCCGGATATTATCGTTTCAAAGGCTGACAAAGGTGGCCAGATAGTCTTCATGGATAATAACACTTACATCGATGGTGTCACTAAACTCTTAAACGAAGGACCATATAATCCAATCCCTAAAGACCCTTGACCTTCAGACCTGTCAAAAATGAAAATTGTGATCAAATCTTCACAAATCCTTTCAAGCAACTTAAAACATTCGCTTATCCCATCTCTTGTGAATTGTGCCAGATTATATGCTCTTCCCAAAATTCATGAAAGTGGTATTCCTTTCCGCCCTATAGTATCAAATTTAGGTACTGCCTCGTATCCGTTAGCTAAATATTTAGTTTCTAGATGTTCAACTCTATTAGACAATAACGTTTACACCATAAAAAATTCATTAGAGTTTTTAAAAAAGGTTAGAAACATTTCTCCTAGAAATTTACTCATGGTTTCTTTTGATGTAAAATCATTATTCACCAATGTTCTAGTGGAGGATGCATTAAGATGTCTAGAAACCGCGAATTTCATTTTCTTGCATCAAAATTGATGAGCTGATTTCCCTCACTCAACTCTGTTTGAAACATATCATTTTGTTTCCCAAAGTAAATGTTACAAGCAAACTGAGGGATTAGCCATGGGAAGCCCCTCAGTCCCATCCTGGCTGATATCTACATGCATTATTATGAATCAAAATTGTTTGAAACTAAACTTCCCGATATGGTTCCGCTATGTAGATGATACTTTTACCCTGTTTGAAGGTAATAAAGATGATTTAAATAAAGTTCTTTCAACAATGAATTCCATTGAACCTGCTATTCAGTTCACTTTTGAACTTGAGACTTGCAATTCTCTTCCGTTTCTCGACATTCTGGTCGCACGTAACACATCCAACTTCACTACTATGGTGTACCGTAAACCTTCATCAGTTTGCCTTCCACCACGCTTCAAATCTTGTCATCCCGGGGGGCGACTAAACAAAAGTTAGCTTCATTTTATTCCTGTTTTCCATGCTCTTCAAGTTTGCTCCTCCAAACTATCCCTTGATGAAGAACTAAATTATTTAAAAGCAATAGCTATTGACAGGGGCTTTTCACCCAACATTATTAATCAAGCAGTTAAAAAGTTCTCATCTCAATATACCAAAAGGCAGACTCTTGTTTAGGAGATTATAAAAATTCTGTTGTCATTCCCTTCTTTCCATCAAGTAGCTATAAAGAAGCACGCATCTTACAGAAATCTATCTTTCGGGTTGTTTATTCTCCCATCAATAAAATTCTGAGTTCTATACTCAGGGACCCCATTCCGGATATGAATTCCTGGGGTATTTACAGGATTCCTTGCCAGTGTGGTTTAATTTACATTGGCCAAACTAAGAGAGCTTTAAAAGGCATATGTTAGAAAAAAGTAAACACAGAAGTCTTCTATTGCTCAACATTGTTGGTCTGAAAATCACACTTTCAATTTTTCTGCTGCTAAAATTATTCAAAAAACATATTCCATTGGTGAACTGGATTTTCTGGAGGCATTTTACATTAAAAAAAATCTTTCTATTCTAGTTAATGACCCTAATTCCAATCCATCTTTGCCTTCAGCCTTAAAGAAATTATGTTTTAGTTCTGGTTTCATCAACAGATGGTGCCAATAGCTTGTCTTCTGTCCAGGCTTTCTTATCTAATCTTATCTCTTTTCTTATCTATCTTATCTCGTTCATTTGTGCTTTTGCAGCTGAGGATGATGGTTCGGTAAAACCATCGAAACTAGTCCTGTGAAAATATGAAAATATAACGCTGATTTGTTTTGACTTCTAAATTAATATCTTGATAAGTTCTTTTAGTTTTTGTAAAAAAACAAGTTAACTGTTATTTATCTGTTTTTCATTTGCATTAAAAAATATTAAATTTGGCTTGTCTTCAGTGAAATAACTTGCAGTAGAGTATTTTCAAAATTATGACATCCTGGCATCAAGAAAAGTGCGACTTATGTAAAAATTAATGTACTAACTGTGCAGTGGGAAAAATAATGATAAGTGATTACGTTTTTACATGTTATGCATGCCATTTGTTATATATTGATTATCTAAATAAAGAGCGATTTGTTTCTTCAAATTTCTGCCAAAATGAGCGGTGCATGTTTGGTGAGATCTGTGCCAGTTTTCATGGTTGACAGAATTTCACAATCCGAATATGATGTTTTACTTCGCTGTTTGGCTGAAATGCTCTCTCTCTCTTTTTTTTTTTCAAAAAGTCACATTATTTAAATGTAGCATTTGATATTCAAGTTGCTAGCAAGTAAAATGACTCTTTATATACCTTTAGACTTTTTCTGTTATTCATTTGACTTTTTTTATTATGAGTGGCACTTCTTATGCACTCATTTAATCTGAAATTTTCACATATCTGGAATTCAGTATTTTGTGAGCTTTCTGGATTACTGAGCTCTTACTGTATATGTTCTTCTCTCTTTTAAAATTAATTTTTTGAAGACAAAAATTAATTTGGGTATATGTGGTTAACATATGTAAATAATTAGTTTATCCATAACTTTTTAGACATTTGTTTCAACTTAAATGCACCCCATAACTGGTTTGTTCACGTAGTGGCTTGTTTGTATTAGCTATTCAAGCATGGATAGATTATTAGAAACAGCATTTTTTAAGGTCCTTCTGTCATCAAAAATGATGAGAAAAATGGGTTAACATTAATAAATTCAAAGTTTCATTTCTGCCACTTCTTGTTAGCTGCTGGTGGTGTTAGAAATCCAGTTATGTGTCTGGAATGTAATAAAGAAATTTGTATACAGAGGAAAATTTTTAGATTTATTTTAGAATTTAGGGAAAATTTTACTGTTAGAATTTTTGTAAACTATATTTTTTAGGGGGGCTACTTTTTAATTATGTGCAACCTTCTTAAAAGTGTTCATGAAGCAATGCAAAGTGTTACCAAAACAGTTTAACCATGAGAATCACCAAAATTTATTTATGTGGTAATCCAGGTATGCACATGCACATAGTGGATGTGAGCTGATTTCTGCCTTCAGATTTGACTGTTTGATTTGTGTTTATTTTCATTTAATTTTTTTTCCCCCCTGTAAAGTATGACTTGACAAGGTCTCTGTAGAATTTGTTTGTCGGCTGATGGGAAAGAAAGCGTTCCTTTTTTCCATCAGTGTGACATTTTGCTCAACAATAGAGAATGCAAATATTTGCATTCTATGAAGTTGTACTTAAAGGATTGAATATTACAGATCAAAATTTGTGCACAGTGCCGAATATGTGCAATTCTCTGATCATTTAAGTGAAAACAAATTACTGTGTACATGGGGCAATCATGGAAAAAAAAGTTGATGTTTTTTGCATATAAAATTTTATCAATTGTTTGCTGTTTTATGTCATTCTTAGTGCACGGTCATTTTTGAAAATGGTTGTTGTCTTTCATATTTTAGCTTGGTGAAAAAGTAGTTGTCAGTGGTTGGTGATTTTTCGGGAGGAGGGCAAATAATTTTTTTCCTTTTGTTTTAGAGCATAATAATTATTTGAAAGTCATTTGATGATGCATAAAGTTACAGTTTTTTCGAAATATTTCCCTGATATTTATCTCTTATCATATGCAGAAGGTAAGAGGGTAGTGAATCCACAGCCATATTCAAGTAAGTTTTAGGCTGTAAAATTGAAAAAGTCAACTGGCTCACAAATTAGCACATGCCATAAGAAACTGTACAAATATCGTCTAAAAGTAGTTCATCTGAAACCAAAAAAGAAATAATACTTCAGCAGAAAATTGAAAATAAAAATATCTCTAAATCTAGGAAAACTGTGAGGCAAATTAAGCAGCCAATACTTAGAAATATCAGTTGAACTCCTTTGAATGCATGTTATCTGATGAATTGTATGACGAGAATATGGAAATGGTAAAAGGCTTGGAATTACCCAAAAGTTACCATACCTTCTCATCCAACTAAGTAGCCACATTGGCGACATAAGTACTCATGATGGCTGCTGTAATATTGTGGAACTGCTGCAGTTTCCTCTAAAGTCTCCAAAATCAAGAACCTGATTATGTCCACGATTGATATCCATTATCCTGGTTGCTAGCTGTGAAAGAAATGTTCTTAAAACCTGATTAGAAAATTAAGTTGTGGAGGCATTTGTTGGTGAGAAATGATGACATGAATGATGCAGATTGTGCTAATGGTGGTGTTGGTCTGCTAACTGATTACAGCATATCCTTAAATATCTTACAGCTGGTAACCTGTATCCAGACAGTTGCTGTTCGTGTAGTATAAGTATGCTGATCACAGTTTATTCATCTTACTTACTGCCAAATAACAGTATCAAATAAAGTGACTTAAATGATCTTGAATAGCTGCCTGCACCTTAGATAATTCTCAGTGATTTTAATGGGCACAATCCTCTTTGAAGCAGTAAAAACATAAACACATGTTGAGAGCACGCATGGAGAGTTATGTGAAAGAAGCTTATGTTTCCAATGACCTGGTTGAAAGCTTTTGTTATCCATATATTAAGCAAGGTAAGGGATCAGAATACAGAATAACTCCACAGGTCATCTCCCAGTCAGTCTTATATCTCTGAAAAATTTCTCCAAAAATGGTTAGCTGCCACCTTATATATTATCTAGAGTAATATAGTCTCTGTTCTGTTTATCAAAGTGGATTCTGAAGAAATTAATCAACTATTGATAATATCTTGGTCTTGAAGACAGCTATTCAGAAAACTTTTATGGAAAAGAACCACATAGTTTCCTTTTTTTTTTTTTCCTTTTAGTCCAAAGGTGTTTTGTCCCTGAGGGACTATTGTTTTTGTTTTGCAATTTTGCATTGAATCACTCTGAATGACCATTTTACTTTTCAGACTATTGCCACCAAATATTATCGGCCTGTATTATATTTGAAGAAATTAAATAATGAAGAATCTGCATAAATGTATGTATGTTTCTCGCATTGTGATAAAACAGCAGTACCTAGAGCCATCAAATTTTGAATGACGTAATCCTCCTGCAAATATGGGCATCTGGAAGCCCAAATTTCAAATTTGGAATTTGTTTTATTTTTGATTTTGTATATTGTAAAACTTTAACAAATTTTTGATTAACAAACTCAAGGATTTCAAAGCGGGCAGTGGCAACGTTGTACAGAAAAAACATTTTTATCTCCAGCACGTGAGACTGTGTATCAGAAATTCTAAAGATATGCTCATTTTAAAATTATTTTGTGACATTGTCCTTGAACTGAATTTTATTTTTTAAGTGTGAAGAACATGATATTTAATAAATAAAGGTAACATACAAAATATTAAAAAGAGTCCCTTTATAGACTTAATTTAAAATCTGAAATCTTTCAGATTTTCTTTCTCTTTTCTTTTCTTTTTTAAAATGGAAAAAACTTTCAATAAGATCTGGTGGTACATCATGCTCTGAATAGTCTCGAAGTATGCACTGCTATCTGCCAGTTTTTTACAGAATTTTTTGAGAGTGAGAACTTCCAAAGTAAATTTAGGTACTCTGATGTATGATAATTTCATTTAACAAGAGGGTGTATCACAGTGACGTGTGCTGAGTGTTACACTTTTAGCCTCAAAATTAATTCCATTTTAAATGAACTCCCTTAACTCCCTTCATTAATAAGAGGAACATTATACATTGATGGTCTCCAGATAAACTGCCAAGGATTGATATGCATTGCATAGAAAGACAATTGTAAATTGCCTTGAAGAGGATTGTTTACTAGGCAAATAGAGAGGGACTTAGTTGTATAACCATAAACTCATTTATTTCCATTTTTATCATTAAAGAAACCTTATACATAATGATCCAGGTGTCTGCCTGGAGAGATGCTACATCCAAATGCTGTCAGAGGTAAAATTTCTTGGCCTTAAATTTGAAAGGAAGATAGCTTTTCTCCATCACAGTATATATATATGAAGAACAAATGTTTAAACTCCTGAATATGCTTAAAGCTCCTTCTAGTAATTTCAGGAGTGCAGATTGCATGGTTTCATTATCTTTCGTGCAGCAAGTGTTCTTTATAGGCAAGGTTTAATCCCGTACCTTACCAAGCTTTATTGACCTTCTCAGATGCATTCAGGATTTCCCTGGGTCAAAGCTTGTATGCAGAATGTGTTGAAACATCATTAAAAATAAAGCGTGATAACCATTTATCTCTTAACTATTATTTTAAGGTCATGTCTTATCCATGTCATCGTGCTCATATCCCTGTACAAGTTGATTTTTATTTTCTTGTGTATCTGGCAAGGCCGTTTTGTATATTACCTTTTGGTTTGCAAATTTGATGATATTTTGAAAAGTATTCACTGAATGATTTGAAACCTACGACTGATAAGGGTTTCATTATTCCTCCACAGGAAAATGCGAAATAGAACTTCTTAATATTTTCCCACCTTCT
The DNA here is from genome assembly GCA_000611955.2 of Stegodyphus mimosarum. Taxonomy (NCBI): domain Eukaryota; kingdom Metazoa; phylum Arthropoda; class Arachnida; order Araneae; family Eresidae; genus Stegodyphus; species Stegodyphus mimosarum. Next base: position 43,906 of record KK114401.1, read on the forward strand.
AACAGGAATGACATCAGTGAAATTACATAGATTCATATCATCTATGAGCATACAAATATTTACAATGATTGTGCTATTTTATTTACTGATGGATCAAACATGTTGGATCGGCATATGTTTGCACCAGTGTTAATAAGGGCATTTGATAAGACAAAGCTTACTTTTTTTTTCCTTGCTTCTGAAGGAATTTTTATTATTCATCAATTGCTTATATTTATTTCAAAATTACAGATTACAAATATCCTTTACTGTTACTATTTGAGAGCACTCAAATCATTAGAATCTAGAAGTCATTCTGGAAATCTTCTGCTGATCAAGGTTTTTAATCTCCATTTAGATCATAAGACTCGATGTTACTGTATTGATAATATGTGATTCCTGACTATGCTAGTATAAGTGGCAGACAGCTTTCTGCCATTGCTGGTAAATCTGCTAATGCAGGCTATGTACTTTAACATCCCTTATGCAAACATTATAAAATGTATGAAGCAGCAAATTTCTAAACAATGGGAGCAGCACTCTGAATCACAAATAAATAACAAGCTACAGTGTGTGAAGTGTAATATTTAATAATTTGTAAATGGTAACATGTAATATTTAGTAACTTGTAATTGGCAACACTTTGGATACGGGGATATAAAAAATAGAACTATGCTGGTATAGCAGTTCTCTGTGATTATACATTCTAAGATTGTAAATAAATTATTTCTAAAAGCTAAAAGTGTACCCTCATAATTTTATATGGTGTCAGGAGTGTTTTGCTTTCAAAATGGAAAGTTTAAAACCACCAGAGCCGATGAAATTTGATGGAAATCTAGCTTCGAATTGGCAGAGATGGCTGCAGTCATTTGAAATATATGAAGTAGCTAGTGGATTACATAGTAAAGAAGAGAAGGTAAGAGTTAATACTTTTCTTCATGTAATAGGAATTCGTGGTCTTGAAATATATAATACATTTCCTATAGAAGAGGGTAAAGAAATTAAATTAAGTGAAATTAAAACAAAATTTACGGAATATTGTATTCCTAAGAAAAATATTACATATGAAAGACATTTATTCTTTACTAGAAATCAAACCGCGTCAGAAACCATAGATGAATATGTAACTGACCTTCGAAATAAAGCTAGAACATGCGAGTTTGCGCAGTTAACGGATAGTTTAATAAAAGATAAAATTGTTTGTGGTATTAAAGATGATGTAGTGAGAGCAAGATTGTTACATGAAGCAGAATTAACATTAGAAAAAGCTCTTGATATATGCAGATCTGCTGAAATAAGTGCACATCAAATGAAAATCATAAAAGATGAGGAAACTGCTGTAAACTTAGTGAAAAAGAAACTAAGTAAACATAATAAGAATACCTACAAAGAGGTAAATACCGATAAACAAAAGACAAAAGTTTGTTCTAAATGTGGAACATCTCATGACTATCGAATGTGTCCAGCATATGGAAAAATCTGTCATAAATGTAAAAAGTCAAATCATTTCGCGAATCAGTGTAAAAGCTATATAATAAAAAATGAAGCAGTGAAGGTAAACAAAAAAGATAGACAAATTAAATTAATAAATCACGACTCTGAGGAAGAGTTAGAATTTTATGTTGGCACATTAAACCTTAATTCAGATAACAAGGAAGAGAAATGGACTGTTGACGTTAATGTAAATAAAAGTAAAGTAAATTTGCAGATAGATACTGGAGCAATGTGCAATGTTATTTCTAAAAGCAAAGTGAAATTGCTGAATGTTCCGATACAGAAGTCTGAAATTAAAAGATTAGTTACATTCTCTGGGAATAAAATAGATACTTTAGGAAAAGTAGTACTTAACTGCCAATATGGAAAAAATAATTTTGTTGTGGAATTCCAAGTTATTGACAAAGAAGTACCTTCTATATTAGGATTAAAATCATGTTTGCAACTAGGTTTGATTCAAAAAGTAATGTCTGTTTACACTGAAGACTTACTGGAGGAATACAAAGATGTATTTGAAGGCTTAGGTTGTTTGAATGGAGAATATAAAATCCAGTTAAAACAAGATGTAACACCAGTCATTCATCCTCCAAGGAAAATACCCATAGCTATACGTGATAAAGTTAAGAAAGAATTACAAAGAATGGAAAATTTAAATGTTATTGAGAAAGTAAGAGAACCAACTGAATGGGTAAATTCAATGGTCACAGTTGTCAAACCGAACAAAATAAGAATATGTTTAGATCCTAGAGATTTAAATAAAGCTATAAAACGAGAACATTATCCGATGTTAACCATTGACGAAGTTGTCACTAGAATGCCTAACGCAAAACTATTTTCTGTTTTAGATGCTAATAGTGCTTTTTGGCAAATCCAGCTTGACGAAGAAAGTAGTAATTTGTGTACATTCAATACACCTTTTGGCAGATACAAATTCAAAAGATTACCTTTTGGCATATGTTCAGCTCCAGAAATTTGCCAAAGAAAATTAAGCCAAATAATAGAAGGTCTAGAAGGCGTTGAATGTATTATAGATGATATCTTAATATGGGGATCTAATGAAAAGGAACATGAGTTACGACTTAAAAAAGTACTCCAGAGAGCACGAAAAAATAATTTGAAGTTCAATAAGGCTAAATGTAAAATAAAAGTTAATCGTGTGAATTATATAGGGCACGAGTTAAGTGAAAATGGACTAAAACCTGATTTTTCTAAAGTGGAAGCAATTGTTAAAATGCCAGAACCTACAGATGTGCCTTCGCTACAAAGATTTTTGGGAATGATTAATTATTTAGCCAAATTTATTCCTAACTTAACTACTATTACTGCACCATTAAGACAGTTACTTGAGAAAAATGTTCTCTGGCACTGGACTGAAAAGCATCAAAAAGCTTTCGAAACACTTAAAGAATTGATTGCAAAAGCACCCGTATTAAAATTCTATGATGTTAATAAGGATGTAACTCTTTCAGTAGATGCAAGTTCTGAAGGATTAGGTGCTGTTTTACTACAAGAAAACCAACCAATTGCTTATGCTTCCAGAGCTCTAACAAAAAGTCAGAAAAATTATGCTCAAATAGAAAAAGAGCTTTTAGCTATTACTTTTGGATGTTCTAAATTTCATCAATATATATATGGCAAACGTATTACAGTTGAAACTGATCATCGACCATTAGAAAGCATAACTAAGAAACCTCTTTTTAAAGCACCACAGCGATTGCAAAGAATGCTGTTAAATTTACAAAAATATGATCTAGATGTACGGTACAAAAAGGGGAAAGACTTATTAATAGCAGACACTTTGAGTAGAGCATATTTGAATACAACAGCAGAAGATAATGATGAAGATACAGAAATTTGTACACTGATTCCAGCATCTGATGAAAAAATTTATGAATTGAAGAAAGAAAGTGAATGTGATGCTACACTACAGTGCTTAAAGAAATATATTCTGAGAGGCTGGCCAGAAAGGAAACATCAGGTAGAACCTCAAGTCAAAGTATTTTGGGACTACAGAGATGAGTTGACAATGGAAAATGACTTATTTTTCAAAGGAGGAAGGGTAATTATTCCTTTATCTATGCAAAAGGAAATGTTAAATTTAATTCATGAGGGTCATTTTGGTATAGAAAAATGTAAGAAAAGAGCTAGAGATGTTTTGTTTTGGCCACTTATGAACAAGCAGATAGAAGATACAATTTCAAAATGTTTTATATGTAATGAATACCAGAACAAAAACATAAGAGAGCCTATGATACCACATGAAATTCCCAATTTACCTTGGTATAAAGTTGCGACAGATTTATTTGAGATTAACAAAGATGTATATTTATTAATTGTAGATTACTATTCCAACTTTTTTGAAATCTCTAAACTACCGGATACTCGAAGTCAGACAGTGATCAGTTACATGAAATCTCATTTTGCAAGATACGGTATACCATTGATAGTGATATCTGATAATGGACCTCAGTTTGCAAGTAAAGAATTTGCAGAATTTGCAAAGAAATACCAATTTAAACATATAACAAGCAGTCCATACCATCCACAGTCGAACGGATTAGCAGAGCGTTCAGTACAAACGGCGAAGAAATTGTTAAAGAAAGCTCAAGCAGATCATGCTGATCCTTATTTAGCATTGTTAGCTCATAGGAACACTCCAACTAATGAGATGCTAGGATCATCAGTTCAACGACTTATGAGTAGAAGAACAAGAACGGTTCTTCCTACATCTGAAGAATTACTTAAACCTCAAGTTGTGAAAAATGTAAAAGAAAAAATCAACCAAGAAAGAACTAAACAGAAGTCATATTATGATCGTCATACAAAAACATTACCATCGCTAAATAAAGGAGATTGTGTTCGGGTATATCAAGATAATCGCTGGAAACCAGCAGTTGTAGAAGAAGTGCATAAGACGCCTAGATCATATATACTTAGAACAGGTGGATTAGTATTGAGAAGAAATAGAAAAGATATTAGAGAAAACAGTTCAGCTGTTGAAGAGAATATCAGAGGAACAGAACAAGGAGTTAATACACAGAAAACAGATGTAAAAGGATATGATTCCAGATATTCTCAAGGGCAAAGTTTAAAAGATCAACTACCAAACTCTGCTAACTCAGAAACAAGGAACGGTGAGCTAAGAACTAGAAGTGGGAGAGTGATTAGAAAGCCGGCCAGATATTTGGATTGATTTAAGACTGTTAAAACTTTTGAACTCTTTAAAAAACGGAAGATGTAATATTTAATAATTTGTAAATGGTAACATGTAATATTTAGTAACTTGTAATTGGCAACACTTTGGATACGGAGATATAAAAAATAGAACTATGCTGGTATAGCAGTTCTCTGTGATTATACATTCTAAGATTGTAAATAAATTATTTCTAAAAGCTAAAAGTGTACCCTCATAATTTTATATGAAGCCCTGAAATCAAGTATTGGGTCATGGAAAAAAAGAAAAAAGTTCTTCTGGCATACTTACAGGTTGGTCTTCTCTGGATTACCCATCAGAATCTGCTAAAAAGGAAGGATAGCCTAATCTGTGGAAATTGTAATGCTGCATTACCTATGATTCATATTTTAATTGTCTGTCTAAACCTTTAGATCTCTTAGGTTGAAGTATTTTGGCTTGTTCAAACCATCTGTATTTCAGGTAATTGGATCCTCATTTTTAATGGGATTTTAATAAAAACTGTAGAGCTTTTGAAGGTGCAGTTATATTTTTAATACATAGTAAAGTTTTTTTAACATTGTACAAATATAGCACATTATATATGTTGTACAATATGTTAAAATTATTAAAAATAATTTTTAAAGCTGTAATTGGAACAGTTTTTTCAGACTAAAAAGTCAACTTTAGGAATACAGCTATTATGACAGATTTATCTTACTCTGACCATCAATAGTTATTAATTGGGAATCCCCACCATTATATCTAAATGATGTGCAGAATAAATTATTGAACTAAACCATGAGTAATCGATCTTTACTTTATACTTTTCCCATTGTATTTCAGCTTTAATTTACTGTGACCTTCAATGAGCATTGTAATATTATTTACATTTTTTGAGAAAATTAATATTTCATATTTAAACTTTTTGGAAAGACTATAAGTTTTAATTTCTAGCATTTGTAATGGCTGAATATAATCATTCCCCCATCTTTTGGTATTAAAAATATATGTAACATAGTTTTCATTTTTTACACAAAAATATTCTGATTTACTTACTGCATGAGTAACATTAACACAGCCAAGCATACTAAGCAAATATTGGAAGAAGCCGAATCCATCAGTTGTTTAGTGGTGCATCTCAAAAAGTAGGCCTTACATTCACAAGAAGGGAATATGGACAAATGCAAAATATACATACCTTCTTCAGGATTCGAATCCGTTAGCTTATGTTGTAGCAGAATATTTGTATCTTCCCAGGCAAAATGCCAATTCTAATACTTGTTAATGATTATGGAGGTAGAATAATATTTTTTCACTGTAATTAATAATATTTTTAAATTGTATTTCTTAAACTGAACATTTAAGAAATGATCCAAGAACTTAATAATTTGTTTTTTCTTAATCTTTTTTTTTTACTAACATAATTTTTATATTGTAATTTTTTTTATAATGTAATGAAAACATCAATTAGATACGTCATTTACTGCATCAAACAGCGTAGTATGCAATGAATCTAACTGATGTTATTTATTAGTCATTTGCACCATTAATGCAATTAATGATTTTGTTATAATTTGCTAGCTGCATCATAATTTTTTTTTTAAACTTTTATTTAGAAGAGTGAAACAGTATTCAAATCTGTATGGAAGTAATAATGGTATGTAATTTGTATGCCAATTAGTAATTTTTCTTTTTTCAGCTACTGATGCCAGTCGAAATGGAGAATGTGAAAATGAAGGGGAGCGAGAAAGCATAGAAGATGAATCTGATAATGAAAGCGAGCAAACAGAGAAACCAACTGAAATTACTGAAAATCAAGATAGTCAAGATGATGATTCTAAGATGCCAGCAAAGTAATATTTTTCTTTGTGAACAAAATTAATTTATTCATAAACTTGTCATCTATAATAGTAAATTTATCTGATTTATGATAAATTGTGAATCAAGCAATTAAATTTATAGTTGTTCATATTTAAATAAAGTAATATTTATGTGTGGAGGCATGATTTATGGTTCTGTATTTTGTTTTATTGTACTGTTTAAATAACATTTACTGAAATTTCTAAAATTTGGAAGTTTAAAAATTTTAAAATTTCATGTGTAGGAAATTCCACAGTGTTTTGGAATGGCTTCCTCATGACGGAGATGTTTTGAGAGCTGAAAACAACGCTTTGTCTATTTTCAGGAGTTGGGAATGTATCACGAGTGTCACTATTTTAATGTTAATTGTGCATTTTATAATGCAAACATGCACTTGATAATTTAATAATGACTAAAAGATTAATGAAGCTAGATACTATTTCTCATGTTAATAAACAACTCAATAAAAGTACTGTTGTTATATAGTTTGCCATTTATTTTTATTTTTCCAGTGAAATATTTGTGGGACTCTGTTACTGTTACTGTTACTGAATTAAATAGATATATTTTTAAGTTTTTATACTGAAGAGCAAAATCCATTTTAAAATAACATATTCATAATCTTACAGGAGTGTATTTTTTGCACAAAACAAATTTTGAATAAGTTTGATTTTTGATTATTAGTGTTTGCTATTTTTATATTTCAGTGTTACATCTAGTAATAATATTCCATTAATGAGGATAGTTCAAAGTATAAAACAGATGCGGAGAAAAGGTTCCAAAATATTGAAAGAAGGATGGATGGTCCATTTTACAAGCAAAGATAATATGGTAATTTTTTTCCCACCCCCAAATATTTCAAGTTTTTGTTTGCTTTCTTACAGTATCAAAATCATGAAGAAATAGTGTACATTTTTCTTATATAAATTTAGAACTCTTTGGTTAATGGAGCAACATATGTAATTGTGTACCAAATTACAGCATATGTAATTTGAAGTATTAATTTTTTTTTTACTTCTCCAAATAAAGATTCAATATGGATTACATGATTAGCTGAGTAATGAAAAGTTGCAGTTTTTTTTTTTTTTTTCCCCAAAACAAAGTTATCATCCATACTGAAAGATTTTCTGAAAAGCATAAAATGGAACTGTATTTTCTAATGAAAGATTGCATTGCAAAAAGAATTTGAAAGTTTGTGCATTTTTCATCTGCTCGCAGTTTATGTATTTCTAAAATTCTATGAACTACACTTAGGAATGAATCCTAAGTGTAGTTTATAGAATTTAATCCTAAGTGTAGTTCTCATACATTAAGTAAAATATATGACTGTCAATCGGAGTAATTACATACATTTCTGTTTGTGAATTTCTGAATCTTTGTTTTTTGTGTTTATTTTGGATTTAATAAAATAGCCATTAGTGTTGCCATTCCTATCTCTAGTTAGATTCCACAAGGCCATAAACATTTAATACCAGCTGCCACCGTGTTAACACAAAAGTACCGTAAATGTATTTCACTTATTATTTTAGCAGAGTTGTTTCTGATTCTCTAAATTTATTTCACAATACACTGGAAATTTCTTTGAAGTATTTAGCATATTAAAGCATACGATTATTATATTCAACTGAAGGTAGAGTCTGAATTAAATTATATTTAAGGAAGTTATTTCAAGAAAAACAGTAATTCTTTTTTATTGTATGTGATATTAAATCACTAGTCTAGTTTTATGATAAATGATATACCCTTTGAAGATCTGATTTCTTTGTACTTTCAAATAAAATATTTTCTGTTAAATTTGAAAAAGGGAAGATAAAAAAGTAATTTAATGATAATAATGGTTGTTTGTATTAGTAACGGTGATATATTTTTGTACTAAAATGTTGATTGATAATTCCAGCGAGGTAAGAAAATGTTTTTTCATTTATAATTGTGATCTTATTTTGCATGTTTTTATTTGTATGTGCATGTTAATTATAACTCTTCCATGATATTTCTTTATGAGCTATGATGATGCATGTTTGTTTTTATTTTGTAAAATTCATGTACCTTCCATTATAGAATTGGAAACTCCGAGGTTATTCATCAGAGTTTTGTGTAGTCAAGGTTAGTATCTCATTTGGGCTAAAATATAATGTTAATTTTAAACTGTGATCTGGCAGAAAATGGTTTTTTGCATTTTAGATTTTCAGGCATCTTTACCTTTTTAAAAATGTTCAAATTCAGAATGTATTTTTAGCATTGAGTATTCATGAATTGGGATGCTACTTAAATCATGTATCTAATTTTGTAAAATGAAAATGTTAAACTTATTTTCTTATTTTTAAGTCTCATAAAAGTTTATTCTGTTTTGAGAGTCAAGATAATATAAAGAGAAGATAAGTTTATATGTAGAAATATAAACTTTCATATATGTTTTTAACAGGTGCAATTTATTTTTGACATGCTGACTATGTCAGAACAGAATTTATAGTTTATGAACTTCATTATTATTCTCTCATACAGTATGTAAAATACACTCCTATATACACACTCAAAAATTACTCAAAAAATAAGAAACAAAGGCAAAACACAGTATAAAACAAAAATTATTTTAATAGATATGTGCAAAATTGATATAAGAGGTTGATGTCGCATTACTAGACCACATAGCAAAGACATACAAAAACACATGTGTTAAAACCATCACATTGTGAAAACCCAAATAGATTAGAAGAATGTTCAATGGAAACATCATACTAATAATGGATATGATACCGTCTAGCTGAAATGCGTGCTTGACAACGGCGAGAGAAGCTGAACAGTGTTGTTAATCACTTGTTGTGGTAGTGGCAACCATTCCTGTATAAATGCATGTCAGAGCTTGTGGAGGGCGCCTGGCAACACACTGCGACATACTGTCTGTTGTTCCAACATGTCCCACACTTGCTCTATGGGATTCAGGTCCGGTGATCTAGCAGGCCACAGCAGATGCACTCTCCAGAGGACTCTGCACCACTGAAGCTCTGTGTGAATGGCATTATCATCCATAAGTATTATGTCGATACCCATTACAGTAACAAAAGGATGCAAAAGAGGGTGTAGAATTTTGCCGTGATATTGGACAGCAGTGACAGAACCACCAGGAATCACGTAGAGGTCGGTGCGGCTGTTTGTTGCTATCCCAGTGCTTACAAGTAAGCCACCTCCTCTGTAATGGTCTCTTTCGACAATGTTTGTTGCCCAATAGCGTGTCCCTGGCTCTCACCGTACCCTTACCCTTTGGGAGTTGTTGTAGATTTTATGTCAAGATTCATCCATAAATAGTAAAAGGCCCTACTGCTCTGGGGTCCAGTTCAACTGTGTTTTGACATGGGATCGGTACAAAGAAATGCAAATGGTCATTGAATGTACAATCCACATTCATGCAGTCGATGCGGTACAGTTTGATGGGATATGGACTGTATTGCAACAGCAGAGAGATGCGATGCCAGTTGTCAGTGATCTATGGTATCTTGCACATAGCAACACGAAGCGATCGCCTACCATTATGGTAATCCTCTGGCATCCAGACCTACATTTTCTACAGGGGTTTTGATCCCTTTAATAATGATTCCCTAGCCTGTTGATGACACTGTGATGCACATTCAGCTCTCCTGGAACAGTGGATTGTATTGCAGCAGCTTGCATCATCACAATACCCAAGGCGTTGTGGTGTTACTGTGCATAAAATGTAGTTACATTTTATGCTAATTTTGGCTGTCTATTTGCATTTGGCAATGCAACTTCTACCTCATGTGTAAATTGTATGTTTTAATTCTCCTTTTTACATTTGTACCTTTTCTTATAACGTTTAATGCTTAATTTTTTAGCACAAGTTTAAGATATTTGGCTGAGTATTTTAGAGTATTGATTTGCTCTTTTTGCATTGAAGAAATTTCTTCTTTTTTTTAATCCTCTGAATATTTTCTTCACAGTTACAACTATCATTGAGAAATATTTTTATATGATAAATTATATATTCAAATTATGTAAAAATCTACTCTAATAAATTAATATTTTACTTAATCCAAAATGTTAAATACAGTGTACAAGTATGTAAATTTTATTGAAATAATCATTTCTAGAAATTCGTATGTGAAGAGTTACTGCTGATACTGTTACCCTATCACAAATTACCAAAACATCACCTCAGAGTAATCATAGAAATTGGAAGACATCTTTTTCATCTTGCTCACCGTCTAACTAACAATATCAAAATTCAATTAAAATTTTGAAATAAAAGCTATTTATTAACACATTGGCTTAACAATTACATAAACTCCAAGTGTACAGTAACCAGTTTATTGTCTTGACATTTATACAAACTCAGAATCTGATAGAAACAGAAATTCATTAAGTTGAGAATAACCAGAATTCAAATTAAATGGAATGTGAAGTACAAAAAAAACACAACTAAATCTTGCTCACCCTCAAATGCTCGTGAAGCAGTTGCATTTAATAGAAACTTAACCAGCATGTGAAATTGTAACAGCAAGAAAGTAAAGCAAAGTGAGTGCCAAGTGTAAAAATTCAGACTTTATTTATTGTTTTGGGACATGGGAACCTTTAGACAGATTCAAGTTTTCTTAGTCTTATCACATTATAAATATTTTTTAACCCCTCTAAACAAGAGACATACACCTCTGCTTTAAATGTTGTTCATTTACTTTTTCTCTCTCATCACTGTATACATATGTTTTCCAGGCAGTAAATAAATTCATGTTATTGCTTCATACTGTCTCTTTACTTCTCTAGATTGGTGACTTGTAGCTTTTCTGATTTTATTCTTGTTTAACTAATTTGCATTCTGATGGAAGTAAAGCCAAAGAATAGGATCACTGTGTTAACTAACATAAAACCTTGCATTATAAGGGAAGTTTATCAGGACTGAGTATTCTGTGTGTGTTCCTTGAGAACATTGTGAAATATTTACCAGGGTGTTTCTTCTCAGGTCCTGAACTGGAACAGTGAGCTGATGAAATGTAAGCTTTGTTCTGATGTAACTTCTGGGCTGGATAATAACTGCACATGAAGGGATTTAAAATCCTCTTTTATTAAGTCACTATTATTTACAAACTTCCCAACTCGGGAGAGATACAGAAAGTAAAAGACCGCACTTGGGTCGAACTTAACAATCAAGTAAATTAAATGCTAAACCTAAAATAGAAATTAAATCAAACTTTGCTTCGCAGAGCAATTCGCGGAAGTTGGCCTCTACCTGAAAGGGTGCGTAGCAAGATATACTAATACTAGCGCACTTCAAATTGTTTTACAATGCAATCACGTAGTAAGCACTATGGCTTATAAATTTAAACTGCTAGCTGGTCAGGCGAACGTTGAGCAGCGTGACCGTGATCTGAGGCAAAGCTCTCACACACCGAGAGGTTTCTACCTCTGGCTTAAATAGTGCTTGGCTGAACTTCAAAAATTAGCATAAGCTAAAAACGCGCGCTTCTTCTGACAGGAAGTTGAAGCAGAGAGGAGATAGAAAAGATTTAAATTAAAATAAACTTGGTTAGTTTAACTAAAACCTTACATACTTCCCGCCAGAATTGCGATAGTTAAACTACTTTGGTCCAAACGGACCATGTTGAAAACTAGCAATTCTAAATAGTCGAAAATTTCACTGTTCTAAACTTAGGCCAACTCTTACAAGGCAATATATGTTTGTGTAAAATACAGACGAAATTTTCTGGAACAACAATCTTCAACATTTTTTTTTTCAAGTCTTATTCTTCAAACAGTCTTACTCCTTCCAGCAAAATCTGGAAGGAAAACAACTTTAGTATGACATAATAACAGAATAATTCTAAGTGGTATAAATCCTTTTTTTTTTTTTCTGTGTAATTTTGCACACACACATTATCATTCAAGCACAATTAAATTCTTCCCCCGTATGCTCTCTCACCGGTGTTGGATGTAAAGCAAACCGCCACTGCGGGTTTTTATGTGTTCGGGGGTGTTCAACTCTTCCACCTACAATCGACTAACATTAGTTAGAACTTGACATACGAGACCTGAAAAAAACGCCCTATAACCAGCTAATCCTAAGGTTCTCACTAGCTTTATGTCTAACACTTTAAGTGTATTTGGTGGAGAGCCTAATTAACACTTGCATTCTAAAATAGTCAATCTTTAACTTTTCATGCATACAAATTCGCAGTTTGCACACAACATTCACATTTATATTGCACTTAACGTGCATTGCTAGCATAATATTATTTGTTACATTTCATAACACATTAACAATTTTATAGCAATCCTGAAATGCAAATAGAGGTTAAATTTCTAAGCTTACAGTAAGTGCTTCCTATTCCTTTTTTAAGGTACTTTCTTGAAATATCACTTTACATTGAGATAATAGTCCACAGACTAAATCGTGTTCTTCAATTTTCCCGATTTTTCATTCTAGACATTTTACAAGTCTTTCGACAAAGCGTCATACAAAATCATTTAGTTAACATTTTCTTTTCAGCAATTCATTGCTTTTACAGAATTAATCTATTTACAAACATAAAGTAATTTTAAATCTTTAAGAATTACAAATTCTTTTGAACAAAAACATTTTACTTTCAATATGAGAACTTATCGCCCACTTGGCGCAAAACTCAACCTCGCTTGAGGTAAAATCGGCCCTGCAACTTGCAGTACACTCAAAAATTAACTAAACTTTTGAATAAGGAATTCTACTTATCTTATTGTGATCATCCATCCTTTTCTTAGCCCAATCCTTAAAAGTTGAGTAAGTTGTAGCTTGGTTCAGTCTCCTGGATTTTTGTTTTTGGTCCTTGGGAGGTTGCTCATCTCTTTTCCTTTTGAAATTCCGTCGTTGTATCCTCGGAAATTTGCTTTGTAGAGGAGGTTCCTCCGCTGGACGTTTGGTGGACTGGGCCCTTCTCTCCTGGGCCCTTGCTCGTTACTTGTCCTGGTTCCTGCTGTATTCGGGAAGTTGATTCTCAGGCTGCAATCGACGTTTCTTGCTTCTCGGGCACCTGTCCGATGATTCCACAGTTCTTTTGGATACATTGGGCTTTCCTTGCCCATTCTGCTTCCTTCTCTTGGTACGCTCGTAGTTCCGTTTGTAGATCTGGTCACCTGCATCGTGAGACTTTCTTTTGAAACCACATTTTTGGTTTTTATTTCTTTGTTGAGGGGGAGCTTTCTTTTTCTGACTTTTCGATGCCGTTGTAGCTGGTTCCTGCTGTTTTTGCTGAAGTACATCTTCCTGGCTAGTCGATTGCCTCGGATCCTGAAACAAATCTTTAAAAACGGGCATTTTATTTCTATTATAGTACGGCTTAATTTGATCCACATTCGCCGTGATTCTTTGCCCGTCATTTCTTTTCAATATAACCACTGCCCCTGTTATTTTTTCTATTATAAACGGGCCTTCAAAACGCGGAAAGAATTTCCCCACCTTTCCTTCTGGGGCATTTGACAAGTTATGTCTCATTTTCAAAACTTCATCTCCCACATTGTACTCGACCTTTCTTCTTTTTAGGTCATAATATAATTTTTGTTTTCTCTAGGCCCTTTCTATATTTCCCGTCGCTTCCCGTATCAACTTTTGTATATCACTCATTTTAAATTCTTCTGCCCTTTCCTGGACAAAGAACAGCTTGTCCAAGGGGGTCAAAAGTTTTCTTCCTAAAAAAAGTTCAGCGGGTCTTTTTTGTGTAGTATCGTGTTTGGCGGTCCTAAGGGCAAATGCAAATTCATTTATATGGCTATCCCAGGTAGAGTAATAGTTTTTCACATAACTTCGAATTATTTTCACTACATTTCTATTCACCCGTTCCGCTATGTTTGACTGCGGACAATACGGGACCATCTTTAGATGACATATGCCCAGTTTTGCACACATTTCCTCAAACATTTTACTAACAAACTGGGGACCATTATCGGAAATAACTTTTAGGGGCGCCCCGTATTTTAAAATATACTTATTTAGAATTGAATCTACTACAATTTTTGCAGACGCGCGTTTTAACGGAATTAACTCTAACCATTTGCTAAAATGATCCACTATAACTAAAAGATATCGGCTTTTGTTAACTTTACTTCGAGGGTAAGGTCCAAGTAAATCGATGCCTATTATTTGATTTGGGAATTCTGATTTAATACTATTTAGGAACCCGGCCGGGCGGAAATTAACATAATTATTTAATTGACATGTTGGGCACGACTGGACATACGCCCTAGTAAACTTTTGCAGTTCTGGAAAGAAAACTGCCTCGCGAACTCTCTGAACAGTTTTTCTTATACCTAAATGAGCCGAAATGGCACAATCATGCAACTCTTCTAATACATTCAACCTCATGCTAGCTGGGATAACCGGTCTATATTCATGATTCTCATTAGTAGCTTTCGTATAGAATAACAGTCCGTCAATTAATTCGTAATTTTCGGCCCTATTTCTTATCGGCACAATATCCGGATGATTGAAATTCTCAGGGTCGGCCAAATAATTGTATATATTTTTGAACTCCGGATCTTTTTTGAGTTCGGCTATTACTGTTTCACGAGAATCTAATACTTTGGATGTTAACATGGCTATCTTAATTACACTTCCATTTTCATCTAAGTTAATTCTGCTTAAAGCATCTGCCACAACATTTTCCTTTCCCGGCGTATGTTTAATTATTAGGTTATATTCCTGTAATTTGAGAGCCCACCTTATTAATCTGGGTGATAAATTTTTTCCAGAATAGAGTCTAGTGACCGCCGCGTGGTCGGTATATACAGTTACTGGAGAACTTCCAAAGAACACACGAAATTTCTGTACTGATGCTAACACTGCGAGAGTTTCTCTCTCTGTTGCGGAATAGTTTCTTTGGGTTTCATTTAATGTTCGGCTGAAAAAAGCCACGGGCTGACCATTTTGGGAAAGCACTGCACCAATCGCGAAATCTGAAGCGTCCGCTGAAATCTCTAATCCTTTATCCCCTTCTGGAAATTTTAAGACGGGAGCTTGAGTCAATGCGTCTTTCAATTTTTGAAACGCCAAGTTGGCTTCTGCTGACCACGAAAACCTAGCTTTTTTTCTTTTCAACTTTAGCAGTGGCTCAGCTATTTTTGCAAAGTCTTTAATGAAAGCCCGGTAATATGAACACATCCCGAGAAACGACGATAATTTCTTCGCTGTTTTAGGAACAGGATAATTTCTAATGGCTACTATTTTTGACTGATCCGTTTCGATTCCCTTTTGGGAAATTTTAAATCCTAAATAACGTAACTCTTTTGCGGCAAATTTACATTTAGACGCATTTATCTTTAAACCAGCTTCGTTTAACAATGAAAATACTTTTCTTAAATCTTGTAAGTGTTGTTCTAGAGTACTACTCGTAATTATAATATCGTCTAAATATATGAAAGTGCTTTTACCAAGGACTGGTCTTAAGACGATGTCCATACATCTTTGGAACGTTGCCGGCGCGCCGGATAATCCGAACGGCATTCTAAGAAATGCGTACGTACCAGATTTCGTTATGAACGCGGTTTTGTGTACGTCCTCGGGTTTTACCCCAATCTGAAAATAGCCACTCGTGAGATCTAATGTAGTCATGTATTTTGTAGACGAAATATTTCGAATAATTTCTTCAATTATCGGCAACGGATATACAGGATATTTTGTAACTGAATTTAACTTGCGATAATCTATAGCAAAACGCCACCGCTTCGGGTGCGTAATCGGGTAATCATTATTTTTCTTACACAGGACAACGGGGCTAGCATAACTGCTAGAAATTGGCGTGATGATTTTATTCTTTAACATCTCTTTAATATGATGTTCAATTATTTCTTCTTTTGTCCTATCATATCTATATGGCTTTTGCCTAACTGGCTGAGCGTCCCCCGTGTCAATGTCGTGGTTCACCACCTGCGTAAAGCCTGGTACATCACTAAATAAATTCGCAAAGTGACTTACCAGACCTTGGATTTTCTCTTTTTCCTCTGCTTGTAAATGTTCCAAGTCCAGCTGCGGGGGCTTATCATTCTTCGCTTCAATTGGCTTCATATTTAATGTTAGTTCTCCCCCCTTGAAATCAATTTTTGCTTCTGCCAAACTAAAAAAGTCCACACCTAGAATAATACAAGTCTGCAGGTTACGCACAATATAAAACAGGATTCTTACCTGTTCGTTGTTGATACGCACGAACAATGGTACTTTTCCTAAACAGCTACATTTTTCTCCTTGGGCCGCTATGACATCCGTGTCTCTTGCACTAAAAATTCTGTAACGTCGAAAGTGCTTCTTAAAGAATCTTTCCGATACGAAGCTGCTTTGGGCTCCTGTATCCAAGAGGGCTGTCGCCGGTATGTTGTTGATTAGAACTTCAATCTTCGGCAAACTCAAATTCTTAACGACCACGGTGTTTAAATTGATTTTGGAAGGGTTTTGCGCTGCTTCGGACTTCTTCACCTTCCTCGAAGAAATCCCTCTTAGTTTAAATTCTTTTTCTTCTGGTTGCCCTCGGAATCTTTGCTTGTTCTTCTATTAAATTCCCTTCGTTCGCCGCTCGCTTTAGGAGACACATCTTTCTTCGGCCATTGCTTCGCCTTATTCCCGTAACTTTGATTTTGCTTTTGCTGCGGTCTTGGCGAACTCCACTGACTTCTTCGCTCAAATTGGCGTCGTCGTTCGTTGTCGGCTGTTCTTCGGCTTTCAAACTGTACTGCGAGCTCAAATAATCTGTGTAACGTTGTTGGATTTCTTAGCTCGATGAAATCTTGAACTTGGGGCAGTAGCCTAGGAAGTATAACTTGAATAATTTCAGGATCCGGGCGACTTCCATACAAAAGCTTGAAAACTTGAATTTTCCTCAAAATAAAATTAGACAAATCTTCTATTCTTTCTTGATATCTACTAAAGAGTTTAGCTTCCAGTCTGGCTCGATCTCGCACCACGGGAAATGCTTTCACTAGGGAATTCTTGAAATTTTCATACGTATATGTGGGGCTTCCTGGTTCCCCCAAGAGATTCTTTCCAATGCCCTTGAACCAACTTAGCGCTTGGCCCTTCAAAGCGCTGGTAGCAAGAACGACTTTCTGAAATTCGTGGACTGGATATAGCATGAAGTGGGAGTCTAGCTTTTCTAGGAAATTGATTACGGCTGTCTTGCCGTCAAAGCTTGCCGCTGGCTTCATGGCTGCTCGCATGGTTTGTGCGATGTAGCAGAATCCTTCTATGCCAGGAGGTGCTATCTAAGGATTCTGGATAGGTACAGCGGGTGTCTCAGGTTCGTCTTCTTGTTGCTGAGACCATCCTCTTCTTTCTGTTTGGGTGCCACTATCAGGACTGAGTATTCTGTGTGTGTTCCTTGAGAACGTTGTGAAATATTTACCAGGGTGTTTCTTCTTAATGGCAGTGGAGATATTGGCAAAGAAAACTATAAGAGCAATCTAAATTAAAATCCATGCTTTATTTTTTCAAATTAAATAAAATAAGCTAATACTGTAGCTTTTAAAACCATTGAAAAGAAAGTATCATAATGCTGACTCAGCACTCAATAACGCCCCCCCGTACATATATATAGTTCGGCCAACCCGCCGATCTTGACGTCATCGGCCAATCAGCGGCAACCACGTTAGCTTACCGCCGATTGACCTCCGATCTAATTTGCATGAGGAAAACTAGTCAACAAACGGCCCTCTTTTCCTCATGCAAAAACAAAAACAAATCTTACAGAATTACAAAAGTTCATAGTTCAGTTCTATTTCACGAAAACACTTATTGTCTTTAAGCACTGAAAACATCTAAACAAAACTTCTTTAAATTAACAGCAGTTGTCGCTTTTGTAAATAAGTCCGCAGTATTTAATTTACTGGGGATAAATTCAAGGTCAAATAATCCATCATTTACTAGTCTTCTAATAAAGTGATATTTTATGTCTATATGTTTAGTCCGAGGATTTTCTATTGGCGATCTAGAAAAATCAATGGCATACTTGTTATCGCAAAATAGTTTACATTCTTTTCAATTAAACTTTAAAATTTCATCTTGTAAGACATTTTTCGTCCACATTAATTCCTTCGCTGCCTCCGATAAGGCGATATATTCCGCTTCCATAGTTGATAAGCTTACACACTTTTGTTTAACAGTTTTCCAGATTACTGGTACTTCATCTAAATATAATATAAATCCTCGCATGGACACGTGGTCATCCCTATTACTTGCATAATCAGCATCTGAATAACAATATAAATTTAGATGTTTAATCCTCGATAAGTTTAATTTATATAATTTAGTACTATTGAGATAACCAAGCAATTTCAACAATGCTTCCCAATGCCTAATTCCAGGATTCTCCTGAAATTGTGATAAGATATTTACTGCATATGTAATATCAGGCCTTGTCCTGTTAGCTACAAAAACTAAACATCCCAACAGATTTCTAAAAGGTAATTTA